>OY776281.1:10530756-10985756 GCA_963675445.1 Linnaemya vulpina
TCTATTACTGATGTTTGTGTACGATGAATCCATTGGATGTTCAGTCATATTGGGAAGATATTTTCTACGATAATGTAAAGCTAAGTTAGTGTTATCGAATAGTGAAAAGGATTTTTTAAGAAATTGTAACGAAAATGCTAAATGTCCCATCAATGTAAAGAAAACAATCTACGGAATAAAATATCAGAGAAAGAAGAGAATTTAAATAGGGCATATTATATTAAATGCTTTGCAAACAGGCGCAGATGATATCGAAATATGTGAAAAACAAGTGTTATTAATTGATTTTGATGTAGGTGATCCAGATTGTTAGATAAACAATGATTAAGTATTGAAAAAGCAAAGTTTATAAACCATCTTGAGAAAAATTATATTAAGCCTGTGCGTCCAACCGAACCTTCAATAAAATGTGAAATGCTCCTGTCAATAGAAGACAAAAATTCATTTAACTATGCACCTAAAAGACTTTCATTTGCGAGAAAATAGAAAGTACAGGAAATTTTAGACGAGTTTTTAGAAAACGGGATTATACGTCCAAATGAGTCCGAATATGCTTCGTCAATCGGCTTGGTAGGAAAAAAAACTGGAGTAATGGAAATTTGCGTAGACTATCGAAGGCTTAATAAAATCACTGCTAAGTAAACGTACCCTATGCCGTTGATAGACGATCTGTTGGATAGATTAGTACATAAATGTTTTTTCTTCAAGTTAGATTTAAAAAATTGATAATACCATGTTTATATGCATGAGGATTCAATTAAATTTATTTGTTTTACAACTCCACTTAGGCAATATGAATTTCTTAGAGTGCCTTTTCGGCTAAAAAATGCTCCATTTGTATTTAAAACATTTACAAACAGAGTATTTGAATATATGGTGGTGACTGAGGGAAAGTCATAATTTATCTCGATGATATTATGGTTGCAAAAAAGGACATTGACGAACATATGAATATACTAAAAGAAGTTTTCAGACGACAAGCAGAAAATAAGCACGATTTAAGACTGGATAAGTGTAGTTACTTTCAAGAGAAAATAAATATTTGCAATATATGATATCAGGAAGAAGAATAAGGGCCAATATGTGTTCTTATTTTAGAAGATTTGAAAGAGATATTTCAATCATAGCAAAACCGCTTTATGATATGACAAAGAATTTAATTTAGTAAAAATAAGTTAGAAACCTTTAATATGTTAAAGTAAAAATTTGTATGTACGCCAGTTTTGGCAATATATGACGTAAAAGATGCAAGCTTCATAGGATTCGGTGATATATTATTGCATAGATGCACCCGATATACTATTTTGGAAATGGAACATGGAAACAAAATCTAGATTTCATAGTTCCGAAGTAGATACGTTGGCGATCATATATGCATTATATAGATTTAGAATATATGTACAGACTATCTATATATATAAAAATAAGTTGCATTGTGTTAGTAATTGATGTTCTCCAGAATGCGTGAAACGATTTTTCAAAATTTATATGAAAGGTGATATCAATACCAAGGTTTTTATGTACATATGGTTTCTGTATGTATATTGGTGCATGAGTTATAGCCATTTTAGTGAAGACTCCTATCATTTCGAAATATTTGTGTTAATATTTTGAAAAACTGAAATACAATTCGTTTTAAAATTCATTACAATTAAATTTTAGTCAAACCATTAATTTAATTTATATACTTAGTTATTTTAAATCACAACTTCGGGGATCTATGAAATAAATTACATACAAATAAATCACTAAACACTTATATATTTAAATACATTATGCACAGCCCACGTCACATGCATGAGTACGCGCAGGATGCAATGACTTATGTGTGTCATTACGGTCGACGAGATTTATTTATAACATTTACGTGTAATCCGCAATGGAGTGACATTAAAGATAATTTATTCGCTGGCCAAAGTCCTACCGACCGCCATGATATCACTTCCCGTGTTTTTAAGCAGAAATTAAAAGCGCTTATGGGTTTTAGCGTGAAATCAAAAGTGTTTGGTGAAGTGAAGTGCTGGATGTATTCTGTAGAGTGGCAAAAGCGTGGTTTGCCACACGCTCACATTTCCCATCGAATGAAGTTGACAATGTTATATGTTCTGAAATTCCAGATCAAATAAGTGATCCTGAGTTATAATATGTTGTTGTGCAAAATGTGATACACGGGCCATGCACAGTCCACGTCGTATGGATGAGTACGCGAATAAAAAATCTGTTGAAGCTTTGGAAAGAACAATGAAAGATCTTCGAGATAACTCAGAGCTGTTGGTGGTGCGTTGATTTTATTGTCAGGCGAGTTTAGGCAAACATTGCGGTTCATTCTTAGATCGACATCTGCCGATGAAATTAACGCTTGCTTAAAGTCTTCATATTTATGGAGATTTGTGAAAATATTAAAACTCACTACCAACATTCGTGTTCGGTTGCAGAATGATCTATCTGCTGATAAGTTCTCTAAACAATTGCTGAAAATTAAGAGTGGTGCAATGCCTATTGATGACGCTGGATTGATAACATTCCCAAATGATTTTTGCCGTTTCGTACAGTCAAAAGAGGAATTAATTTAATGTGTTTTCACTAACATAGTACAACAATATACATGCCATGCATGGTTGAGTGCCAGAGCAATTTTAGCGGCAAAGAACAAAGATGTTACTGAATCAAACATGGTATACAATCAAAGATTCCTGGCGAAGTAGTGTTGTACAAGTCTGTCCATACTGTTACCAATGAAGGAGATGTTGTGAATTCACAGAATTTTTGAATTCGTTGGACTTACCAAGATTGCCTCCGCATAATCTCCAAAAGAAAGTTGAAGCCACTATTATTATGCTTCGTAATATCAATCGACCCCGTTTGTGTAATGGTACAAGACTTGCTGTTAAAAGGTTGATGGCTTATGTAATTCAAGCTACTAATTTAACTGGAAAATTAAAAGGCGAAGATGTATTCATTCCAAGTATCCCAATAATTCCGTGTGATATACCATTTGAATTTAACAACTTCAGTTTCCCTTTCGCCTTGCGTTTGCGATTACCATTAATTAGGCGCAAGGCCAATCTTCAGAAATTTGTGGAGTTAATTTAGTGCATCCAGTCTTCTCACATGGACAGTTCGCGCGTGTTCGCGCGTTGGCAAAATATCGGTTTTGTATATTTACACCGAAAATGGAAAAACAAAAAATTTTGCTTACGATAGAGCATTACAATAGCTGTTTATCACTAATTTAAATTAATTCGCATTAATATCTTTGTTGCACTACGAAGCGTGCAGGGGGTTCGGTATATATATATATATATATATATATATATATATATATATATATATATGTATATATATATATATATATATATATATATATATATATATACCAAATCGATTTGGTAAAAAGCGCCAATGAAATGCATATAGACATTGTTTAACAACCCAACAAATAAATTTCATATTATATATATATATATATATATATATATATATATTAAGGTAATCCATTTTGCAGTTTCAAAAGTAAAAGTAAATAAAACACATATAAAACATTTTTTTTCATGATATTTCTTTTTTATTATAAAGTTTGAACGGTGACATTATGTGTGAAACACTACATCATTTAAATGACCACCACGCGAAGTGTTGCAAGCATTGATTCTTTTGAGGTAGTTTTCGACCACTTTTTGGCATATATTGGGCGGTATCTGAGCCATAACTTGACGAATGTTGGTTTTTAAGTGCTCAAAAGTTAAAGGTTTATCTGCATGAACACGGTCTTTTGCATAGCCCAACGAAAAAAAGTCTAATGGTGTCGAATCGCATGATCTTGATGGCCAGCTTATATCGCCACGACGAGGAATTAAGCGGCCAGGAATTGTCTCTTGCAATAAAGCCATATTCGCTCGGGTTGTGTGGCATGTGACACCGACTTGTTGAAACCACATATTCTCCAAGTCGTATTCTTCAATAGCTGGCAAAAAAAGTCGGTTATCATATGACCACAACGCTCCGAATTGACGGTGACAGTCGTTCCATCGTCGTTTTCAAAGAAGTAAGGTGCAATCACACCTTCGGGCCAAAAAGCGCACCAAACAGTGACTTTTTCTGGATGTAATGGCCTCTCTTCAATTACTTGAGGATTCTCAGAACCCCAAATACGAAAATTTTATTAATTAACATACCTACTGAGTAAGAAATGTGCTTCATCGCTCAAGAAAATTTTTTTCCAAAAATCGACGTCCGCCGCCTGTTGTTCAAACATCCATTACACGTACCTACGACGTTGTGAATGGTCAGCTGGATTCAGGTGTTGTGTGTTCTGGACTTTATATGGATGTAGGTGTAGATCTAAATGCAAAATACGCCATAATGTGCCGTAAGGCAGGCCTAGTTCCTGAGAACGACGAGGAATCGACACATTCGGGTATTCGGCAACACTTTCACTTACAGCAGCGATATTTTCAGCGGAACGAGCGAAACGATGATGCACAGGCCTTACAATATTTTTAACCGCTCCAGTATCTTGAAATTTCTTCACAATATTGCCAATAGCTTCCGTAGTTGGACGATTATGTAAACCATAATCTCCTTTTAAAGCACGATATGTGGCTGTTGCAGAATCGCCATTTTTGTAGTATTTTTTAAAATTTGTATGCGTTGTGTGATTGTTAAGCGATCCATTTTCGTCAATGTCAGACTTTCAACTGAAAAGAAAAAAATTTGTTTAACAACAATTCGACAGATGTCGAATTCCAGTCCTATACTTTGAAACCACGAAATAGGTAACCCTATATATATATATATATATATATATATATATATATATACATATATATATATATATGTATATATATATATATATATATATATATATATTTATACATATATATATATATATATATATATATATATATATATATATACATATATATATATATATATATATATATATATATGTATATATATATATGTATATATATATATATATATATATATATATATATATGTATATATATATATATATATATATATATATATATGTATATATATATATATATATATATATATATATATATATATATAGACATATAAAAATAAATAAATATATATACATATATATATATATATATATATATATATATACATACATTAGCACCACTGTAGTTAATTTATGATCGATTACTTATTTATAGTAGTAATCGATTTATCTTAATATTTCAAAAATATGAAAAAAATTGTACACTCTAAAACGCGCTTTGTAGATATTAAAAGAAAGTCATGAAGCAAAGTGATTAAAAGTCCTGAAGTTAAAATCTTACTTAGCTCATAATAAACTTCATTTGCTTTAAAGATTATTTGTAAAAAAAAGCTTGGAATTTTGATTGTTTCATACTAAAAAGTAATTAGCTAACAATAAATAATTTTATTTTAGGTATTCAACGTACAAATGCAATTCAATTGTAAATAAACTGAAATTACAGAATTTTGTATCTGTTGTTTTTAATCTTGTGAAACTAGGAGCTTGGGCGAATTCACGTAACAAAATTGAAATTCTTTTTACAGGATTTATCACTTATTGCCAAACACTACCTCAACCTAATTTGAAGTTTAGCAGCCGCAGTCCAAATACCCCCAAGCCATCTGGCTAATACTGTAAGTCCCAAAACGTGGATAAATTTTCACCAGAAAACTGTCCCATTTGTAATAAATCCCTTAGGAGTCAGTTTATTCTCTGTTATAAATGCCAAAAAAGTTATGACTTAAATTGTGTTAATATGGATAATGATAAGGAAACTTTTTCATGTGATAGTTGCGCCAATAAAAGTCAAAACCCATGCTCAGCAAACTCCGTACGTAGTCATCGTAGCAAAGCTCCCAGCATTTCATCAAACTCAACTATCCAAAGGAAGAATTTAGAACTTCATCGACTGTAAGAATAATAACAACGTGCTAAAGAAAGAGACACCGAATTCGTAAGACAAAAATATTAATTGTTGCAGCCGGAAGAGGATGAAATTGATGGCCGTAGCTCTGTAGATATCAACTCCGTACATAAATGGCTAAACAATCAACCCAACCTTCCAAACTTATCGGCAATAATTCCTCTTTGCGTACCACGGCTTAATAATAATTTTTCGACATAAAATAATAATGTAACCTTCGCAACCTTATTGCCAAGTCAAGGTCAAGTAGCAACACAAGTTACACAAAATAGTACGGCAATAAACCACACAAGTATGTCAGGCCTATTTAAATTCAACTTCATATTATAATACAACCACATTTGTTAATAAATCATAAACAATAGCTATACTACCCAACATCTCGAAAAGTGCACCGGCTAATTTTTCTTTTCGTCCATCATTCCCGGCTATTCCTCACAATACCATTACCTCCAACTTCACTCATCAGCAAATAAACTCCAGAAAAACCAGAAAAGTTGCAAACAAATTGTCTTTTAGTAACGTTAGTTCTTGGGAAGAATTTATTGAATTATATAAAAGCCTGCCGCAATTGTGGGGGAAAATAAGATTTTTAGCACAATAAGCAATTAAAAATTACTGTTTACAATAAATTAAATTTTATATTCGTTTTTCTCCTCTTGTAATTGTATTTCATTGATAACCATCTCCGCTACAACTTTCCGCTTCATTGACATGTTTCGCTTCAAAAATTTCTGTGTACTGAACAGTATTGTGTCCATTTTGCCATTTTTGCGGCTATATTTAGCTTTTTTTTAAATTTAGCTGTATATGTATATTCCATTCTGCAGTTATAATTTTTCAAATATATATATGTATATATATATATATATATATATATATATATCTGTATATATACATATATAAATATATATATATATATATATATATATATATCTATATATATATATATATAGATATATATATATATATATATATATATATAAATAAATATATATATATATATATATATATATATATAAATAAATATATATATATATATATATATATATATATGTATATATATATATATATATATATATATATATATATATACCTAGCATTTTTTGCATTCTTTATTTTATTCAAAATATTTATTTATTCCAAATAGTACTTAATCTTAATTTTAAAATCTGTAGAAGAAAATACAGCTTTGGAACATCGCTTATTTTTAGTAATAAAGTTGTGTTTCTATTACTGATGTTTGTGGACGATGAATCCATGGGATGTTCAGTCATATTGGGAAGATATTTTCTACGATAATGTAAAGCTAAGTTAGTATTATCGAATAGTAAAAAGGAACTCTTAAATAATTGTAACGAAAATGCTAAATGTCACATCAATGTAAAGAAAACAATCTACGGAATAAAATATCAGAGAAAGAAGAGAATTTAAAATAGGGCATATTATGTTAAATGCTTTGTAAACAGGCGCAGATAATATCGAAATATGTGAAAAACAAGTGTTATTAATTGATTTTGATGTAGGTGATCCAGATTGTAAGATAAACAATGATTAAGTATTGAAAAAGCAAAGTTTATAAACCATCTTGAGAAAAATTATATTAAGCCTGTGCGTTCAACCGAACCTTCAATAAAATGTGAAATGCTCCTGTCAATAGAAGACAAAAATTCATTTAACTATGCACCTAAAAGACTTTCATTTGCGAGAAAATAGAAAGTACAGGAAATTTTAGACGAGTTTTTAGAAAACGGGATTATACGTCCAAATGAGTCCGAATATGCTTCGTCAATCGGCTTGGTAGGAAAAAAAACTGGAGTAATGGAAATTTGCGTAGACTATCGAAGGCTTAATAAAATCACTGCTAAGTAAACGTACCCTATGCCGTTGATAGACGATCTGTTGGATAGATTAGTATATAAATGTTTTTTCTTCAAGTTAGATTTAAAAAATTGATAATACCATGTTTATATGCATGAGGATTCAATTAAATTTATTTGTTTTACAACTCCACTTGGGCAATATGAATTTCTTAGAGTGCCTTTTCGGCTAAAAAATGCTCCATTTGTATTTAAAACATTTACAAACAGAGTATTTGAATATATGGTGGTGACTGAGGGAAAGTCATAATTTATCTCGATGATATTATGGTTGCAAAAAAGGGCATTGACGAACATATGAATATACTAAAAGAAGTTTTCAGACGACAAGCAGAAAATAAGCACGATTTAAGACTGGATAAGTGTAGTTACTTTCAAGAGAAAATAAATATTTGCAATATATGATATCAGGAAGAAGAATAAGGGCCAATATGTGTTCTTATTTTAGAAGATTTGAAAGAGATATTTCAATCATAGCAAAACCGCTTTATGATATGACAAAGAATTTAATTTAGTAAAAATAAGTTAGAAACCTTTAATATGTTAAAGTAAAAATTGGTATGTACGCCAGTTTTGGCAATATATGACGTAAAAGATGCAAGCTTCATAGGATTCGGTGATGTATTATTGCATAGATGCACACGATATACTATTTTGAAAATGGAACATGGAAACAAAATCTAGATTTCATAGTTCCGAAGTAGATACGTTGGCGACCATATATGCATTATATAGATTTATAATATATGTACAGGCTATCTATATATATAAAAATAAGTTGCATTGTGTTAGTAATTGATGTTCTCCGGAATGCGTGAGCCGATTTTTTAAATTTATATGAAAGGTGATATCAATACTAAGGTTTTTATGTACATACGGTTTCTGTATGTGTATTGGTGCATGAGTTATAGCCATTTTAGTGAACACTCCAATCATTTCGAAATATTTGAGTTAATATTTTGAAAAACTGAAATACAATTAGTTTTAAACTTCATTACAATTAAATTTTAGTCAAACCATTAATTTAATTTATATACTTATTTATTTTAAATCACAACTTCGGGGATCTATGAAATAAATTACATACAAATATTAACTAAACACTTATATATTTAAATACATTATGCACAGCCCACGTCATATGAGAACGCGCAGGATGCAATGACTTATGTGCGTCATTACGGTCGACGAGTTTTATTTATAACATTTACGTGTAATCCGCAATGGAGTGACATTAAAGATAATATATTTTTAAGCAGAAATTAAAAGCGCTTATGGGTTTTAGCGTGAAATCTAAAGTGTTTGGTGAAGTGAAGTGCTGGATGTATTCTGTGGAGTGGCAAAAGCGTGGTTTGCCACACGCTCACATTTCACATCGCATGAAGTTGACAATGTTATATGTTCTGAAATTCCAGATCAAATAGGTGATCCTGAATTATATGATGTTGTTGGGCAAAATATGATACACGGTCCATGCACAGCCCACGTCGTATGCATGAGTATGCGAATAAGAAATCTGTTGAAGCTTTGGAAAGAACAATGAAAGATCTTCGAGATAACTCAGAGTTGTTTGGTGGTGCGTTGATTTTATTGTCAGGCGACATTGCGGTTCATTCTTAGATCGACATCTGCCGATGAAATTAACGCTTGCTTAGAGATTTGTGAAAATATTAAAACTCACTACCAACATTCGTGTTCGGTTGCAGAATGATCTATCTGCTGATAAGTTCCCTAAGCAATTGCTGAAAATTAAGAATGGTGCAATGCCTATTGATGACGCTGGATTGATAACATTCCCAAATGGTTTTTGCCGTTTCGTACAGTCAAAAGAGGAATTAATTGAATGTGTTTTCACTAACATAGTACAACAATATACATGCCATGCATGGTTGAGTGCCATAGCAATTTTAGCGGCAAAGAACAAAGATGTTACTGAATTAAACATGGCATACAATCAAAGATTCCTGGCGAAGTGGTGTTGTACAAGTCTGTCGATACTGTTACCAATGAAGGAGATGTTGTGAATTCACAGAATTTTTGAATTCGTTGGACTTACCAGGATTGCCTCCGCATAATCTCCAATAGAAAGTTGATGCCACTATTATTATGCTTCGTAACATCAATCGACTCCGTTTGTGTAATGGTACAAGACTTGCTGTTAAAAGGTTGATGGCTTATGTAATTCAAGCTACTAATCTTACTCGAAAATTAAAAGGCGAAGATGTATTCATTCCAAGTATCCCAATAATTCCGTGTGATATACCAATTGAATTTAAAAACTTCAGTTTCCCTTTCGTCTTGCGTTTGCGATTACCATTAATTAGGTGCAAGGCCAGTCTTCAGAAATTTGTGGAGTTAATTTAGTGCATCCAGTCTTCTCACATGGACAGTTCTATGTAGCGTGTTCGCGCGTTGGCAAAATATCGGTTTTGTATATTTACACCGAAAATGGGAAAACAACAAATATTGTTTAAAATAGAGCATTACAATAGCAGTTTTTCACTAATTTAAATGAATTCGAATTAATTTCTTTGTTGCACTACGAAGTGTGCAGGGGGTTCGCTATATATATATATATATATATGTATATATATATATATATATATATATGTACATATATATATATATATATATATATATATATAAAAATATATATATATATATATATATATATATACCAAATCGATTTGGTAAAAAGCGCCAATGAAATGCATATAGACATTGCTTAACAACCCAACAAATAAATTTCATATTATATATATATATATATATATATATATATTAGGGTGATCCATTTTGCGGTTTCAAAAGTAAAAGTAAATAAAACACATATAAAATATTTTTTTTCATGATATTTCCTTTTTATTATAAAGTTTGAACGGTGACCTTATGTGTGAAACACTACATCATTTAAAAGACCACCACGCGAAGTGTTGCAAGCATTGATTCTTTTGAGGTAGTTTTCGACCACTTTTTGACATATATTGGGCGGTATCTCAGCCATAACTTGACGAATGTTTGTTTTTAAGTGCTCAAGAGTTAAAGGTTTATCTGCATGAACACGGTCTTTCGCATAGCCCCACGAAAAAAAGTCTAATGGTGTCGAATCGCATGATCTTGGTGGCCAGTTGATATCGCCACGACGAGGAATTACGCGGCCAGGAATTGTCTCTTGCAATAAAGCCATATTCGCTCGGGTTGTGTGGCATGTGACACCGACTTGTTGAAACCACATATTCTCCAAGTCGTATTCTTCAATAGCTGGCAAAAAAAGTCGGTTATCATATGACCACAACGCTCCGAATTGACGGTGACAGTCGTTCCATCGTCGTTTTCGAAGAAGTAAGGTCCAATCACACCTTCGGACCAAAAAGCGCACCAAACTGTGACTTTTTCTGGATGTAATGGCCTCCCTTCAATTACTTGAGAATTCTCAGAACCGCAAGTACGAAAATTTTGTTAATTAACATACCCACTGAGTAAGAAATGTGCATCATCCCTGAAGAAAATTTTTTTCGAAAAATTGACGTCCACCGCCTGTTGTTCAAACACCCATTCCACGTACCTACGACGTTGTGAATGGTCAGCTGGACTCAGCTGTTGTGTGTTCTGGACTTTATATGGATGTAGGTTTAGATCTAAATGCAAAATATGCCATAAGACAGGCCTAGTTCCTGAGAACAATGAGGAATCGACACATTCGGGTCTTCGGCAACACTTTCATTTACAGCAGCGATATTTTCAGCGGAACGATCCTTACAATATTTTTAACCGCTCCAGTCTCTTCAAATTTCTTCACAATATTGCCAATAGCTCACGTAGTTGGACGATTATGTAAACCATAATCTCCTCTTAAAGCACGATATGTGGCTGTTGCAAAATCACCATTTTTGTAGTATTTTTGATCATTTTTATGCGTTGTGTGATTGTTAAGCGATCCATTTTCGTCAATGTCAGACTTTCAACTGAAAAGAAAAAAATTAGCTTAAAAACTTAATTTGACAGATGTCGAATTCGAGTACTAAACTTTCAAACCACTAAATGGACAACCCTATATATATATATATATATATATATATATTTATACATATATATATATATATATATATATATATATATTTATACATATATATATATATATATATATATATATATATATATGTATATATATATATATATATATATATATATATATATATATACATATATATACATATATATATATATATATATATATATATTTATATACATATATATATATATATATATATATATATATATGTACATATATATATATATATATATATATATATATATATATTTATATATATTTATATATATATGTACATATATATATATATATATATATATATATATACGTAATCATCGTAGCAAAGCTCCCAGCATTTCATCAAACTCAACTATCCAAAGGAAGAATTGAGAACTTCATCGACTGTAAGAATAATAACAACGTGCTAAAGAAAGAGACACCGAATTCTTAAGACAAAAATATTAAATGTTGCAGCCGGAAGAGGATGAAATTGATGGCCGTAGCTCTGTAGGTATCAACTCCGTACATAAATGGCTAAACAATCAACCCAACCTTCCAAACTTCTCGGCAATAATTCCTTTTTGCGTACCACGGCTTAATAATAATTTTTCCACATAAAATAATAATGTAACCTTCGAAACCTTATTGCCAAGTCAAGGTCAAGTAGCAGGACAACTTACGCGAAATAGTACGGCAATAAACCACACAAGTATGTCAGGCCTATTTAAATTCAACTTCATATTATAATACAACCACATTTGTTAATAAATCATAAACAATAGCTATACTACCCGACATCTCGAAAAGTGCACCGGCTAATTTTTCTTTTCGTCCATCATTCCCGGCTATTCCTCACAATACCATTACCTCCAACTTCACTCATCAGCAAATAAACTCCAGAAAAACCAGAAAAGTTGCAAACAAATTGTCTTTTAGTAACGTTAGTTCTTGGGAAGAATTTATTGAATTATATAAAAGCCTGCCGCAATTGTGGGGGAAAATAAGATTTTTAGCACAATAAGCAATTAAAAATTACTGGGTACAATAAATTAAATTTTATATTCGTTTTTCTCCTCTTGTAATTGTATTTCATTGATAACCATCTCCGCTACAACTTTCCGCTTCATTGACATGTTTCGCTTCAAAAATTTCTGTGTACTGGACAGTATTGTGTCCATTTTGCCATTTTTGCGGCTATATTTAGCTTTTTTTTAAATTTAGCTGTATATGTATATTCCATTCTGCAGTTATAATTTTTCAAATATATATATATATGTATATATATATATATATATATATATATATATATGTATATATATATATATATATATATATATATAAATATATATATATATATATATATATATATATATGTATATATATATATATATATATATATATAAATATATATATATATATATATATATATATATATATATATACTTAAATAATACAATTTATTTCATTACTCTAAACAAAAACAAAATATAAAAAAGTAACTGTTACATATAAAAGAATTTATACAAACAAAATTAAACGTACACTTGCTAGTGACGATGTCAGTGCATTAAGCGTAAATAATATGAATAAAAAAACAAAAACAATTAATGCACCTAGTGCATCAAAAAATTACAATTACTTTTCCCCTCTTCAAACTATAGAAGATGATAAAATCGATGATGTTGATGAAGTTATCGTTAACAATACAGTGAAGGTTCATATATCCCCAATTACCATATTAAAAAGCAAAGTTGAAGAAATTCACGAACTTTGCAAAATAAACAAAATAACAGATTATTCTGTTAAAAAAATATCTATCGGACTAAAATTATTTTTAAAATCGAAAGCTGAACACCAATGCATTATGAATGCTCTTACTGACAAATATGAGTTCTTCAGTTATACCTCCAAAGATGAAAAGCCGTACAAAGCTCCACTGTTCGGCCTGGATAAATATGATCCATTAATCGTTAAAAAAAATTAACCGATATGGGACTACAATGTTTAGACGTTAAAATCGTCATAAAAAAGAAACGCATACAACGTGGAGTATATAATTTACGTTGTTTATTTTAAAAGACAAACAATAACAATAAAAGAGCTCAGACAAAAATATTCTGTAATTGAATATCTGAGAGTGAAATGGGAATTTCAACAAGGTAAAAGAACGCATATAACTCAATGTTATAACTGCCAAATGTTTGGCCACGGTTCTTCTCGCTGTAAGGTTAAAACCTTCTGTTCAAACTGTGCTGGTCAGCATAATACATCTGATTGCAAAGAATCCACCCCTAAATGTGCAAATTGCAGTGGTCCCCACAAATCAACATTTGACGAATGTCCATGTAAGATAAATTATCTAAATATTAGACAACGTGCCCAACCAGCTCCAAGACGTCTAGTCCGTGCTAGGGCAGGAGTTTCTTCTTCCGGAAATTATAGCAACAATTTTCCTAACATACTGCGCCAAAGTACTCCAACTACTGTTAGTAATTGGCAAGGTCGAAGAGATATTATCAACAACAGTACCAACGCTAATAATAATAACAATGCTAATAATTATATAAATAATAATGCTAATAAAGATAGCTCTAATGATTTATTCACTCTTGAAGAAATAAAGAATTTAACTTTAGAGTTAATTACAAATCTTAGAAATTGTAAAAACAAGTCCGACCAGTTTGAGGTTATCACTAACCTTGCATGTAAATTCTTAGCATAATGGAACATAATGTAATCAATATAATAACTTGGAATGCAAGAGGCATTCGCAACAAATATTTAGAATTATTTCAATTCTTAACTAGCCGTAGTATTCATATCTGTTTAGTATCCGAAACTGGCCTTAATTCAGACTTATCTATCAGAAATAACGAATTTAAAATATATAGAAATGATAGGACAACTGCTCGCGGGGGAGGTGTAGCAATAATTATAAGAAAAAATATTTCTCATCAATTACTACCTATTGTTAACACATCTGTTATTGAGAATATTGGCATCAAACTATTCACTAACTTAGGTCCAATTGATATATACTCGTGCTACTACCCGGGTGGTACAGCGGGTCCCGATGGAGTAAGAAAACGACAATTCGCATCTGACATTCATAAACTCAGTAGTAACGAAAGGTATTTGTTAGGCGGCGATTTTAACAGTAGACACCGATCGTGGGGTTGTGTGAGGGCAAACTGCTGGGGTAATCTTTTATATGAAAAGTTAGAATCATACAATATTGATATCATATATCCTTCTGATAATACTCACATACCTTCAAGCGCCAATAGACAAGGTTCTACACTGGACGTATTCCTGACTAATGATCCACTTATAATGTCACCAGCAGAAGTCATAAACGATCTGAGTTCGGATCATTTACCCGTAAAAATTTCATTAAATAGTAATTACAACAACACCAATTTTTTTAGATATGATTTTCTCAATGCTAATTGGAACAAATTCTCTTGGTTCTTAAATAGAAACTTAAACCTACCTGATATCGACAATATTTTGAATCATGAACACATAGATCGGAATATTAGAAATTTCGAAAATGTTTTAAATGATGCAATCGCTTGTAGTGTGCCTAAGATATATCCCTCATTAAGAGGGAAACCTTTGCCCTACCATATTAAAAATATGATACAACGAAGAAATGGGTACCGTCGGGATTGGCAAAGATACAGGGACCTAAATGACTTCTATCAGTTGAAGATATATAATTTGAGAATTCGTGAGGAAATTGATTCCTTTAGAAATAAATTTTGGAATAATTTATTATCAACGTTAGATAAAGGCGCTCCGCCTTTCTGGAATCTGACGAAAGTCTTAAGAAAGAAGGCTAACAACATCCCTATTTTAAAACAAAACGGTGTTCGGTACACCACTAATCAAGAAAAGTGTGAAATTCTAGCGCATACATTTGCTACTAATTATTCTGTTTCATCTCATTTAGGGGACCCAATTACAACTTCTTTAGTGAATGATACTCTGGAATCGTACAGATCGTTAAGAGTTAATCCATTGGATGTATGTTTAGCAAATACTTCACAGATTTCACATATTTTAAAAACTTTAAAAAATAAAAAATCACCTGGCATCGACGGTATTAATAATAGATGTCTTAAAGCACTACCTAACAAAGGCGTTAAATTCTTAACATTAATAATTAATTCATGTCTAAAACTCTGCTATTTTCCCCAAAAATTTAAGGAGGCTAAAGTTATCCCAATTAAAAAACCTGGTAAGCAATCTGACTGTCCATCGTCATACCGTCCTATCAGCTTGCTGTCGAGTGTCAGTAAAATTCTAGAAAAAGTTATTAAAATTAAATGAACTGATTTCATGGAAGCCAATAATATTATCCCACCTCAACAATTTGGATTTCGCAGAGAACACAACACAACTCATCCCTTGATAAGAATTAGAAATTTGGTAAAAACGAATTTCAACAATCAAAAATCAACTGGCATGGTTCTATTAGATGTCAAAGCTGCATTTGATTCAGTCTGGCACGAAGGCCTCGTTTTCAAGATGATAAATTTAAATTTCCCAATAGCATTGACAAAAATTATTCTCAGTTTTCTCACTTCTCGTTCTTTCAAAGTTCACATTGGCTCACACCATTCTCAAAGTCATCCCATAACTGCTGGTTGTCCTCAAGGGTCATGTTTATCCCCTGTCCTTTATAATTTATATACATCTGATTTTCCTCATTTGGACTACTGCACTTTGTCCGTATTCGCTGACGACACAGCAATCCTTTGCTCTGAAATTTTGGCTGCTGATATAATAGCAAATTTACAAAGAGCATTATCTGATATTTTATCTTATTTCAATAAATGGAAAATTATGCTTAACTATGAAAAAACACAAGCGATATATTTCACAAGGAAACGAAAAGCATGCTATATACCACAGACCAATATTACTATAAATAATAACTCTATACAGTGGGAACAAAAAGTAAAATATCTTGGTATTATGCTCGATCCAAAAATGAAGTTTAAAGACCATATACCTTACATAATTAATAAAGTTAACATGTTAACCCGTATCCTATACCCTTTTATAAATCGGAAATCTAGCCTTAACATTAACAATAAAAAACTCATTCTAAAGTCCATTTTTCACGCTGTAATATTCTATGCAGTACCTGTTTGGTCAACTAGTGCATCCTGCCATATTAAAAAACTGCAAATAGCTCAAAATAAGCTTTTAAAGCTTATATATAACCTTCCTTGGTTTTTCTCAACATCATGCCTTCATGATATTGCGGACTTGGAACTAGTTCAAGATAAGATCAATAGACTTACACAAAATTTTACTACTCGATGCCTGAATTCTGAATTCGCCCATATCAATGATCTAGTATCATCTTAGGGTTCGCTAGTTCGGTATAAAATTATTACTGCCTGTACTTTTCTTACGCTTAGCAAAAAGGAGTTATATCCTAGAATTGCAAAATGGGCTCTAAAAATTAAAAACTATGAATTCAAGATAGAGCACAGGTCAGGATCAAGAATGTATTAAATAGGTGTAACACAATATTGAAGATAGCACACAATATATTTGAAATTAATTTAAATATATGTCTAAGCACAGATAAGAGATATAAAGGATACATTAAGTAAAAACGAGCACTCATGGTATGAAATGGAGAAATGGTGTAATTTATGGGAAAATTAAAGGTGATTCAGTATTTCACATGCCGGAGGCAATGAAAGAGCATGTACTTATTAAATATTACAACGAAATGGGTCACGTAGGTGTAGATAACGTAACGGACGTTAGAAGTAAAACTTATTGGTTTTCTTAAACAAGGAACAAGGTCAAGAATTATATAACCAATTGTTTAAAATATATAGCATTCTCTAGTAAAAATTGTTAAAAAGATAGATTTTGTATATGGGATCGGATAGAGGTATATGTTTCGCACGTATACTATTAAGTTTAAAGCAACAAAATACTTATTAATATAATGTTAATAAAAAATAAAAGATTAAACTCAATCTTTACATAACCATTGAATTGATCAAATAATATATATATATATATATATATATATATATATACATATATACATATATACATATATATACTTATAAATATATATGTATACATATATATATACATATATATATATATATATATATATATATATATATGTATATATATACATACATATATATATATATATATATATATACATATATATATATACATATATATATATATATATATATATATATATACATATATATATATATATATATATATATATATGTATATATATATATATATATATATATATATATATGCATATATATATATATATATATATATATATATATATATATATATACATATATATATATATATATATATATATATATATATATATATATATATATACATATATATACATATATATATATATATATATATATATATATTTATATATATAGGTAAAAATTTGTACATGCTTTACTAAAGCTGAGTTTTATTTTCAGGATTCCAAAATAGGTATCTATCAAAACATGTGGAGATATATGGAAAATCGAAAATCAACAGTATTTGTCAAAACTTATGAGGAGGGAATACAACGTGTAATGAATGGCAATTATGCATTTTTGATGGAATCCACTATGTTAGATTATGCAGTCCAGCGTGATTGCAATTTAACACAAATCGGAGGCCTCCTCGATTCTAAAGGTTACGGGATCGCCACTCCTAAGGGCTCACCCTGGCGTGATGCAATGTCCTTAGCAATATTAGAGTTACAAGAAAAAGGCGTTATACAAATTCTGTATGACAAATGGTGGAAGAATACTGGAGATGTCTGTAACCGTGACGACAAAAATAAGGAGTCAAAAGCGAATGCTTTGGGCGTTGAAAACATAGGTATACACGTGTTTATATGTATATATATATATATATATATATATATATATATTTGTATGTATGTAGAGGCACCGCCTACTAGCTTATAATTTTCATAGGATTTAGTTTTTAGCAAAGTGATTATAGTTTTAACGTTTCATCTAGGCTTTTTGCAAGCGACATTTTAATTCTTCTTGTACACTAACAATGTTAATTGAATGGCGACTGAGCGCGTCAACATGCTTCATACGTTCGCCATTTCTGTTGTAATGAAAATCCTGCATGTGCATTTCGTACCTCGATATAGATGGTTGTAAATCTTCTTTTTTATTTATTTGCTGAAATGCTAAGCAATCCGTAATCAAATAAAAGTCCATCCTTGAAAGGTAATGGCGTAACATCTTCCTGGTTAAAAAGGCAGCTTTAACTTCCAAATGGTAATTATGCAACTTGGACTCCGAATTGGAAATATTTTTGCTATACAAATAAGCCGAATGCCACTGCTCGTCGAAATGCTGCAACAAAATAACACCACACCCAAATTTGGATCCATCACGCGAGAAAATACGTAAAACTGATTAAATCGAAACCTTATCTTTTAGGGTTTCAATTGCAATTCTTGTTTCCTAATCAACAGAGAACACTACATTCTTTTTCCACAGATATGTTAAAGACCTTGCAATAACCGCATAATTTTTTATAAATTTTCAAAAAAATCCGGTTAACCCAAATGACTAGACATCTTTAGCATTTCGGGGTTCAGGAAAATTCTTACGTCTTTTATTTTGTCTTCACTGGGTCTTATCGATTCCCCCTCAAAACCTTAGTCCAAAAATTCTACTCGATTTTGCAAATATTTACACTTTATAAAATTAAATTCGAAGTTATTTTTTGCTGCTACGTCAAAAAATCGGTTCAGTATTGCAATATCGGTTTTGTAGTATATGGAAAAGACAGTTATGTCGCCCACATATACATACATATTTGCATCGTTCCTTTATTAATTAGTTCTCGAAGT
Source organism: Linnaemya vulpina (assembly GCA_963675445.1). NCBI lineage: Eukaryota > Metazoa > Arthropoda > Insecta > Diptera > Tachinidae > Linnaemya > Linnaemya vulpina. The sequence goes on from OY776281.1 coordinate 10,550,524, forward strand.
TTTGCGTTCGCAAATCTTATAAAAACAGTTAGAGATTTAAAAAATCCGAAAGGGCATATTTAAATTCATAAATGGCTTGTTTGGTTACAAAGGCCGTATACTTTTTGCTCGTTTCCTCAATTGGTACATGTAAAAAAGCATTCTTTACATCCAGTAAACTAAACACAGATGAGCCAGATAGACTATTGATCATATCTTCCATATGAGGTACAGGAAACCGAGTTTAGTATAATATTCTATAATCGACACACATTCGATTTGAACCGCCTGTTTTGTTTACTAATACTACACTACTACTTATAGGTTTATTTTTAAATATATTAAAAAACACTTCTTTTATTATAAAAATTTCCGCACATTTGTCATTGGAATTGTTTTCCGTTTATTATCACATTCTTGAACTGAGCATTATGCATTCTACAATTTACCGTACTTGTAGTACAATTTTTAGAAATATGTCCGAGTTTATTACATTTAAAGCACTTAAGTTCATTCTCGGTACATATATTACGTTTATGGTCTTTAGAGCCACAATTAAAGCAGCGATACGTTTTATTATTGTTATTGTTATTATATACAACTTTGGAGGGATTGTCTCTTTCAAACACTTCAAACTATTCTATAAGGTCTTTATAATTCCGTGTACTGTACATCCCAATTTTCCACTCAGAACTTCTTTTAATACCGTCAACAATATATCGAAGCATTGAGCGCTCATCAACCGAACCTAGAGAACCAATTCACTGTCGGTTTTTTACATTCACGAAGCTAAGAATGAGTTTCGACACTTTTATGTTCTTCATGAAATTCATCTATAAGAAGTTTTTTTAATGTGGCATTGCCACAAACCGAAACTAACTGTAAAAACAAATCGCACAAATTTTTGTACTTCTGTTTACCCGTACGCTAAAGCGTATTCTTCAACATTTTTAATCCAAATATCTATCGACATCCCAGTATATCCCTCAAATAACGGGAAAGTTTTTTCAACACTAGTGACCGAAAGTATATTAGAAAATGTTTCATTGTCCTCCAACATTTCAGTATTTTTCTCTGTAATTACAGAGCTTGATAATTGTTTTTCATTAGTTTCACTACTTTCTTCTGATTCTTTTATTTTAGAATATGTTTCTTTTTCGTTAATTCTTGGATTTGTGTTTTGATTACTTCGTTTTCCTTTTGTTTTATTGCTTTAGATTGCCTCTTTTAATTTAACATCCTTTTCTTCTGCACTTATTACTTCATTTATTATTATTATTTGATCTCATATTTTCTTCCAATCCCTTGGCTTTTGCTCTTGTTATTCTTATATCTTGTGTTTCTAACTCCTTGTTTTCATGTTCCATACTCATAAAATTTTAAGGAGTATTCTTTGCGACGATTTAAAATGAAAATAAGAAATCTCTGGACTCATTTTTGTATTAATCTTAATAAACTTGTTTTCACATATATTTTTTCTAGAATCGTTAATTGCACTGTTATTAAAAAATTTTTTGTCTTAATTTTCATAATTATTTTTATATTTTAGGTAAGCCCCCAAATGTAGGGAATATGTAATTAAAACACTAATATGTGTTTTATAATGTTTAGTAAATATTTATTAGGAATCTAATACGATTTGTTTTATAAGTACAAGTGATTTTCACTCTAATTATTTAAAAATTTGATTAAATAAGATACAAGGTTTTTTTTTAATTTTTTCATTGAATTACAGATTTTTGGATTTTTTAAAATTTATTTTGAAGTATTGAAACATAGTTTTAATAGGTTACAACGGTTTAGTTGGTATTTCAAAGCCACTTCAACTTTTACAACTCAACGACTTGTTTCATCAGACCAACATCTACAAGTGATATTCTTTCTCACCTTCGTGGTTTAAAAATGAACAGAGTTACCATGCTATGGATGCAGTGTTATCTTACATATATATATATATATATATATATATATATATATATGTATTAGTCTATGGACAATTTCCTTACAGACTATTTAAGCAGAATAGTATATAATTAAATGAAATCAATACAAATTAAAATATTACGCTATTTGAAGAACATATTAAAAGTTAATAATTATAAAAAGCTATGACGTTACGTTTGATGATAAAAAGATTCTGCGAAAAATCTATAAAATTATACATTTCATTAAAGCAAGTACATAGTTTTCTAAGAGTATCTGACATTTCATAGTTAGTACGACAAGCAGCAACATATAGTGGGTTAAGAGAACGAAGTGAACGTTGAGGAATATTGAAACATATGTTGTTCAGTAAAAATTCAGAGTTTGTGTTACCACTGATAAGATTTACCATAAAAGAGGTGTTGAGCATTGTTCTCCTGCTCTTTGAAGTAGGAAGATTAATTTCAGCTAATCTCGTAGAGTATGATGGAGGAGCCATCCGATTTCTATAAACGTTTCTTAGGCAGAAAATTAGAAATTGTTTTTGAACGGATTCAAGACGTTCAATATGATAGTTATACAGTGGATCCCAAATTATGCTACCATATTTCAAAATTGGCCGAACTAATGCAATATACAATGTTTTAGTGACATATGGGTCATTTAACTGTTTTGCCCATCCTTTAATGAATGTAAGTATACTGCGGGACTTAATAGCAGTCATAGTAATGTGTTGGACAAAATTAATTTTACTATCGAGTAATTATATATATATATATATATATATATATATATATATATTTATATATATATATATATATATATATATATATATATGTATATATAATTTTAAATTTGCCGAAAACACAGAATGTTCTCGTTTTGCGTAGATTGTGTTTCAGTAAGCATACAACTTTGTTCATGGCAATTCTAGTAACTTGAAAGTATATTTAAACCAGTAGTTACCATCAGGAAGCAAATTTTTGCAAATCGGGTTCACACGTAATCTTATTCTCTTTCATTTAACCTTATCTGAGAAATATTTTTGCTTATTTTGCTTATCATTTTCCTCAAACGCACAGCAAGAAATTTATTATGTATCCTGTAAGAAAAGAATTTATGTTAAAAATAGCTTTAGATGCGTACAACTCATATCCCGAAATTAAAAAAAAATTTCTTTAAAATGGGTATCATATTTTCCTTTCACTTATTTTTGTGAGAAAATTTTTCAGATTTAAAATTTATTTGCTCTAAATGGCTCAATAAATTGAATTAATATATTAGTAACAGCAAATTGTTTCTGCCTGTGTGTTTATCTTTTTCGCTCACTTACACAACATAAGATTTATCTTGTGCACCACTAATTTAAACTAAATACCTTACCCATATGAGAACCTTAATATAATATTACAAAATGAGCGTTATGTAATTCTATATGCTATGCATCTAAAATTTTAACAAAGCTCCTGCATGAAAAACCCCCAATCTTTTCTAACTGTTGAAGAATTTACAAATAATGCTCCAATTATTGTAGTCGATGTCAGTCACCGAAATGAAATACTAAATACCGTACCAATCCACATGAAGATTGAGTTTGAAACAGCAACTAATATTCCTGCAAAAACATATGCTTATTGTTTTCTCATTCATGATCGCCTAATAGAATATATCCCTATTAAAGCACAAATTCGCAAAGTCTTATGAATGAGGCATTATGGCTAATAATACTTCTATGTACGTTCAAGGGCTCAAAAGTAATTAAAATAATTTTATTGTAAAACTAACGAACCCCCTGCACACTTCGTAGTGCAAAAAAGAAATTAATTCGAATTTATTTAAATCAGTGATAAACTGCTATTGTAATACTCTGTGGTAAACAACATTTGTTGTTTTTCCATTTTCGGTGTAAGTATACAAAATCGATGGTTTGCCAACGCGCGAACACGCTACATAGAACTGTCCATGTGAGAATACTGGATGCACTAAATTAACTCCACAAATTTCTAAAGATTGGCCTTGCGCCAAATTAATGGTAATCGCAAACGCAAGGCGAAAAGGAAACTGAAGTTGTTTAATTCAAATGGTATATCACACGGATTTATTGGGTTACGTGGAATGAATACATCTTTTCCTTTTAATTTTCCCGTTAAAACAGTAGCTTCAATTACATAAGCCATCAACCTTTTAATAGCAAGTCTTGTACCACTACATAAACGGGGTCGATTGATATTACGAAGCATAATAATAGTGCCTTCAACTTTCTATTGGAGATTATGCGGAGGCAATCCTGGTAAGTCCAACCAAAATTCAAAAATTCTGTGGATAATTCACAACATATCTTTCATTGGTAACAGTATCGACAGACTTGTACAACACCACTTCGCCAGGAAGCTTTGATTGTATAGCCATGTTTAATTCAGTATCATCTTTGTTCTTTGCCGCTAAAATTGCTCTGACACTCAACCATGCATGGCATGGTTGTTGTACTATGTTAGTTAGTGTTGTACTATGTTAGTGAAAACACATTCAATTAATTCCTCTTTTGACTGAACGAAACGGCAAAAATCATTTGGGAATGTTATCAATCCAGTATCATCAGCAGGCATTGCACCATTCTTAATTTTCAGCAATTGCTTAGATAACTTATCAGCATTCTGCAACTGAACACGATCGTTGGTAGTGAGTTTTAATATTTTAACAAATCTCCATAAATATGAAGACTTTAAGCAAGCGTTAATTTCATCGCCAGATTTCGATCTAAGAATGAACCGCAATGTTTGCCTAAAATCGCATGACAATAAAATCAACGCCCCACCAAACAACTCTGAGTTATCTCGAAGATCTTTCATTGTTCTTTCCAAAGCTTCAACAGATTTCTTATTCGCGTACTCATGCATACGACGTGGGCTGTGCATAGACTGTGTATCATATTTTGCCCAACAACATCATATAATTCAGGATCACCTATTTGATCTGGAATTTCAGAACATATAACATTGTCAACTTCATGCGATGTGAAATGTGAGCGTGTGGCAAACCACGCTTTTGCCACTCCACAGAATACATCCAGCACTTCACTTCATCAAACACTTTAGATTTCACGCTAAAACCCATAAGCGCTTTTAATTTCTGCTTAAAAACACGGGAAGTGATATCATGGCGGTCGGTAGGACTTTGGCCAGCGAATAAATTATCTTTAATGTCACTCCATTGCGGATTACATGTAAATGTTATAAATAAATCTCGTCCACCGTAATGACGCACATAAGTCATTGCATCCTGCGCGTACTCATGCATATGACGTGGGCTGTGCATAATGTATTTAAATATATAAGTGTTTAGTGATTTATTTGTATGTAATTTATTTCATAGATCCCCGAAGTTGTGATTTAAATTAACTAAGTATATAAATTAAATTAATGATTTGACCAAAATTTAATTGTACTGAATTTTAAAACAAATTGTGTATCAGTTTTTCAAAATATTAACTCAAATATTTCGAAATGATTGCAGTGTTCACTAAAATGGCTATAACTCATGAATCAATACACATACAATTTGATCATGTGCCTTCTTTTCTAATAATCTTTACGGAGTATCTTTCGACAACCTATTAAAAATCCGTATTCTAATATTTCTGCATAAAATCATTCATTCTCAAACACCCAGATATATATTTGATAAAATAAGTTTTTGTCATTCACAACGAAACCGAAACATTATAATACCTCGTCATCAATGCCTTGTTTCCGAATGGCAGTTTTATATTCATTCCGCTCGTCTTTGGAATAATCTTCCACCAAGTCAACAACTTAACAGCAATGCTAGTAGTTTCAAAAGATATTTATTTAAATCCTTCACGTAATTGTTTTCTTTTCAATTTATTTTTCATGAACATTGTTATATCACACATTTTAAACATTATTATTGTTATTATTATTATTTCTTCTTACCCAAAATACTGTTGTAACCTTATGCGTTCCTGAACTCTAAATATAAGACTCATTCTTGTTGTGCAGGAAATGAAAATAAAAATAAATAAATGAAATAAATAATTTATTTCATAGATCCCCGAAGTTGTGATTTAGAATAACTATGTATATAAATTAAATTAATGGTTTGACTAAAATTTAATTGTAATGAATTTCAAAACGAATTGTATTTCAGTTTTTCAAAATATTAACTCAAATATTTCGAAATGATTGCAGTGTTCACTAAAATGGCTATAACTCATGAGCCAATACACATACAGAAACCGTGGTACTGATGTCACCTTTCATCGGTTCACGCATTCCGGAGAACATAAATTACTAACACAATGCAACTTACTTATATATATATATATATATATATATATATATATATACATTGCTGAAATTTGAGAATTTTAACTGTCCTCACACATACAGTTCCCTACTACTTGTAGTATATAATCGTTTATATATAAACACACACACATATATATATATATATATATATATATATATATATGAAGGTGGACCTTGAAATGAAATTTTTGCGATATTTTGGTAGATGAGGGCTTTATTCCGTGCCTTTTTGAAAAAAAATGACAATGCCGAAACAAAAATTAAAAAAAAAAAAATTTGAGGTTGCGCACGAGCCGAGAAAAAGGTCCACTTTGCCAAAATTAGGGGGGAAATTGCCATAGGTCATCAGGGGTCACCCGTAGGGGAGAAGAATGTATGGCCGACCCCCATTAACTTTTTACCGCCAACATTTTCCCCCAAGACATCCACCCCCTAGCTCCTCCCCTTAGGGGGGTCACCATACAAAAATGGAGGTTGCTCAGTATTTTCGAAAAACACCATAGGTCATCAGGGGTCACCCCTAGGGGGGCAAAATATATGACCGACCCCCATTAACTTTTCATCCCCAATATCTTTTCCGAACAAACTTACCCTCTATCTCTACTCCTTGAGAGACTCCCCATACAAAAATAAAAGAAGCTGTAATTGAGTAGTACTACTAAGCACTTTTAATATAATATAGTCAAATTAACATATTTTTGTTCGCTGATGGGTATTTCTTGCGGTAAGAATCGATAACATGTAGTAAATACTGTTTTTCTTCTTCGCCTTGACACAGTATTCTATTATAATCTTGTATCATTTTTACTCCTCTTTCGGCAGTGTCGTTCACAACGCGCAAGTTATTTACAATTCTACGACCTTCTTGATAGTCTGCGCGAGATTTCCAGGTTGCTGGATTTGCTAGAATGAAATCTTGCGATATTCCAAATCGTACAAATAAATTTTTGGTATTATGAGAGACGAAGTTGCTCAAGTCTTTAGCCAAGAATTCCTCATTCACATCTTTGAATTTCACCTCGATTTTTTTAACGCTGGTGCTTTTGATTACGACGCGAGGAGCTGGGGGAACCGGGTCGTCTTCTTCATCTTCTTCACCTTCTTCGTCTTCTTCATCTTCTTCGTCATTCTCATTTTCTAGCAATGCTTGGGCCATTTTGGCCTTCAACTCATTTGAAACCTTGTCATCGAAAAAGGCAAGGGCTATGTGCTCATCGGCGAGATACCATAGGTGACCGATAAATTTCTTTATCATTACCCGAGATAAATCCTGGTCAACGGACTTGTACTCGACGATGTCCTTCAAAAACTTCCAATCTTGATTCGGCGCCTCAGCTGCTCGAGAAGAACCAAACCATGCCTTGACGTAAAGTCGCACCACAAAAATACAAACGTGTCGAATACCATTCAATTCACATACAGATAAGTGAAAAGTTCTCCGAAACAAAAACATCTTGAGGCTGTAAATGGCTTTTGCCATCCATCGAGCATGGGAAACGGGTCCTGGAGCTCGGAAATGGTAATTCTCAAGTTTTTCACCCAGAAACAAAAGAATTAATTGTAGCATTTCTTTGTAGTCATCGCGAGGGTGTTTCTCCTTCAATTGATCTAAGCAAAACTCCTTTATGCCGACTTGCATTGCCACAGGAATTTTTCTGACGACTTGATCGTCTATCAAGCCAGAATGGAATGGTTTAACCTTTACAGCGTCCCATTCCTGTTTGAAACGGTCAAAGCAAGGAACGCCTGGTGCACTGGTCTTTCCCATTTTTGTCTCAAAAACTTCCCTTAGCACCAGTTCGTATACGTGGTGTCTGCAAGGTAAATATAAGATTTCTCTCTCCAACAGCCGCTCAAGAGTAACTGCGGCTCCGGAGAATGGGCCACTGTTCGTTGATGTCGTGTCGAAAGAAAGTCCTTGTATTCGATGTGTCATATGCCAAGATGCCAACAGTTGATAAACGGCATGTGCTATTCTGCGGCCTTTTCTTTTCCCATCTTCTACTTTGGGAACTCCAAGAAGTTGTTCTTTTTCTCCGTACGAGACAATTACCGGTAGACGGTCCACCTTCTTTGTACCCACAAAATCCAAAAGCATTTTGCCATCCCAATGGACTACGAAGGATTTAGCTGCGACAAGCTGGAGATAAATGAAACGCGTTGAAGAATAAGAATTCTGAATGAGAGCAAATAAATCTATGCGATCTTACTTCTGGATTGTCTTTCACATAACCCAGCATGTTCTCTCGATTTGAACGCCGACATCTCCGAAGCGACGTACGGTTTATTGTGTATTGTTGAGGATCGCGTCCAAATGCTTCTGCCGCCGCTATCATAATGCCGACCGCGTCTCGGTCAGTCACTTTGCACTTGTCCAAAGCTGATAGGACTCGTTCAGTAAAACATTGTTTGTAACCTCTTATGTCACCAACATTTGATGGGCCAGCTTCTGCCGGGAAGTTTTCGTCCTGTCTCCCATTATCATCGCTTGAATCACTGCTTGAAAATTTAACCACTGCAATTGAAAGAATTTCATTTGAATATAAACATTGGACAAACACACAAAGCGCGAAATAACTTACCGCCTTTAGCGAACTGATCTATACTAGATTCCGTTGCACGTTTGCGTCGCAACTCTTCTTGTTCTTCGCGCACAGCTTTTCTTTTCCTCGTTCGAGTATCAGTAGCGTCCACACCTCCCATAGTTCCTGGCCGGCCATCTTCTCTTTGCTTTAGCAGAAACTCAATGTCTTCGGTATTTGTCATTTTCTCAAGGGCGTTGGCGTGTGCGATGTCGAAAAGATTATCCAAGCTATCAGAAAACTTATTCTCTTTTTCTCTAGTGGACTCAGTTTTTCTGTGAGATGACTTTCTTAAAGCATCCCACTCATCGTGCAGCGCAGCTATTTTTCTTGTAACATCTCCTCTGGCTTTCGTCGGAATAGCTGCTTGGCGCCAAAAAATCATCACTGCGTCCGCGACTATAACCGCACTATTTTTCTTCGACATGTTTCGTTTGCGAATGTTGAAGAAATGCATTCTTAGCACTTGCTTCTTCGACGGTAATTTGTTCCCCGTAATATTCATGCTTGGATAACCAATCAAAAAAATATCGTCGCGCGATCTAAGTTGTGTTGTCATCTTAACTTTGGTGGAATATTGGTGGAATTTCTGTAAAAAAATCAAAAAAATCTCGATATTGTGCAACTGTAAATACATAGATTTTCAGTATTTTTGTATGGGGAGTCCCTCAAGGAGTAGAGATAGAGGGTAAGTTTGTTCGGAAAAGATGTTGGGGATGAAAAGTTAATGGGGGTCGGTCATATATTTTGCCCCCCTAGGGGTGACCCCTGATGACCTATGGTGTTTTTCGAAAATACTGAGCAACCTCCATTTTTGTATCGTGACCCCCCTAAGGGGAGAGCTAGGGGGTGGGTGTCTTGGGGGAAAATGTTGGCGGTAAAAAGTTAATGGGGGTCGGCCATACATTCTTCCCCCCTACGGGTGACCCCTGATGACCTATGGCAATTTCCCCCCTAATTTTGGCAAAGTGGACCTTTTTCTCGGCTCGTGCGCAACCCCTAATTTTTTTTTTTTTAATTTTTTTTTTCGGCATTGTCATTTTTTTTCAAAAAGGCACGGAATAGAGCCCTCATCTACCAAAATATCGACACAAGGTCCACCCTAATATATATATATATATATATCTATATATATATATATATATATATATATACATATATATATATATATATATATATATATATATATCCATATATATATATATATATATATATATATGGATATATATATATATATATATATATATATATATACATTTCCGAGGTTTCTAATTAATATTCAAACGAAAACCTGGTTATATGTAAGTGACAGCACAATCATTTCAACTTTGGTCAGTTCAAATTAACCAAATAAACGGAAATAAAATAATCAGGAAACATTGAGAAATGGTAACAGTTGAGGATAACAACAAAGATAAACTTAAAAACATCAATGCTGATAAATGATATTCCATGTAAATTAAACTAAACCCGTGATGTGAATTACGATTGTGTTGGTGAGATTAGCCTTATCTCTTACATTCCCAGAAGGAGAAATATTCGGTTAAGAGGCTTAACTAATGACCTTTCTTGATAGTATACTTTTATTTAGCAATAATATCTGCTAAATTTATGTTGCAGTTTCTGAACAACAAAACATTTTTTTGGTTTGCAGCTGTTAATTTATTTCGTTGGCTTGAGCAAATGTATTCCAAATCGGAAGATATTTGTTTGCAAAGGTATGTTTAGAGGCCTCAAAACAGGCCTTGCGATACTTCCCGCTGAATTAAAGTATCTCGCAGCAAACAAATATTACGCCTAAGCGTACATGTGAGTTTTGTTTCCTCAAATGTGTATGGCGCTGACACCACATTGAACTAAACATGCATTGAAGTCAGTGATGCTAATTTCATAGAGCAATTGCTTATTGTTAAAACCCACCACTTTGTTATGCTCCTTTAATACAGTTGTCTTTCAGACGGAAAAGAGTACAAAATAGTATGTAAAAAAGATGGTGCTAACATTACGAAAATTTTTCGGGATATATTATACATTTGATAATCAATGCCTTTGTGTTATAAGAAATTTAAAAGACACTGGGATGATATTTTTCATAGCGATATATAATGAAAATGATAAACCCTTTACGAAACTACCTGTAATAATATGCAATATAGGACGTTTTCATCATTGTAATCTAGTTACCTTTGATATTTGAAACACTATTTTCAACTGCATCTGCAATAAAACGATTTTGCATATTCTTAATTCCCGGAGAAAAAAATGTTAGGAATTTGTTTGCCGGAAACCTTAAAAATATAAAAAATATTTGTGACCTTTCCATGTTTCTTACTTCACCTACCTGCGCAGAAGAATAAAATTTTGTGTGCGTTTTTCGTTTTAATCTACTTATAAATTACTTCCAGTTTCCCACCAAACAAACACTTTTCAGTTTTGAGCATCACTGATTCAAATACCCAAAGGTAAATATACACATTCATAGTACATGACACAATATACAGAAATGTTACACACGTGTACGCATATAACTACACACATACACATAGTTATCGTAAACAAAGCGCACAACTCAACGGTGTCGTATACATGAGCGAAACAACACAAAAACAATGACCAAATGTTTCACGGAGTTACCAGAAGACGCCACTTCACACATAGGGGTGATGTCACACAGCAGCTGAAATAGTTTGTTTTTATACCCTTCACAAAAATGTGAAAGGGTATATTTAGGTTTGTCATTCCGTGTGTAATTTCTTCGATATCAATATGCGACCCCATAAAGTATATATATTCTGGATCCTTATGAATAGCGATGACGATTGAGCGATGTCCGTCTGTCCGTCTGTCTGTACGTGAAATCGGTTTTCCCAAGCCCCCAGAAGAGCTAGAGACTTCATTCTTGGACTGATCGATTGGAAGTGAGCTAACTTAGAGTGGTATTGGAATTCAGAAAAATCGGAAGGACGGTTCCAGAGCTGGGAAGCTTACACCTATTTCTCGACGCAAAATTAACACCAAAAACCGATTACTTTCTTGCTTATTTGAAAATTGAACCTATTTCATGCCTTGGGACTCCTCAATTGTCCATTTAAAACTTTTAAAAAAAAAATTTTTTTCCAGGGATGGGAAATTATATTTTTTTTTTTTTGGTACATTCAGTGTTTTGTGGTACATATAATAACTAAAATGTTTAAAAATTTAAAGTTTTTCTTAAATAAAACCGTTTTTGGTGTAATGAAGATTTGCATCGATGAAAAAAAATTTAAAAATTTAAAGTTCCCATTCAGGGTTAGGAAATTCAATTTTTTTTTTATACAATAAGCTAACCAAAAATCAACTGACGTCATTTTTCCTGGTTAAGATTACTTTTTATTTCGGCAAAACGAAATTGGTATTAAAAATTTAAAAAAAAAATTAAAATTTCGATTCCAGGGTTCGGTACTGCAATATTTTGTAGTACATGAAGGTAACGAAAGTAGTAACAAATTTGTAATTTTTCTTAAATAAAACCGCTTTATACATCATTAAGACTTCCATTGGTAGCAAATAATTTAAAAAAAATTAAATTTTCGATTCCAGGGATCGGAAATTGAATATTTTTTTACACATTCGGTATTGTGTGGTACATATAATAATTAAAATGTTTAAAAATTTAAAGTTTTTCTTAAATAAAACCGTTTTATACATCAGGAAGATTTGCATAGATGGAAAAAAAATTTAAAAATTCTTATCCAGGGTTAGGAAATTTTAATATTTTTTGTACATTAAAATAACTAAAACTCAACTAACGTCGTTTTATCCTAATTAAAATTATTTTTTGTCCTGGTAAAACAGAATTGGTATCAAAATTTAAAAAAAAAACAAATTTCGATTCCAGGGCTCGAAAACTGATATATATTGTACTACAAGAAAGTGACAGAAATGGTTACAAATTTGTAGTTTTTCTTAAATAAAACCACTTTATACATCATGAAGACTTGTATGGATAAAAATTATTTTAAAAAGTTTTAATTTTCGCCTCCAAGGATCGGAAATTGAAATATTTTTTGGGCACATTCGGTATTTTGTGGCACATACAATGACTAAAATATATAAATATGTTAAGTTATTCTTAAATAAAACCGTTTTTGGTAACATGAAGATTTGTATGGATGAAAATATATTTTTAAATTTAAAGTTCCCATCCAGGGTTAGGAAATTTGAATTTTTTAATACAATAACATAACCAATAATCAATTAACGTCGTTTCTTCTTGGTTAAAATAATTTTTTATTCTGGCAAAACAAATTTGGTATCAAAAATTTAACAAAATCAAAATTTCATTTCCAGTGTTGGATACTGCAATGTTTTGTAGTACATGAAAGTGACAAAAATTGTTTCAAATTTTAGTTCTTCTTATATAAAACCGCTTTATACATCATAAAGACTTGCATTGGTAAAACATTATTTAAAAAAATTTAGTTTTCGTCTCCAGGGGTGGGGAATTTTATTATTATTATTTTTTTTTTGTTGGTACATTCGGTATTTTGTGGTACATATGGTAACTAATATGTTTAACAATTTTAAGTTTTTCTTAAGTAGAACCATTTTTGGTATCATTAAGATTTGCATTGATTAAAAATAAATTTAAAAATTTAAAGTTCCCATCCAGGGTTCCGAAATTTAAAATTTTTTTATACAATACATAACCAAAAATCAATTAAAGTCGTTTTTTCCAAGTTAAAATTGTTTTTTATTTCGGCAAAACAAAATTGGTATTAAAAATTTAAGAAAAATAAAAATGTTGATTCCAGGGTTGGATACTGCAATATTTTGTATAACATGAACGTTACCAAAATGGTTAAAAATTTCTACTTTTGCTTAAATAAAATCGCTTTACACATTATGCTAAAAACATTTTTAAAAATTAAAATTTCTTTTCCAAGGGTGGGAAATCTAGAATATTTTTTTTAAGTAACCAAAAAACCCAACTGAAGTTGTTTTTATTTTTTGCTAACTGAAACTATTTTATAAGTTAGAAAGCAGACGTACGTTAGTGAAGGGTATATAAGATTCGGCACAGCCGAATATAGCACTTTTACTTGTTAATATTATACGTGTAAACAATGTCAAGTGCTTAGTATTAACTACTAAAGTAAACAAGGTTTTACCGGTTTTTATATTTTTATATTAAAAAAATCAATGTTTTATTATTATTGCAATTAAATGAACCTGAATAGAATATATAACCGCTTCTCTACGAAATGGTGTAGAAAAGGTAACAGTATGTATAATACATATATATATATATATATATATATATATATATATATATATTAATATTATATATATATATATATATATATATATATATATATATATATATTGTTACATATATGTAAAATTCGAATGGGAATAATAATATTACTTGAGATTTCTATATCAAATGATACAACACCAATTCCAAGGTTAACGGTATGAATGAGTTAACTATAAGCATGAGATAATTAGCGTCTCATTTTGAGATTTTTACTTAAAACAGTTTCTTTAAAGTATATTTAATAATTATATTAATAGAAAAGTTAACACTAACCCTAGCACCTTAGCTCATTATAGTAGGTAGTATGTTTATGTCTTTTCTGTACCACTTTTCCCATACAAAAAAGCTGCTTATGCTGCCAGTGTTGCCAGATTATTTTTAACCAAAATCGGTGCTTTTTCGCATATAATATTTTATGTTGCGGCTACGCTGCCATGCTATGTTTTTTATAGAAGATAAGGATTTTTGCGTTACTCTTTTATTTTGGGAGGTTGGCTGGATGGTGAATACATATATGGATGTAAAATACTTGAAATAAACAGGTTATGATTTAGTGGAGCACTCTAATATATTGTTTTGTATTTATACATATACAAACATCCAAACACAAATATCCAAACGTGCATGCATAAATACATATATATGTACATACATTTTTACAGATAAATAAGACCATATTAATTCTGGCGCATGGTTTTCTATATAGTAGTTACCGAAATGCTGGTTACATTAGTGTAATTAAAATATTTACTCTTGACAATGAAATAAACACATTTAAATTTAATTAAAAAAACATATAATATACATTTGTATAATTTTATTTCAAAATATATTAATGAGATATACAAATTATAAATTTATAGTAAATTTTAACTGATAACAGTAGTTTTGAAATTCAAACACACTTTTATAAACTGATAAGAACACATTGTTGTTAAAGGTCATTAAATATATTCTTGTACATATTTTATATGTAGTGTAGTTGAAATATTTACCCTTGACAATGAAATAAAGACATTTAAATTTAATTTAAAAAATAATATATATATATATATATATATATATATATAATATATATATATATATATATATATATATATATATTGTTTATGTTGCTATGTGGTATTCTTACAAGCACTTGTAGCCTGAAGAATAAAAATGTTTATGTTTGTGTGTGGTTTCTTACAAGCACATGTATCCTGAAAAATTTGTTGGTATTTGTTTTCCTCTCAAGCACTTTAACCTCGAGGCAGAGTTCTCATTAAAACAACTCGTTTAGTGTCTTATTATAACCTCTGTCCTTAAACTTTATTTAATGTTCTTTTATACTAAATAATTAAAGTAAAAAATGCTTATCTATGAAGAATTAAAATTGTGTTAAAGTGCTAACTTAACAATGCGGAAATAAAATTGCTAGCTTAAATATTTATAATTGTGAAATGTGCATACATTTATTTGTGCATAGCGAATTAAAATACTATTGACCTAATTTAATACATTGAGAATTGTTTAGCAACAACTAAAACATAAAGTAAATAAAGTATTATATTACAATACATAATTTGTATGAACATGCTCCCCGCGTTGAGAGAAGCTCAAAATTAAATCAAATAATATAGTAATAACCAAGATAAAATTATTTCTTATAATTAATATGCTGAGCTAGCATTCATTGTCATCAGATGATAGGCTGTGTTGATTCTTATATGTGTACACTAAATTCAGTTTCTGCTTGCTGTGTACGAGGTGCTGGAATTGGAGTTGGGTTATTTAGTTGTGATTTTGATATTTTCGCTTGATAAGTAGACTGATTGAAACGCAAAGTGTGATGACCAAAGCTGCGTAACCGACTGCCATGTGATGGTAATTTTGGACTTCAAGTTTGTTTGGTAATTTCATTATTTCTTGTGAAGCTAATGAGGTTTGTAGAGTTGTCCAGTTTTTTACTTGCTACAGATGCTCGCTTGTATGTATTTTGTTCCCAAAGACCAGTGTATGATGTCTTAAGCGAAGTGGCAACAACTTGTTGTCCATGCATCGTCATGAATCTGTATTTGAGAATGCACTCTGGTTCCAGGACAAGCATTGGATTTTGTGGCGAAGCGGGATCCATGCCGGAGTATCTTTGATTTGCTGTACTGGGTAATTTGGTTGGTGGAGCATAAATAAGTGTCGTCTGCAAGCAGTGAGCATAATTCGAGCTCAGAGTTACTTATGGTAAAATATTGCATTCGAGCAATGTTGATGATCAGAACAGCTGCACAAGGCTTTATTGAAACAAGAGTCTGGTTGATCCAATTTGGCAATGGAATAATATTAAATATTTCAAACCGGTCGCATTCAACTAACGGTAATGTAATACTAAAAATTGTTTTGTTTTCTGTAAGTCCACCCCATATTCTCATTAGTTTGCATAATTGTAACGTATCTTCGCTTTTCACAGGCAATTCCAGTGATTCGGGTAAATGGAACTTAATTTTCTCAACTTCCTGCTGTAATTGGTGAGGAGTTAATAATAATGAACTTATTATGCCATGGTTAGTGTATGTCAAGTATTGATGATTGTGTACGCTGTAGATTTGCTCCCGTAATACTTAATTGAATACATAGTGATGAAAGAATACGGTAGATTCTTTCTTGATGATATTCTTCTCTATTATTCAGTATAATATTCTGCACCTCTGTTATTTGTAGATCGATTTGGTCAAATTTTTAATTCACTGCTTCTTGGTCGGCTTTCATGATGTTGATTGCCGAATTTATACTTGAAGTCTGATTTTTAACAGATTAAAAAATGTGCTTCGTTTTCCTTGACTTGTGAAATCGTAAGTGCCATTTCCTTCGCATATTCCTAATCTAATACCCCAAATAATGAATTTGCAATATTACCAACCATATCAAGAGCTGCTCTTTTATGTATTCTTCCTGAGAGTAAGGTCCTGTCTAACGTTAGTTCTGCTTCAGTATGCTCAAAATATTTTACTAGGCTTGTACATGCAGTTTTCTCTAGCATATCTTTACACAAATGGTTCAGTGTCCTTGTCCCTTGCGCGAATAACGTTGCTTCAGGCCAAAATTGTTTTAAATCGTAATAGATCACTAGTTGCCATTCTGTGGATGAAATTGCTGCTAACCCAATTCCTTCAAAATGTATACCGAACTGATTTCCAAATAGTTTGTTATGTATTTGTGCTCTTAACACTATTGGTATTAGGGTAAAAGCCATCATTATGGTGAAGATATTATGAGTCAAGGAAATTCTCCTTCTTTTCTTAGGCGTTCACAACTTTCTCGTTTTGGGTAGCAGACAATTCCTCATAGAATTTTGAATTACTTTGATCATTGGAGTCTTGGTGTTGAAGTGTTTCACCAGGTTCCACATTGTCGATAGGTAATGGTGCCAAACGAGCAATACCTCTTCTGCAAACTCCAGTCGCTGTTTTTACATCAATCACCCGAACAACTCCATCATCTATATGATGTACCTTTATGACTCTTCCTAACGGCCACTTTAATGGTGTTGTGTTATCTTCTTTTACTATTACCATGTCTCCAGTTTTAATATTATTTTTAAGTGTCTTCCACTTGTGTCGATATTGGAGTTCACATAAGTATTCTCGCGACCATCGCCTCCAAAATTCCATTTTTAAATGTGATACCATTTCCATCTTGTCAATAGATTTATTTTGTGCTCCCCGCATGTGCGTCGACTTGAGCATTTAGTGGCTCCCCAATGAGAAAATGACCGAAGATAACGCAGCCTAGTCGTTTGGATTGTCTGACATTGGACGAGAATTAAGGATGCCGTCAATCTCTATGATTACCGTATCAAGTTCTTCATAGGTCAAGAATGCTGTAGCAGTACTTCTAATTAGATGATGTTTTGCCGACTTTACCGCAACTTCCAACAGACCCCCGAAATGAGGCGCTCTAGGTGGTATGAAGTCGAACGTTATTCGCCTAGATGTACATTCTATATTTATATTATTTTGAGCTGCGTTTGTGTGAATTCTCTTAGAAAGCTCCTTTGGCTGATTATTTGCACCAACGAAATTTGTTCCGTTGTCACAGTACAAGTTTCTACAATGACTTCGTCGGCTTATAGACCGCTTTAATACAGCCAAAAACGCTTCTGTTGTTAAATCGCTTACCAATTCCAAATGGACCGCCTTAGTTGCAAAACAACAGAACATAGCAACATAGGCCTCGTAAGGACGCTTCCCGCTAATTCTGTGATGAATTCAAAAAGATCCACAAAAATCAACACTAGAGTTTTTGAATGCTTTAGCTGGGGTGACTCGTGTAGATGGCAAATTACCCATAATCTGAGTATGTAATTGTGGTTTGGCTCGGGTACATTTTACGAAATGTTGTACAGTTGATCCAGCTACTGACTTACCTTTGACAGGCAGATATCTTTGCCTCACGTGTGCTAAAAGTGCTTGCGGACCACAGTGCCGATTTTGTTTGTGCACCTCTTGCACTAGCAATTTTGAAAATGGATCATTATAGGGAATCAGCATTGGGTGTCTGGCATCATACGGAAGTGATGATGTCTCTAATCGTCCTCCGACTCTTATTATGCTGTTAGTGACAATAAAAGGATTAATTTTCTTGAATGGACTATTTCTACCGACTACCTTATATTTTCTCAAGCTCTTTAAATCTTCAGCAAAATCTGAACTCTGCATTCCTCGGACGATCACCACCAGGTTAGAGGCAGCGCTTCTACCACACATAATATCACCTTAAGCATCGCAACTTATTAATATTGAGCACTGGCCAATTCCCAAAAATATTCTACTAGCGGATCCAGAAATTAATCGACCAGACAAAATAGACGTTTTATTGGGTGCAGAGTTTTATCATCAATTATTAGCAGAAGGACAGATTTAACTAGCAAATGATTTACCCTTTTTACAAAAGATTGGAAAAAATTGGATGGATTGTATCCGGAAAAATTTTTGGATACAATTCACATGCAGGTTCATGTGGAGTATGTACTAACCAGGAGGACAACTTGGAAGAAGCAATTGCTCAACTCTGGGAAATTGAAACTCTAAAATCGGCTGACAACGGAATGTCGACTTCAGAGAGACTGTGTGAAGACCACTTTACACAAACTCACACAATCGAAAAAAATTGAAGATATATGATGAGATTACCATTTTGCAACAACCCTAACGTAATAGGCGATTCACACGGAATCGAATTCAACAGATTTCTGGCACTAGAAAGACGACTAATAAAAGCACCAGAAATTAAAGCCCAATATGTAGCCTTCATGAAAGAATATGAAGCATTGGGACATATGACACAAATAGACATAAATACTAAGTACTCAAGCCTGATAGTCTAACAAAAAAATTCGCAGTGTTTTGTAAAATGGATAAATCATTTGCTAGTTGAATCTGTCCTTCTCCTAATAATTGATGATTAAACTCTTCACCCAATAAAAAGTATATTTTGTCTGTTCGATAAAATGCTGGATCCGCTAGTAGAATATTTTTTCAAATTGACCAGTGCTCAATATTAATAAGTTGCGATGGTTGAGGTGATATTATGTGTGGTAGAACCGCTGCCTCCAACCGAGCAGAAGAGTTGCCAACTTGAGAATGCAGGCCAAAGTTTATTCGATGTTGAACTCTAGTATTGCTTGATCCAATTCCGCTGATGGAGACCGAAGCTGCTTTGGGTGAGATTCCGAGACGTTTGACTAACCGTTCGCTGCCAAGGTTGAGCTATGATCGCGAATTGCTCTGCAATGTATTTCATTCTCGTTCGTTCTAACTTTTATCAGTGCCGTACAAAGAAGTAGGAGTTGTAGGAATTAGATTGAAGTAGATTGTAGGAATTGTAATATTTGGATGTAGCAAGCGAAATGGCTTCCTGACTAATTTGAAAATTGTTTTTGTCTGTTGGTACACGTTCTGTCGGTACATAATCTTGAGACATATTTTTTGTTGATGGCTTGTTGACCTGATCCGATTGTTCCAGATGCAAAAGCGTATTGTGTTTTTTAGAACACTTCATACAACTTTTTCTCATGCATTTTTTCGCGCTATGACCAGGTTTTAAACAATTAACGCAATAGTTTTGCTTTTGAGTAAATTGAAGGCGGCTGATGGTGATAGCTGAAGAAACCTCTTATATGAAAATAATGGGTGCCCAGAGATTTTACATATGACACAGGCACCGCTGCGTTGGCTTTCTGCTGTAATGGAACTGCACACCCTTTGCGTTGAAATGGAAGATTTACCTTTCTCAGCTATTGCTGCCATTGATTGGAAGTGTCTTTCCAAAAACTGTAGAAATTCCTTGACAGTTGGAAATTCTCGAGGATGCAAAAGGGATTGTTCATATAGAAGACGTGTGGCCTGCTCAGGCTTTTTTATTGCAAATGTAGAAGAAGTGGATCCCAAGATAACGTATCTAATATTCTGTCATGCAGTGATTTGTAGTTATCACTTGTGGGTTTACATGGTGTTTATGTTCTTTTAGTAGCATATTGGTAATTACTGAATACTCATATATAATTTTTGTGAACAATCTTTAACGTTAATTGTTCTTGTATTTATATCATATATACCGCGACTAACTGTACGACTTGATTTCTCTTGGTAATCGCTTTCAGGTGGAAATATGTATATCGTTACCCATTTCATCGCTATATTCAAAACAATAACCATTGAGTTTCCGATGAGCATAGTTACTATGATATCTACATCGCGGTCTTATTTCTAAATCTTCATATTTTAAGTTGAATTGTCGATAGAATACCCCAGAACTTTCAATAATACCACCAATATTATTTTCGTTTTCAATCAAATCCATTCTAAATGCTTCGATTGCTTCATCTATAGTAAAGTGTTTATATCCTGCATCATTATACATCTGATCATAAGATTTTGTAGTTGTTTTAATTTCATCATCATTTTTCAATTGAAGTGATAAATGTACTCTTATATTCACAGAACCATTTTGAAGTTTAATTTGAAAGTCTAAATAGTTTCACCATCTAACTTAACATGTTGTTGTTGATTATAAGGATTTTGATAACTATGGAATACTATGTTGAAAGGAATGACAGTTATCAAAAATACTGAAGCGAATGAATTCATATTGTTTTTTCTTTAACGGTTGACGGTACACTAGTATGAAAACATTATTCGATAACCATTTTATACGTTTGAGTATAATTTTTAACATCAATTATGTTTATGTTATTTAATTTATGTGATAAATCAGGTATTTCGATTTCACCATTACTTAATATACGTTCATCATTAACTTCACGATATTCATAACAACTTATTTTCAGGTATCGTTTCTCGTATGTACTATCATATGTACAACGAATAGGAGCATCAACATTATCATATTTAAGATTAAAATGTCGGTAAAATGACTCATTAAAGTCCAGTATACCACCAATGTTTGATTCCTTTCCAATTAATTCCTTACGAAATGCCACTATAACGTCATCAATTTATATAACGTCAATTATTTTCTTGGGTGAATCAGTAATTATTGACGAAAAATAATTATAGAAAGGTTGATTATTCTGAGTTTCATCATTCAAATACTCTTTTTCATTTTTTTCAAAGAACGATATTGATATAGCAGTAGTAGTATTAGTTATTGATGTTATATCAATATGATTATTCATTTGATAATCACTATCTCTTGTTTCTAAAACTTTACTTTCTTTTAACATTACAAATGATATATTAATTTTTAAAATATCTTCGTTGAGGAGTGTAAAATTAAATTCAAAATTTTTTTTATTCTCTTCTATAAGTGGAGTACTGATAATAGGCATTGGTATTGAAATACCGTATACCACTTTTAATATAATGAGTAAATAAAAAATTATAAATTTCATTTTACGTTTAGTAAGCGATATACTATACACACTGTATAAAGGTTAGAGATGATATAACAAAAACACCTTATATACCCTAAAATATTTTTCAATTCAAGTTCTTCAATTTCACAATAATGCTATAGCCATACATAACCTTAATAAATCATAAATTAAATAGAAACAAATCAGTTTTCATTAAAAAAATATTTATTTGTCTTAATGAAATTTTTTCAAGTTTTTTTTATTTCATTAGTAAGAGGAATATATTCAAACATTCTATCATGTATAATTAAACAACATGCAGATGTTCCGGTTGGTATATTATTATGCGTTTTCAATTCAATACGAATATCTGTTGGTCCAGTTTTAACAGTCTCATTTTGATGTGTTATATCTAAGACAATTATTGGCGCTATTGTTTTAAAGTCTTCTCGTGATAGTAGGGGTTGTGGATCTCGTGAATAGTCTTTGTTGAAACTTTTGATAAATATCGTATAGTAGTGCAAACCGATTTCGATAATATTTCAAGCTTAGATCGTTATACGGATATACGTCAGAGTTTAAATGTAACTTTATATTTGTTAAATCACAATGTTGAAGTGTGTTATTATCATTTTTGCGGAACGCTAAAAGCAGGAAACGTGGTCTTTAATTTTCACTAGCAAGCTTAACATTCCATAATACAGTAGTGGTTTCTGGAAGTGAAGGATAGTAATACATATCCTAGCTTCTAAAAGATACATTTAGTGCCCTGCGGTTATTAATTGTTTTTAACATTTCCAATTTGTGAACATCATCAAGTTGATGATGTAACATTTAGAATGGTTAACTTATCTTTTTCAGTTAATACCTTATATTTAAAAACTTTTTAATCAGCTTTTGCTTTTAACAAGATTAATTAATGTTACGAATTAACTATTATTTTTTTAAAATCTTCAGCAAATCCTAGCAAATTTTTCAATGGTATACACAAATTTAAATAACCGCTAATAAGTACCAGATTTTTGTCACTATTAATTGGAGCCCATCCAGCATTAATCAAATTATTGCTTCCAGATGTATTTAACGAAACATAGTTTTTAATTTCTGCTGCAATTTGTAAATGTCGTTTACGATCAATTTCAATTACATTTAATGCATATCGACTCTCTTCAAAGAGGTGAGCCATACAATTGTTCAGTAGTTGTATATTTGCAGAGATTGAGTATTCTTTTGCCTTCAATATAAAGCATGCTTTCACTTGGTAAAAGATATAAATCTTGGTTTTGTATTGATATTCGGATTTCATCATTGTTTTTAAAAGATTGTAAGGATGATTATAGCTGTGATACTCTTTTTTAATAATTGAATTATCAAATTGTGGTTTGTCTAATATATTAATTAAAGTATTCATTTTCATGCTTTAGTTGAAATCCTAAATCTCGTAAAAATTTTCGATTAGTTTTATTAAAAGTGTTTCGTTGATGTTTGCTTGTTTGGTATATCAGCTTTCTATTATACAACTTTCGTTTACCAGAAGAAACCCTCCTTGATGTGTCTTGTGTTGCGGATGATGACAGAGTGATTGGTGAATCCTTGTATAAACTATTTTTGTTGAATATAATCATTCTTTTATAGGTTTCAAATGTAATCTAATAGATTTTTTTTTCCACGAAAATCTATTAGGTTTCTGTCCTGATGGACAACTCGTAAAACCAGTGTAGATATTTCTCTCGAGCTTACAGGTAAATATATTGGATTAACCGGTCTTTCTGTTATTTTATATCCTGGACTAACGTATTGATGAATAGTATGTGCTGACACGTTATATATATATGATCCATTCACAATATTACATTCAATGATTACTGTATTAATATTTGTTATATCAATTGTTTTTTCTGAAAAATGTTCCACTTGTTGTCGTAATACTCTCTTACTAGTATCTATTGTACTTTTTATAGATATTACAAACGTATTCAAGTTTTCATTAATATAAAGATTACCTTCATTAGTCAAATCATGATATTTATCTTTAATTAAATCAACTGTATCAGAAAACTCATACGATCCCACAGGAATCTCTATTATATAATCACCAATATGAAATAAATTATTTTCAACATCAAAATTTGGTATTGTGTTATAGGTATCAAAGATTATTAATCCACAAACATAATTCTTATCCAACACAATGGAATGGAAATAGTTTGCCGCAAGTAATGATGAATGTCCGTTAAAAGTTAATGTTAACGACATCTTGACGTTCGATGAATGAATAAAACAATTTTAAGTTAATACTATTTCCGTTATAGTAATATATCGTTAGCCGCAATCCAAGAATTGTGTCTTGATGAAAAGCTTAACCATTTAACATATGTATATCATGGTTCCTTTTGTCTTTAAAACTTTTTCAACTAAATATGTTTGTGTATATTTTGTTTTCATCAGCTCAAATTCATAAAAACCACTTTTAATTTCATGTTTTTGATAGTCTTCTAAAATATTTGTTTTAGGGTTTGAGTTTCTTATAGTTTTAACTATGATAATTTCTGTAGTCCAATTTGCTGTATAACCATTTTGAAATACATGTTTATATTTATTTATTCGAACATCATCACCAACTCTAAGCTTTGGTTTTTTTTAAATTTTTAAATTATTATAGACCGTATCTAAAAGAGATTTCTCATTAGATAAATTCACTTTCTTAGGTGTGATTTGTATTGTTCTATGAAATATATTATTATATATATCAACGAGTTCTTTGTATATATTTATCCATTTATACGATCCTTGATAGCTAAACTCTTTTCACATCATGGTTTTTCATGTTCTATTAAATCGTTCTACTATTGATGCTTTCAAAATACTATATGTTGAATAATGTTTAATTGAATATGTTTCCATTAATCGTTGAAATTATGCCATTATCTGTTTGTAAGTTTTTGGATGCCGATTACTATTATTAAAAATACTTTTCATAGCATTCGTTACATTTAAGGAAGTTTTGTTTTTTACCGCTACAGCCCATGCTTTCTTCGAAAATGTATCTGTTACAGTTAGCAGATATCGATATCTGTTGTTCTTTGTTTTATAATTCCCCATCTCAACTAGATCCTCTTGCCATACATCATCAATTCCTTTAACAATAGCTCGCTTTCTTTTAAAATTTTTTCTCGCTTGTTTATGTAGCTCATCTACTATTTCTCTTTTATAAATATTCATATTATATAAATGTATATTATTCTAATTGTATAAAATTATTTAAAACTCATCTAGTATATTATATTAGCTTCTTTAAGTTCTTCAATTATAGATATTATTTCGTTTTTATGATTATTATGACCAGCGCCCTCTGATGAAAAAGTAAACGTAGTCTGTCAACTAATTCATTTGGATTATCCCAATATATATAGTTTGGTTTACTATTGACAACCGATTTTAACAAGAGTCCATTGCCCTTTGTTAATATCGTATTAATTAACGGTTTATTTACATGTTGATATTTATATGAATTTGAACCTTTTATTTGACCTTCAGCTTGAAAATTACGTTTATATACATCTGCAGTCATTAAGATTTGTCTATAATTCTCTAAATCTTTTTTAGTGTAATGTAAAGGTTTTGAATGAAATAATAATTGAAATAATACTGGTGTCAGATTCCACTTTGTACTTCCCAATTGAAAATAGTTGTTATCATTAAATTTTAGTTCGTTATTTGCATATCGCCAATTTCCTCTTTCGTCTATGTTGAAGCCATAAACTTTATCTATTTGACTATTATTTAGAAGCAATTTAATATTTGTGTAGATTTAGTATTATTATTATTATAATTTTCAATAAATTAATTATAGTCTTCAGCATCATCATAATTACCAGAACTTTTATTGAAACTATTATCATCTAATAGTGGTGTAAGTGTTATACCTGTTTTATCTTCATTAGGTTGATTGTATACTGATTGATAATTATCTGATCGATCATCATCATCATTTTTTTCCTCTTTTAACTAGCTTTTAGACTTTTTTTTATTTCATCTCATCTTTCAACAAAATTTTTGATTGATAATCAGCAGACAAGCTCTTGAGCCTTGCGAAATAGTAGTAGGATACTGTATGTGCCAGGACAATTAAAATTCTCAAATTTCAGCAATTAAATTTAAAATTTTTAAATTTTAATTGCCAAATTTATGTTAATTGGTTTTTATAGTAATTTGATACTTTAATGTTTGTGTGTGTGTAATTTCCCACGGTTAAATAGGGGTGTTCACATTGTTGTTGTTTTTTTTATAATGTTGGGGTAGGCGTGGGAATTTGTGTCTGTCCATATGTGACCTTGAGAATACATTTCCGTAGGTATGTGAGCGTGGGAATTTGTATCTGTTCATATGTGACCTTGGGAATACATGTCCGTCCGTATGTGAGCGTGGGAATTTGTGTCTGTCCATATGTGACCTTGGGAATACATGTCCGTCCGTATGTTAGCGTGGGAATTTGTGTCTCTCCATATGTGACCTTGGGAATACATGTCCGTCCCTATGTGAGCGTGGGAATTTGTGTCTGTCCATATGTGACCTTGGGAATACATGTCCGTCGGTATGTGAGCGGGGGAATTTGTGTCTGTCCATATGTGAGCGTAGGAATTCTGTCTGTCGATGAACAGACATAGAATTTCCTAATAGAAAATAAGAAATTTTTAGGAACATTAGAATATTTTTTAGGAATTAAACTATTTCAAAAGTGTTGTAGTTATATATGGATGGCCTTAATGTTTGTGGTTCGTTTCTTCTTGCTGGAGTGAGATTTCTTCTTTATTTTTGTTTGTTTTTAATTTTGGTGTGTGTTTACTTAAGACATTTTGTCCAGCAATTCAGTTATTTCTTTTTTGTTTGCAATGCTTGAGTCTGATCTTGAAGACGTTGTGAAAAAAAATTTACTATTCCATCAATATTGAAATTGATATTTTGTTTATTTTATACATGACGATCATCGATGGATTTTATTTGGGGATCTGGATGGTGGTGCGATTTCTGTATTTTGTAGAATATGAATATTTATGCTATGTTTAAGTGTGTGTGTTTTTTGTGTTCTAAGTGGCGGTTGGAATGTCTGCCTGTCAGACAGGCTGTGTGTGTGTGTCTGACGATTCGTGTGACTGTACGACAGTTCACTTTTGCTTTCCTGCTGTACAAAAATAAGTACATATTTTTTGAAGTAAAAAGGCCGTTGTTTAAACATACATACATATTTATGTGTATGGTTTTTATTTTTATAATATTTATACATACATTTACACATATTTTTTAATATAAAGCTGCCTCCACTGCGTCAGCAGACTCACCAACAATTAATCGTTGGTATCTTCATAGAATGCAAGAAACATTGGGACATCAATATTTGGGAGCAGTTGGACTTCCAATATTTCTATGTGTGGTTTGTTGGTTACCTCACTTCTGTTGGATTCACTGCCAGCTTCGGCAGGCTGAGTATTGATGCTTAAAAATAGGTCATCGTCACCTGTCAGCATCTTTTCTCTCTAGGAGAAGCTCCTCATCTCCTTCAAGATATCCATCAAATTCTTCCTGCATTGCTCTCTTGCGATACTCCTTTAGGTGATGCCGCTGGAGTCTTCGATATAATGGTGTGTACCAGAAGGGCTTCATTGTACAAATAAAAGCTCAACTTCAAAATTTGATAATTTTGCATTGAAAACTTGTGAAGCTACAAAAATTTTGTAGTTTATCAGATACCACAATGTTTTGTCCACGTAGCAGTTTCTTTTGCTACAAAATTTTGTGACGTATCTGCATGCATAAGCATGCCTCCGTGTCCTGTGTATATCACATATCACAAAGTTTGCTTACATAAATATTGTCCACTTAGCTGTTTCATTCCCGTAAACATTTTGTATCGTGGAGGCATGCATAAGCATGTCTCTATACTCTATATATATCACTTATCAAAATGTTTGTTTACATAACTATAGTCTACGTAGCAGTTTCATTCCCGTAAACATTTTGTTTCGTAGAGGCATGCATAAGCATGTCCCTGTACTCTAAATATATATCACATTCCGTTCAAAACTTTGTAACGTATCTGCATGCACAAGCATGTCTCTGTACTCTGTAGATATCACTTATCAACATTTTTGTTTACATAAATATTATCTACGTAGCAGTTTCTTTTGCCAAAAAATTTTGGAACGTCTCTACATGCATGAGAATGTCTACGTATGTTTGTTTACATAAATATTGTCTACGTAGCAGTTTCATTCCCTTAAACATATTGTATTGTAGAGGCATGCATAAGTTCCATCTCATATACCCGCTGTACTTCTAAAACTACTTTATTAAAATTTTGCAACCAACGATATTTGTAGCTTCAAGTTACTAACTACACAAATACTGAAAACTACTTTGTTGAAATGTAGCGTACTAGACCATACTATACATTTTCGCGAATTAATATAAATCAACTTTGTTAGGACTAAAGTCAGTACATTTTTGTATCTAAAACCAATAAGTCGTGAATGCTTCAAAACTCCTTGTGTTTTAAAATATATAAATTTTTTAATGTTACATACTTAAAACAGTATATAAATGCATTTCAATAAATATATTTATATATAAAAACAAATATAAAAAATATGAGTTCTTCAGTTTTTCGTTGTAATATCTGTAATAAGCAATACAGATACCAAAAGTGCTATTTAGAACATTGCAAAAGTCATGTTCAACCCCAAGGTGTGCAGCAGTCCGTACAACCCCAAAATGTGCAGCAGTCCGTAGAACCCCAAGATGTATATCATTCCATACAACCCTATAACCCAATGGTCCACAACAATTTGCTATATCAGTATCCCGTGCAGTATCAGTATCCAGTGCAGTATCAGTATCCAGTGCAGGTTCCAGCGTATCCTTTGTATCCGTATCCAGTGTCAACCAACCAATTCACAGCACCTATGGAAATTCCATATCCCATTGAATATAGCGTACCTATACAGTTGCAGCAAAATAATATGCCTAATTATTAATCTAACAAAATAATATGCCCGTAGAGAATCCTCCTCAAGACATGGATATAAGTCAAGTTATTCCACATGATCAGGCAAATACACAAAATGATGAAGTAGAAATGGACATCTCAAATTCTGCGGATGATCTACTCTCTCAAGCTCCAAATGAATGCAAATATTATATAATAAATAGTGCTTTTAAAAGTAATATTATAACATTTGGAGTTCCAATAAGTAAAGACTGTCTGTTATTTGAAGATAAAGGAAATATAGACCTATCATCAAGGAAAGACTTCAAAATAGTATAGCTGTGCATAATATTATTAAGTTTAATATTACTCTCATTAGGGAGTATATTAAAATTACTGGTGATGATATGGAATTGTGTACTATTTCACACAGAGCGAAAATGGATGTTTTGTGCTTTGCAGATGATGTTGAGGAAATGATAACAAAACACCTGCAAGAAATCCACAACAAAATGTCCGAGTTTCAAGAGCGGGATTCTGGCTGGACTCTAATTAGAATTGTTCGTCTCGAAGTTGCAGTAAATAAGTCAGCTTGGGTGAGAGGATCAAGTTGGATTAGTACGCCAGAGAAACTAAAAAGTAAAATGGCATGTATAAATGTTGAAAACAATGACATTTATTGTTTTTAATGGGCCATTAAATCTGCACTGGATACATCTGATATTAAACCCAGAGAACGGTGCAGCTCATACAATATTGCAGACATTAGCGGTGATATTATTCATTTGCAAAACGGGATTGAAATTGATTTTATAAATTTAAGTTCCCGTTAGCATTAAAAATATTAAGAGATTTGAAGAACGCAATCCTGATATTAGCGTTAATGTATTCGGATATAGCAATGAAATTGTTGGACCGTATCACAACACCAAGAAAGAAAAACATAGACATGTAAATTTATTAGTTTTAGAAAATGCTGAAGGATACCATCACTATATTTTTATTAAACAAATATCAAAGTAAGTCAAGATATATACATATACACCAATGCACATATAAATATATTGATTGCAAATTTATATCTATTTTCCTTCCACAGTCTTTTAAAACACCAGACCACGAAACACTGCAAAAAACTGATGTTTTGCAACAGCTGTCTGGAATATAGCCACAATGGTAGGACTATGGAGCAACACAAATTGGAATGTGGACAAATTGTGTCTGAGCTTCCATCAGAGGACAATCAACATTATGCTTCAAGGACCATCAACGACAGATGGATGTACCATTTGTTGTATATGCAGATTTTGAATGCGTATTGGAGTATACTAGTATTAGAGTAAGTGACAAAAATAGGTATAGCAAAAAGCACATTCCTTGTGCTTTTAGTTATTATATTAAATGTAAGCATAATGATAAGTTAGATAAGTTTAAAATATATACGGGGGAAGATGCAGGCGAAAAGTTTGTAGATTGTATAATTAGCGATTGCGAAAATATTTACAATGATTATTTGAAAAACAAGAACCGAATGGATGATTTATCTCCTTTCGAAAAGCGATAATTTGTCACATTTGTCATAAATATCTAGGCAATGATAGAGTGAGAGATCACTGCCGCATAAGTGGTAAATTTAGAGGAGCTGCTCATAATATATGCAATTTAAAATTTCAAATTCTAAAATTTATACCAATCTATTTCCACAATTATTCATCTTATGACTCACATCTTTTTGTTAAAGAGTTGGGTAAAAAATCTGACAATATAAAAGTCCTTCTGCTCAATAAAGAATTATACATATCACTATCTAGATTTTCAAAAATTATCGACAACTACAACCTTGAACTTAGATTTTTGGACACAATTCGTTTTATGCCTGAAAGCTTAGAATCTTTAGCTAATAATCTTTCAGAGCAAGACTTTCACATCACTAAAACACAATTTAAAACAAAAAAAAAGTTTGATCTTGTGAGAAGGAAATGCGTTTTTCCTTATGATTTCCTAAATTCTTTTGAAAAATTGAAGTTAGGTCAGCTTCCAGCAAGGGAAGATTTCTTCAATCACCTCAATAATAAGGAGTGTTCGACTGAAGACTATGAGCATGCGAAAGAAGTTTGGAACGCTTTCAGCTGCAAAACCTTGCAAGATTATATGGAAGTTTATTTAAAAACGGACGTACTCTTACTTGCAGATATATTTGAAAATTTTAGAAAGGTTTGTAAGAGTATCTATCACCTAGATCCATGTCAATATTACACTGCACCAGGACTATCATGGGATGCTATGCTAAAGTATACAAATATAGAACTGGAGCTTTTGACGGACATAGATATGTGCAATTTCTTCAAGAAGGTAATACGTGGTGGACTTGTACAATGCAGTAACCGATATTCAAAGGCTAACAACAAATATTTACCTGATTTCGATAGAGAGAAGCCCTCAGAATTTATTGTGTATTTAGACGCAAATAACCTCTACAGTTGAAGAGCTAAATTTGGATCCTAAAACCATAGATGATAGTTCAAGTGATGGATACGTCTATGAAGTTACTTTAGACTATCCTTCTCATTTGCATGACTCTCAAAATGACCTTCCTTTCTGTCCGGAAAACAAAAAAATTCAGCAAGCAAAGCACACTAAATTAATTGCAGATTTTTCCACAAAACAAACATACGTCATACACTATAGAGCTCTCAAACAATGTTTGAAGTATGGTCTAGTTCTAAAAAAAGTGCATCGGATTCTCACTTATAAACCTTTATATAACTTTCAACCTGGTTGAAAAGTTATATAGACTTAAACACCAAACATAGAGCAACTGCAAAAAATGCATTTGAGAAAAATTTCTTCAAATTACTAAATAATGCAGTATATGGTAAAACTATGGAGAATGTGGAAAAAGAAAAGATGTACGAATAATTACGAACTGGAATAGGACAAACTGTAATCATTTAGGAGCTCAAGATTGGATATCTAAACCTAATTTTCATAGTTTGTCAATATTTTCTGAGAATATGGTAGCGATTGAAATAAACAGAATGAAAACCTATTACAATAAACCTATATACTTAGGATTTTGTGTATTAGAGCTTTCCAAATGTAAAATGTATGATTTCCATTATGGGTACATGCAACCCAAATTCAAGTCGAACTTATCACTGAATTATATGGATACTGACTCTTTCATTTACACAGTAAAAACAGAAGACTTTTACGCTGACATAAAAACTGACGTCGTCCATATGTTTGATACGTCTGATTACCCAAAAAACAATATATATGGTTTCCCTTTAGTAAACAAAAAGGTGTTGGGTATGATGAAGGATTAGAATTGTGGAAAAATAATGAAGGAGTTTGTAGGATTGAGATCAAAAATGTATTCCTTTAGTGTGCAGTATGAAAATGATATTAAAAAATCGAAAGGGGTAAAAAAATGCATTCTTGATAAGTACGACACAACTTCTTATAGAAACTGTTTATTTAATAAGTCTACTGTATACGATGATATGTTAATATTTAAATCAAAAGTTCATGAAATTTATACAAATGAACTAAATAAAGTAGTGTTCAATTATGCCGACGATAAAAGAAAAATAAGAAGTGATAAGATGAGTATATATGCATGGTATCATTTTCGAATCGAGGAAACTAATCCCGATTATGAACTTGACATGCTACTGTGGGAAATTTCAAGACTAGAAGAGGAAGAAGCAATGCAATAATTGTATCCCTATTTTTAAGTAATAATTTTTATATATATATCTAAGTAGTGAAATCTATTAATAAGTAAAAGAAATTGTTGTATTGTTAAGAGAAATAAACAAAAACTGTACAAATATATATAAAATGAAAAACATTCAGAATTTGTCTTATTTTGTTTTGTGATTTATTATTTAGTTTTATCGAAATATTACATAATATGAATTAATTAAATGATTTATCATCATTTAATTAATTCTGGTATCTGGCCCTTCCTCACAATCCGGATGGCTACATGGACAAGACTTAAAGTGACCATCGTCCTTGTCCTCATCTTCCATTATACCAAAATCATCATTTTCATTCAACATATCGAGGAACATTTTCACCATTTCCATGTGTTCGTATAGTTGACATCCCTCAAAATCAACTAAGAATTGTGCGAGCTTGTTTCTAATGTCACTCACGATTTTTATGGAATATTTTATACTATTACCAAAATTTACTTCCGATCTATTTGAATGTCAGTTTTCTACTAATAATTGTTTTCAACGAACAAGTTGTAAGAGAAATTTTATATAATTTATAAAACAAAATCTGCGTTCCACTCCAAAAACAAATTAAAATTTTAGAGTAAAGGACTCACAAATGTATATAAGTATCCCTCTATTTTCTTCTAACACTAGATTTTATTATTCATCTTTTCGTCTTTTGCTCCCTCTCTCTTGTAAATTTCCAAAGCTGTCGAAGTATTGTTTTTCATTCTTGTTGTTATAGTATGCTACCCAATGAGTACCTGGGCCTGTTGATAAATCCAAATTGATTATTCCACACTCTACAGTCTTTGGTCGTTTTGGTAGCGAATCCAACATAAAAACTCCTCTGAAGTGTGGAATATATTTTGAAAATTTTCTCAGATCAAATTCTGATAATGGTCTGTTGGGTAGCATGTCTAAAAGTTTTTTTATTGATCTTTACAAACAAGTCCATAACCGTTTTTATATGGTTTAAGGTATAGTCCATCTCCCACCGCAATTGACTCCATTGCTTTGTTGTGTCTAATGGCTTCCTCAAGTTGTTTTTTTGCATTCTTTGTTGCATTTACACCTTTAGCTATAGCGGCACCTCCAGTTGCTAGACTACCTAGAGCAGTTAGAATCGGTATTATGGGCAAAAAACCACAAATTTTTGGGACATTTATAATGCGTGGAATTACAACACGAGCTTTTTTCCCCTTAAGAGATTTACTGATAGCTTTACGAGCAATCTTAATGGCTGAATTAATATCTTGTGGTTTTTCCTTCTTCAATATCTTTGTTGCTGATTTAATTGTTTTGTGAAACAGTTTTTTGTCATTTATACGAATTCGTGGTGATGGTCTTTTCACTGTATTCCTTTTCTTTGCTTCAACACCCATACCAAGTTTAGTTTTTGCTTTCATTGCGTTGATGACTATATATGCAAATGTTTTTTCTGCAAGATCACTATCTTTTGAAAGAACTCTTTCCCAAGCTTTATTTTCAAGAATTTTTTCAGCTTGATGTCTGCTGTTTAAGTCTTTATTTTTCGAATAAGCAATATCGTGATTTTTGCAAGCAGCATCCAATAAGTTAATTCCTTTATCTCCTCTATCTAAACGCTTTTGTAATCTTGTGCCAGGTCCACAGTACTGATATCCAGGAAGATGTAATTCAAAAGGCAGAGAATTTATTGCTTTATTTAGTAAACCTTCTCCAACGACAGTGTGCTTGAGACTAAAACTTTTGTTATAAAGTACAACCATATTACTTTAATCTACAATAAAAGATATTGTTTGCAAATTTCACAAGTAGTTATTAAAATGCGCTTCGTAAAACAACATAAAAATATATATTAGTTCGTAATGCTGATAGTTGTTCAAATGACAGTAAAAAAATAAGACATAGTTCCTTGTTACCAAATTCTATTCGAGCATTAATAGTTGGTCCTTCAAATCGTGGAAAAACTAACATAATGATTAGTTTGCTGGAAAGTCCTAATGGTCTCAAGTTTGAAAATATTTACTTATACTCAAAATCTTTATATCAACCTAAATATGAATACCTAAAGAAATTAATCTCACCAACTAAAGGAATGGGATACTACACATTCGCAGATAACGAGTACGTTGTTGAATTGCTAAAAGCAATTCAATTATGATTTTTGATGATGTTGCATGTGAAAAGCAAAACAATATACGTGCATATTTTTGTATGGGTCGTCATAAGAACATAGATTCATTTTACTTATGTCAAACTAACACGCGGAATCCAAAACATTT
The DNA here is from genome assembly GCA_963675445.1 of Linnaemya vulpina. NCBI lineage: Eukaryota > Metazoa > Arthropoda > Insecta > Diptera > Tachinidae > Linnaemya > Linnaemya vulpina. The sequence continues at coordinate 10,585,464 of OY776281.1, forward strand.
GATAAGAGATAATGCTAATGTAATTATTATGTTTAAACAAGATTCGAAAAATATGAAACATGTATATGATGATCACGTTGCCAGCGATATGAACTTTGAAATGTTTCAACAAATTTGTAGAGAATTTTGGAAGGAAAAATACGGATTTTTGATGATAAGTAAAGATAATGAACTAAACAATGGTCGTTATAGAAAGTCATTTGATTACTTCATCATAATATAATTTGCTGTTCATCTAATGCACCCTTCAGTATTTAAACTGACTTCAAACTTTATACATGTGATTATTGTAACTGATCAGATAAGCTGATCTGATACCTGTTAAACTGACCTGATAAGCTGATCTGATACCTGATAAACTGATCTGATACCTGTTAAACTGACCTGATAAACTGATCTGATACCTGATAAGCTGACCTGATAAGCTGATCTGGTACCTGATAAGCTGATCTGATACCTGATGAGCTGATCTGATACCTGATCTGTTAACCTGATCTAATAAATTGATCTGCTTCCTACTGAACTGACCTGATAACTAAAATGAATGAAAAAATTCTTAAAGACTTGGTGACTACAAGAAATATTTTGAAGAAAAAGCTTCGAAGTATAAAAACTGGTGAAATAAATACACATGAACAATTAAGAGATACATTCCAGCCTATCACAGAACCTTTAAAAGAATTTATCAATAGCTCTAAATACGTTGGTAGACCGGTTAAAAAAGAACCGAGTGATAAGGGAACTGGAATTGATGACAATGAAAGTTTTCATCCTCAGAATTCAACAATAAAATTGGAAACGAGTACGCCCAATAAACTAATTGAAGAATCAATGTTTAAACAATCGAATAGTAAAAGTAGCAGTAATTATGATGAAGATGACTTTTACTCACAAAATTCGAATAATGAAGAAGTTATCCTGACTTATCACTATTACAATCGAGAAACGATCTAGATACTAATAGCACCATCGAGTTAAATCAAGATAAGATACAGATTGGTGGACAAATATGGGCTCTCACGCCAGGACTGTTTTCTTTAATGTTTCATAAAACACCAAAAGACTATGACAAATTCGAGCTTAAAATCTATAAAAAAATATTACTTACTACCAATGCTCACAGGAGAGATTATAAGTCTGATGGTCAAATCAAAGGGAGCGAAGCCCATAAGTACAAAAATATTATTGGAAAACTTTTCAAAGGAGAAAATCATAAAAAGTCATCAGATGTAACAAAAACTAATTATTTAGGAAGGGGTTTGATGCAGTTTAACCCTCATAATCCAAACTATATATACTGGGATGATCCAAACGAGTTGGTAGATCGACTTAGACTACTGCTTGCATCACAATCTGCAGGCCATACTAATCACAACAACGAAACTGTCTCAATTATTGAAGAACTACGTGAAGCTAATATAATTGTATAAACTATATACATAAATAGATTTTTTTATAAAACATGTCCGTTGATAAATTTGGGCATTATATTAACGATAGAAGTGAAGTAATTTCAACCAAAAATGCACCTAAGTTGTTGGGCTTCTTTATGGATACGAACAAAAACATTGATGTCCAATACAAGAGAATCAAAAATGTTGCAAACGCTCTGGAGGAAAACGATGTTATCAGTAAATTGTTTCTGCAAACTGAACTCAAAAAACAGCAACAAGAAGTAGCCTTCCAGTTAGAAAATCTTAATGCTCATTTGCAGGATATCAATAACAAAATGGATCATAATAAATCACTTTTTTATAAGGAAATTGAAGAGCTACGAGAAAAGATTTATAGAACAGAAAATTACATGTTCGTATCAATAGCGGAAAGTGCACCAAGTAGATCACAACACACTTAAAACAGCGACTGGAAAAATAAAATTTCTTCAAAAAGAAATATTGTAAATGAATTGCATAGGCAGGCTCGAAATGGTTTGTACGTCGTAGAGTTGTGATGAAAGGAATAGATAATCTTTGGCAAGTTGATTTAGTTGAAATGGGAAATTATTCCTTAGACAATAAAAATTATCGATTTTTGCTAACTGTAATTTATACATTCTCAATATTTGCTTGGGCAGTACCTTTGAGAAGAAAAAATGCATTTGAAACAACCCAGGCAATGGAGAATATTTTCAAATTGGGACGAATACCGCAAAACTTGCAAACAGACGATGGTAAGGAATTTTTCAATAAACATTACAGTCAGTTGATGAATAAATACAATATTAATCACTACTCAACATATAACACAATGAAAGCCTCAGTAGTAGAACGATTCAATAGAACATTAAAAGGAATGATGGTGAAAGAATTTAGCTTTAATGTTTCATATAATTGGATTGATATGTATAGATTTACTTGATGCATACAATAGAAAAATTCATCGCACCATCAAAATTTCACCGATTAAAGTAAATTCAACAAATGAAAAACAGCTTTTAAAAACAGTATACAGGCATTTAAAGATGTACACAATGTCAAAGTTTAATGCAGGAGATCATGTACGCATAAGCAAATATAAAAACATTTTTGAAAAAGGTTATACTCCGAATTGGACAACAGAAATCTTTACAATTAAAAGAGTATAAAACACATATCCTACAACATATACATTAGAAGACTATCGCGGAAATCCTATTAAAGGTGGATTCTATGAAGAAGAACTTTCAAAAACCAGATATCCAAACACTTACCTAGTTGAAAAGGTTCTCAAAACTAAAGGACAGAAGGTGTTTGTTAGGTGGCTGGGCTTTTGTAATGAGCACAATTCTTGGATAAGCAAAGATGAGATATTGTAAATGGAAGAATACAATAAATAAACAACAACAACAACAATGGCATCAATATTTAATTTAGTTTAAAATAAGTAAATAAACAAGAAATACGAAAGTGATTCTTATAAATCATACTGTGTGTTTAACCTCATTTATTTACAATCAAACAGTCACAATGTCAATAACATTGACTCTGAGGTCCAATTCATCAGAGCTATCTGCTAGTGCTTTTCCTCCTATTGATTTAAGCGGAACCTATGAATGTGCTCTAACTGATTTTCATTCATACAACAGTATCCCAAATGTGGATGTCTACAACAATATATTTCATATCGGTGAACTTGTAATTGAAATACCGATCGGATTTTATGAATTAAATGATATAGTTGACTATATAGAAGAACAATACAAACGATATAGACCAAAAAACAAAATTTTGATTGAAGCTAATAACAATACAATGCAAGTTAAAGTCAGCAGCTCTAAAGAACCAATATATTTTAATAAAGAAAATACAATAGGTATACTTTTAGGATTCAATAGCAGAATATTAACGCCAAACAAAGAACATTACTCTGATATTCCAGTGAATATCTTTAAGGTGAATCTCTTGAGGATTGAAAGCAGTATTGTGTTTAATACTTATATGAATAATTCTAAAGCTCATACACTACATGAATTTCCGATTAATGTACCGGCTGGATATAAAATAGTTGAGATTCCCAAAAATCTTATTTATTTGCCAGTAAACTCCAGAGAGATAAGTTCACTAGCTCTTCGAGTGGTTGATCAAAACGGCGACTTAATTAATTCCCGAGGAGAGGAAATTACAATACGAATACATTTAAGGACAACTAAATAATGATAATATACAACACGAGTATATCGAAGAATACTACAGCAACATCTAATCCTCGAACATTACAACCTAAGCAACAATTGAAAAGATCTGTTCGTCAAAAATCGCTTACAGCAGCAAACAAGAGTTTTCTCAAGTCACTGAACTTTAAACTGAAAACAAAATGAGTTCAATAATAGACGTTTTAGATAAACCAATATCTGATGAAAATATAATCAAAAAGGATTATTACACATACATACCATACCTTCAGTCTTTTAACAACAACGATGAATTAAGAATTTCAATACAAAACCAAGATATATATGTGTAACCCAGTGAAAGCTATATATATGTGGAAGGACTTGTTGTATACGAAAAAACATCGAAATCTACACCCAACTTTCAGTTGAAAAACAATTTTGTTGCACATCTCTTTGATGAAATTCGCTATGAACTAAATGGTATTGAAATTGATCATACAAGATATTTGGGAGCCACCAGTACCATAAAAAATTTGGTTTCTTTATCACCTACGGAAAGCGTTGTGTTGCAAAATGCTGGATGGAATAAACTTGATGAAATAAATCTTCAAAATGGAAATTTTAATTTCTATGTACCACTCAAAATTCTTTTAGGATTCGCTGAAGACTATAATAAAGTTTTATTAAATGGTAAACATGAGTTGACGCTCTTGCGTAATAAGAACGATGAGGATCTTGTACACTCGAATGTTTCCACTGAGAAAGCAAAACTTACAATTTCACTAATATCATGGAGAATTCCACATGTTCAATTATCTGATCATAGTAAATTGAATATGATCAAAATACTTAATAATGGTGCTGCTATACCAATGGCATTCCGTAGTTGGGATTGTCATATGAATCCACACCTTAATACGGAAACCAATCACATATGGAATGTGAAACTGGCCGCTAATAAAGAACGCCCTCGTTTTGTGTTGATTGACTTTCAACAAGAAAACAAGTTTGTTCATTGTGATCTTAGTAACTTAAAAGTACATTTAAACTCAACCTCTTACCCATATGACGATCTTAATATAAAATTCAAAAATGAGCGCTATGCGATTCTATATGATATGTATCTAAGATTCCAAGAAAGCTAATACATGAAAAAACCCCAACCTCTTCTAACAGGTCAAGAGTTTAAAAATAACGCTCCAATTATTGTAGTTGATGTCAGTCACCAAAACGAAAAGCTCAATACTGGACCAATCGACATAAAAATTTAATTTGAAACAGCAACAAATATTCCAGCAAAAACATCAGCTTACTGGGTTCTTATTCATGTCCGCGTAATAGAATACATACCAATAAAAGGTCAAGTCCGGAAGGTCTTATAAATTAAATAACATGGATGGTGATATTATTTTTGTAGACTCGCAAGGTTTCAAAAATAATTCAAATGTCTTCATCGCAAAAGAACTAGCTGTAGTTTTCAGCAACAACGAATACCTCAATTTCATCACAAAACCTCCTTTTGAATTCGCATGCTTATCAGCCAAAAAACAGAAAGAAGCAGTTTGGTTAACAAAAAACTATCATCATATTAACTAGAATGATGGATCAGTCTCATTTCAAAGCGTTTGCAAGTTTTTAAAATCCAATATAAGAAATTCACAAATATATGTTAAGGGGGAAGAGAAGAAAAAATGGCTGGAAAAAATTATTAATCAAACAGTTTATAACATTGAAGACATTGGCTGCATTAATTTTAAACAAATGGAAACTAAGCATTCAATATATCTCTATTGTAGCTATCACGACTATGGTGTTTGTGCCTTAAGGAATGCAATTTTATTTAAAAATGAAAATGCTAACAAACTTTTAAATAAATGCTTATAAAAATTAAAATAAATGTCTTTTTATTTCAAATAAAAACCAACGTACATATTGTTTTTCAGAGAACTCACAAACAAACAAACAAACACAATGGTTCATTCATTCAAATGGTCAAGGGAATATTTGGGCAGATAGAATAAACGCTTATTATTTGTTTGTATGTATATGCGTAAATGAAATAAATTTGTAGATATTTATGTACGCATGAATATGTACATCTTATCACATTTCATAGTGACCCACTTGCGCAAAATCCAGGAAAGCAAGAAAGCGGACTGTCATATAGACTCACCAATCGTCACACACACAGCCTGTCTGACAGGCAGACATTCCACCGCCACTTAGAACACAAAAAAAACACACACATTTAGACATAGCATAAATATTCATATTCTACAAAATACAGAAATCGCATCACCACCCAGATCCCCAAATAAAATCCATCGATGATCGTCATCTATAAAATAAACAAAATATCAATTTCAATATTTATGGAATAGTAAATTTTTTTTTTCACAACGTCTTCAGGATCAGAATAATCAAATTATTCCCCCAGACTCAAGCATTGCAAACAAAAAATAAATAACTGAATTGCTTGACAAAATGTCTTAAGTAAACACACACCAAAATTAAAAACAAACAAAAAATAAAAGAAGAAATCTCACTCCAGCAAGAAGAAACGAACCACAAACATTAAGGCCATCTATATATAACTACAACACTTTTGAAATAGTGTAATTCCTAAAATAATGTTCTAATGTTCCTAAAAATGTCTTATTTTCTATTAGGCTATAGCACACATAGACAGACAGAATTCCTACGCTCACATATAGACAGACACAAATTACCACGCTCACATACCGACGGACATGTACTCCCAAGGTCATATATGGACAGACACAAATTCCCACGCTCACATACGGACGGACATGTATTCCCAAGGTCACATATGGACAGACACAAATTCCCACGCTCACATACTGACGGACATGTATTCCCAAGGTCACATATGGACAGACACAAATTCCCACGCCTACCCCAACATTATAAAATAAAAAAAACAACAACAATGTGAACACCCCTATTTAACCGTGGGAAAATACACACACACAAACATTAAAGTATCAAATTACTAAAAAAAAAACCAATTAACATAAATTTGGCAATTAAAATTGAAAAATATTAAATTTAATTGCTGAAATTTGAGCATTTTAATTGTCCTGGCACATACAGTACAACAATATCTTTTAACAATTTATTATTCATTTTAATCTGTTATGTATTTGATGACGATCTGCTTTATATCTGATCTGTATCTGGTTACAACCTGCTTTATATCTGATCTGTATCTGGTCTGTATCTGATCTGTATCTGGTCTGTATCTAGTTTATATCTGGTTATGACTTGGTTTGTATCTGTTTACGATCTGCTTTATATCTGATTAGGATCTGCTTTATATCTGCAGTGCATCTGGTTACAATTTGCTCTATATCTGTATAAACACGTCAAAATCCTTTCTATATCTTCCTTTATTTTTAGCATCATCCTTGCTTACAACTGCAAATCCATATTTATCTCTGCAACACTCCCCACAAATCTTGGTAAACTCCTTAAATGATATATCTCCACTCATGTGATCATTATATATATATTCCTTAAGTTCATTTCATCTTGTTTAAATATTATAATCATATTTGCATTGTCACATATTAGATGTTCAGGAATATTTGTATATGTTTGACATAGATAAAAACAATCATACAAAAGTAATCTCTTATAGTATTTTGTTTTTCGAATATAATTATAGAATGTGGTTTTGCTTCAGTCTTACTTAGAACTTTTTCATTTTCCGAAAACGTGAACAGATTTATCTCTTTTATTGGATTAATTAATGTCTTTATGAAGATATTTTTAAAGGCAAGACCATTAGAACTTTCTATTAAACTAATCATCACATTAGTTTTTCCACAGTTTGAAGGACCTACAATTAGTGCTCGTATTGAATTTGGTAACAATGTACTATTCACAATCTTTTGCTTATTTTCTTGCATTTCATCTGCGTTTTTTACAATAATCTGTTTTACTTTTTTAATTAATCGCATATAGATTAATTGATAACTAAAATATTAATGATATAAATTAACCATTATATAAGAAGATTGCATAATTTCTAATTAATTGTTTAAACCAGACGCACTTGTAATGAAAATGGTTATAAAGTTATAAATTATGGTAAAAGCTATAAATGAGATCAGTATAACACTGGAAGAGGATTCGTTAAAAAAAAACTTAATAAACAAATTACCAGTAGAACTACATTTACCTGAATATCAGTTTTGCGGTCCTGGTACAAAGCTTGAGAAACGATTGAAAAGAGGATATAGAGGTATAAATTTATTGGATGCGGCTTGTAAAGAACATGATATTGCATACTCACAATCAAAAGATATTAATAAAATACATTAAGCTGATCAAATACTTGTTGAAAAGGCTTGGCAATGAGTAAAATATAAAGATAGCGGTTTAAGAGAACGAGCAAACGCTTGGTTGTAACGAATGCAATGAAAGCTAAAGTAAAATTTCGATTAGGTTTGACGAGAAATAAATCTCGCAAATTGAACAAAACAAAAGAAAAAAGTATGTGATCGAAAACTGTTTTCATCTATTGTAAAAAATACACTGAAAGTTCTAGAAAATGATATACCTCTCAATATAAATGATGCTGTTAAAATTGCAAAAAACCGTTAGCTTAAATTTTAAAAGCAAAAAGAAAGCTGATATTAGTATACCAAGAGTTATACCTGGACCTAATATTGGTGGATTTCTTGCTTTATCCGCACTTGGAGGTTTGGCTACTGGAGGTGCAGCTATTGCTAAAGCTGTTAATAGTATTGAAAATGGAAAAGAGCAACTCTCTGAATCTACTCTTCACAATAGATATATGGAATCAATTGCCATGGGAAAAGGTTTATATCAAAAACCATACAAATCTGGATACGGTCTTTATTACAACCCAGCTCCAAAAAACTCTTAAATAATCTGCCTAATCGACCATTGGCAGACTTGGATTTATATAAATATTGCAGTCAACTCAAATATTTCAGAGGTATTTTTATGAGGGATGGTTTGGTATTATAACACACAAGTGTTAACATCAGGTTGATACAGTTCTCGGATTGTTTTTCACAATAAAATTTGTGTAAATAGAAAACTGTTATCACATTCAACTAAGCCACCTAAACAGTGGTGATAAACACAATATACACATGAGCACTGAAGATGAAAGTGTTGCGACTTTCGAAAACAGCTGTTCTGCTCTGCTGTGTAAGTTGAATAAAACTGATGTTGACTTTCCTTTGTACCTAGGAATATTTATCATCATGTCTTTCTGAGATTTTAACAAAGTTAGAACAATTAGCCTATATAAATATTAATATAGTACTCGTTTTCTTTTTTATTTATTTTTTATTATTATTTATTTTTTTGGAGATATGCTTATATTAATTTCTCAAGGATGCGAAGAAATGTAGTTTATATTGGGATTATTATTTTTAGATAATCACAGCATAGGTTTTTAGGTTGAGTACGTAAATAGTCCTAAACTAAAAAAATAAAAAAAACAACTGATTTATATGAATTGAGCGTGCTTCTAGTTTGAACTTGTTTTTTTACGACAACTAAAAAATTAAAAACAACTGTTTAATAATTTGTGTGTGTAAATTAGAAATTTGTACTTAATTTTTTTTTTCACCACAAAGCTTATAAATTTTAATACTTTCAAATTAAAAGAATTTCTATAATTTATTAAGTCCGGTCCGTAAATATTGGGCCAGAATTAGAAATGTTTGCTTTATTAAAATTTTTGGTGGTAAACACAAACTGCGTGAGAATCGGAAATGTGGTTACAATTTTTTTTATTCTACTTACTTTTTTATTCTAGTTAAATGTTTTCTTTCTTTATTCATATTCAAATTAATAAAATTTCTCAATACAATTACAGTTTTTTCAGCACACATTTGATATGAATTGTTTTTATGATAGTAATTACAGATATTTATATTTTCATTATCTTTATACAAAGTTCTTATATTTGGACAATTATATTCATCTAAATTACATATACATATTTTTTCTCTCGCAATCTGTTGTTTTAGCCATTTAGCTTTTTCAAGTCCTTTAACGTAAATATTGATATTTCCTTCATCTTTAAGTGTTGTAGAGAGTATATACTCTAAATTCATCCCATATAGAGTTTAAATCATTCCAGCAGATTGCATGTAAATGATTATATAACCATTTATTTGTAATCTTTTCCTTACATGATAGTTCTGAATATATATAAAAGGAGGTTGGATAAGAAAGGTCTTGATTTTTGAATCAACCCAGAAACGCTAATTTCTTTTCAAAATAATGTATTCACCCTTATTCTGCGTTTCGATTCGGATCGTAAATTTCTCCGTTTGGCAACTTTGGTATTCTGTGTTATTCGATTTGTTTTTCGATTGTATGTATTCCGCGTTACGATCGTAACTGCGTTTTTCTAAGTTGTGTATGTACTAGCGGAGATTTTTTCGATTTTTGTTTTAGTGGTTAAAAAAGCTTATAATTAAATAAAATGTGAGTATAAAATGCTATAAATTTGTTTTCTAATAAATTTTGTTTGGTTATTTTCATTTTTTTTTTTGTTAGTTTAAAGCTATATTTAATATATTGCAGGTCAACAAATACAAAACTTGAGATGTATGAAAAGATGCCTAGTATAATGGCAACGAAGGATGGTATTGTGTCTGGATATCATAAGCATCCTTAGGAAGAAGTACAGGCATTCTGGGAAGAAGTTGCAAACGCATTTAACGCAATAGGGCCACTAATAACAACTGACGTTGCATGGAAGAAATTATGACATTTTAATAATTCCTTGCAAATGTATGCATATTAAAAATATTCTGAAGCAGGTTGTTCTCCTCTTCCAACAACATCGCCGCTGCTATCGATTCCATTTCTTCTCTAAACTAAATTTTTATTTTGTAATGATGTTTAGCAAATGAAAATTTAACTCCGGCGCATCAGGATTTCTCCCACTGGAATAATTTGGCCACAAATGGCGTTTGCTTATAATCTGGCTACTTTTTCCTTTCTGCACTTAACTCGTGGGTTTATTTGATTATAGTTGTCACTAATTAGTTTTTACATATGTTTTTTTTTATAGTTTAGCAATTACAAATGTTTACAATATTTTATATATTTAATGTTTCTTTTTCATACGTTTCATAACAAACCAGCTGGTTTAAACATACTCTTTTCTTCTTCTTTTTCTTTCGATTAGGTTTTTTTTCAGAATACCAATTTTCGATTCGAGCGTAACTGAGAACGGGAACGTAATCGAAACGCAGAATAGGTGTGATTATCAATGTAAAATCCTTGCACATCTATTACTATAAACCTCTTTTGATTAATTGTTGTAATACAACTAATAATTTTAATAAATTTTATAAATCTTTTATACTATTTTATAAATTTTTTTTTTTGATTTTTTGTTTCATTTCCAAAACAAGCTTCTGGAACTTTTCTTATATAATATTCTGAGGTAAAAAATATATTTCTCAGGTAATAAATACAGTTTGATTTTCCAACTCCATCACAACTCTTACTTCATATAGTGTTAGCTTTTTACAATTTTACAAATCTTAATATTCTCATTGATTCATTAAAAAGAAACTCTCTTAGAGATAAAATTATTTTTTGATATATTTTTCTCCCAACCCTTGTATTTCTAAAGTATTCTGCATTTTGTATATGTTTTATTTCTAAAGAACAGATTAAAGAATAGATATTTATTTAACAAATTTTATAATAAGAATGATGAATTTCATTATCTACACCGCTATTTTAACCAAAAATTATAGATGAAAAGACACATATCTAGAGGAGTAGAGGTAAAATATCTCATAGCTTATTAATGATATTGAATTAAAATCTAGGGTATAAATCACATCTAATGTATGAATTTATATATTTTAATATTTAGAATTAAGAAAACTGACAACACGTTTTAAAAACACATCCGGTGTGTAATTTTTTGTATACATTTAAACAAAACAACTAATAAGAATATATTTAATGCCCTTTAAAAACAATGTATTTCTATCAGTTAAAAAAAAGTTTTCGAATTTCACAACTACAGCTAACGCGTATGCGTTCGTATCAGTTAACGTTTAAAATCTAGTATAAATTTATAATTTGTATTTTTCATTAATATATATTTTTAATTAAAAATAGGCAAATGTATATAACATTTTTTACTAAAATTTAAATGTGTTTATTGCGTTGTAAAAGGTAAATATTTTAATTATATTCATATATGCAGCATTTCGATATCAAACTATATAGAAAACACTGCGTCCGAATTAATATGGTCTTATTTATCTGTAAAAATGTATGTACATACATATATACATATGTATTTATGCATACACGTTTGGATATTTGTGTCTGAATGTTTGTATATGTATAAATACAAAAAAAATATAATAAAGTGCTACACTACATCATAACCTGTTTATTTCAACTATTTTATTAACTACACCCATACATTCATACAAATATACATCCATATATGTATTCACCATCCAGCCAACCTCCCAAAATAAAAAAGTAACACAAAAATCCTTATCTTCTATAAAGTGCTCCACTACAACATAGCTTGGCAGCGTTGCCGCGAAAAAATATGAAAAAAAATTACAAATTTTGGTTAAAAATTATCAATATGGCAACACGGGCAGCATGAGCAGCTTGTTTGTATGGGAAAAGTGCTCCAGAAAAGACAAACATACTACTAAAGTAGTAATGTTAATAATAAAGACAAGAGTTAAGAGTAATATGTAATATATTTTTATTCGAATGGGAATAAAAATATTACTTGAGAATACTATATCAAATGATACCACACCAATTCCAAGGTTAAGGGCATGAATGAGCCAGCTATAAGCATGAGATAATTCGTGGTTCTCAACCGAGGATTTGGAACGTAACACATGAAATACTGTAAAAACCTCTGGAGTAAATTAAGGAAATTATAAATAAAAGTGTGTTTCATGCAATCATCTTGAAAGCTAACATTTCGACCATCGCCGTGTGATCAGGTCGTTTGGTAACTTCGGTGTATAGAAGCTCTTCTTACTGCCATGATGGATTTCGTATCTACTTACAGTTAAAATCAAATATATATCAAGCCCATCAAGGCGGTTTTAACGCTAGGCCTTCCCACTTCTTCCTGGCCATTTCAAACATCTACAAACAATCAAGAACGAAAAGATTAAAAGCTCACAACCCATACTGTATTAACGTGTGCACGGCGGGGACCATCAGCCAGGGTAGAGACACTCCTCCAATTGGATGACGTATCACCAAATGTAAAATTTTAATTAAGAAATCATACATCTCATGTCAAGGAACATGTAACAAATTCTACCCCCTGAAGAAAAAGCTGCTATTGGCATGGAGCGGAATCAGCACTGCTTGTCATTGGTCTAATCGCTAAGTATTAAATACCACACAATATGTATAAATAGATTTACACTATTAATTATTTGTCACTAATGTAGGATTATGCCTAACATAATAATATATGGCATTTAAATCATAATCATTTATCTTTTTAATAAATTGCCTATTTGACATACTGTCATTGTACTATTCTGATATGAAATTTATTTGTTGGGTGGTTAAGCAATGTCTATATGCATTTCATTGGCACTTTTACCATACACACATATATTACACTTATTATGATGTGATTTTTTTCAATCTTTTGTGAGTTTTCATTTAAATTCTCAAATAGTTTTTAAAGTATTTTGATAAGATTAGTGGTTTGAAAGTTTTCAAAACTGTTGTTGAAGTCTACAGAATATTAGGTAAAATAACTAAATGAAATCTTAATAATATAATATATTACTAATATATACAGGCTACTAATTATTTAAAGGAATTAAGGCCATTGGTAGATAACCCTTCATTTATATGATTTTACTAATCATTTGCTCTGAGTGTAAAACCATTGCATTAATATTGCATTTTTAATTTATATTTTCAATCATTTATAACCTATTTAATTAACTGAACGTGAAGCTAATTTTTGTATAACTTATGATTCTAAAAGCGCAGCAAGAGTGGACAGCACCTACAACATCAACACATAATGCCTGCTTGGCACATGATATTAAGTGTGAAACGTGTTCTGTTTCTGGTGCTTCTGTAAGTCAAAAACTCTTTATATATATATATATATATATATATATATATTTTTTTTTTTTTTTTTTTTTGCTAAGCATATTACTCTTAACTCTTCCCTTTATTATTAACATTACTACTTTAATGAGTAAATGTGCTAGGCATGAATCAAATAAACAAGATTACGCATTCCGCTTTTCAAAATAATTTTTTACTGCGCATGACGTCATCAAAGACGTATGTTATTAAAAGTGTATGAGGTTCGTTGTGGCAAATTCAAAAGATAATAGTTAATTCTTAATTTTAATAAATTAAAACACTAAAGTTAAGAATTTTATATTGTAACATTTAACTTGATTAATTATTTTGTTGAATTTTCTTTTTCTAGGTCTCTTACTATCTATGAGTTCTTGATTAAGTTTTCTTTTTTTTAAATACATTCTGAATCGAAAAAATAGCGTTTTTACTTTTTTATCATATTCAACGGATGAGCCTGTTCCATGTGAGACTTTATAAAATCTTTGCGAATAAAAAGTCATTGTAAATTGTTTGTTTTAAAAATTTTGTCAAGTTCTTGCATGGGCTCCATAGTTTTTTATACCCTTCACAAAAAAGTGAAAGGGTATAGCTAGGTTTGTCATTCCGTGTGTAATTTCTTCGATATCAATATGCGACCCCATAAAGTATATATATTCTGGATCCTTATGAATAGTGATGATGATTGAGCAATGTCCGCTTGTCCGTCTGTCTGTACGTGTTTTCCCAAGCCCCCAGAAGAGCGAGAGACTTCATTCATGGACTGATGGATTGGAAATGAACCTAAATAGAGTGATATTGAAATTCAGAAAAATCGGAAGGACAGTTCCGGAGCTGGGCAGCTTACACCTATTTCTCGACGCAAAATTAACACCAAAAACCAATTATTTTTCTGTTTGTTTGTAAATTGAATCTGCTTCATGCATCGGAAAGCCCCAATTGTCTATTAAAAACTAAAATAAATAAAAAAAAAATTCCAGGGATGGGAAATTGAAATTTTTTTATACATTAAAGTAACAAAAAAGCAACTAACGTCGTTTATTTTGACTAATTAAAACTATTTTTTAATTCACGAAAAAAAATGTTCTTATCAAATAATATATATATTGTATCACATGAAAGTTACCAAAATAGTTACAAATTTGTAGTTTTCCTTAAATAAAACCGGTTTACACATTATGAAGGTTTGCATTGGCAAAAAATATTTGAAAAATTTAAATTTCGTTCCCAGGGGTGAGAAATTTTTAAAGTTTTTATTTATAAAAGTAATCAAAAAATGCAACTGAAGTTGGTTTTTTTTTTTTTGCTAACTGAAACTATTTTATAAATTAGAAAGCAGAGGAACGTTGGTAAAAGGTATATAAGATTCGGCACAGCCGAATATAACACTTTTACTTGTTTTAATTTAACACAAAGGTCTTTGTCTACGTCACGCAAACATCTGATTCATATCAATGAAACTAATGGACCTGCGCAATGCGTAATCTTGTTTATTTGATTCATGGGTGCTAGGGTTAGTGTTAGCTTTTCTCTTAATATATTTATTAAATATACTTTAATGAAACTGTTTTAAGTATAAATGTCAAAATGAGACGCTAATTTATTTTAAGGAAATGATAATCGACGCGTGTATGTTGGGATAGGTATCAAAGGGTAGTCATGGTCAGATTGTAGTTGTAAGTAAGTACGAAGACCATATATAGATATATATATAGAAGAGCACAGATCTGACCACACGGTTATGATCGAAATGTTAGGTTTCAAGGTGATTGCATGAACACACCTTTATTTATATATTCCTTATTTTACTATAGGGGTATGTAGAGTATTTCATATGTTACGTTCCAAACCCTTGGATCCAAGAATTACCTCATACTTATGGCTAGCTTATTCAGACCCTTAATCTTATAATCGGTGTGGTATCATTGTTATAGAATTCTCAAACAATATTTTTATTACCATTACAAATTTACTGGTACGTAACAAGTTGGCGCCCACAGAAAGCTATAGCTTTTTTTAGTAGCTTATGTGATATAAGTACATCAAAGGTCAACCTGAAATATGTAAGTCATAGGATCTAGTAATGTGTACAAGGATAAAAAAACTGTTGCTATGTAATTAAGGTCGATCTTCCATATCATACCTATGTCCTATTTCACACAGTCCAAGGTTAGATGTAGTTTTCGTTCTGCCACTGTTGTATTTAAACTTGTGTTATCAAGATTATTTAAAATAAATAATTTCAACCTTTTTACTTTGCTAATTAATCGGATTTCATTAAAATATTGATTATAGACAAATATTGCTGATTAATCTTAACGACCAAATAAAGATAACATTTCGCACCCATATTTATATAATAAGAGTATCGACATTCGGCCGAAGTTATCATTCCCATATATATTCCACATATATATATATATATATATATATATATATATATATATATCTGATAGTTATATTATTCTGAGTAATTATTTAGTGGCATATTATTCATATATTGGTTTTCTTCGCCTTTGCGCTAAGTCTATACCTAATGAAAAAACAGTAAATAGGAAGACCTCTGCATGTTTTACAAATCATATTGTCTTCGCTATAATTACCTGAAACTCTGGTCAGAGTAATACTCTCCTGTAGATAAAATATCTATATCAGCGAAAAGTTTTAATGGACTAAATAGTAATAATGTCTGATTTAAAAATATGATTTAAATAGAACCAACCCTATTTCTCAAACGTTTTCTTCCTTTCAAAACCTTAGAACTTTAAATATATCAGCACTCTCGATAATTGAATATTCCCAGGTACTCTACTATGAATTCATTCCTTATCAAAATTTTGAACTTGAACTAGCAATTCTTAAGTTCCTTTAGTATGAGAAGTTAAGACTACGATGTATAAATTCATTGGAACATTATATAGATGCTGGTATGCAACTCCTATCAAGGGAAAACACTATCCTCTATTTGTTAAGTATGGGTGTGATAGAGGAGTCTAACTTCCCTGGCGTGCGCCGGCCGTCCTATTCAGGAAGCCGAGGAAGGTACGCCTGCGCATAGATTCTAGGAAATTGAACGCAATCATTAGAAAGATTTGTATACCTTGCTTTACATTAATTGGTTACCTAGTCGCCTTCGGGATACTTTTACATCAGGTGGATTGACCTAAAAGACGCTTTTCGGCAAATTCCCATTCCGGCATCATAAAAAAAAAGACTGTCTTTGTTATACCGGGTAAGCCCCTATGCCAGCATGAGTTTATTCCTTTTGGGCTTTGTAATGGTCCGCAAATCCTGAGTAGGCTTATGGATACAGCCATTCCTTCGCGCTTTAGGAAAAATGTCTATATATACTCAGATTACCTGCTGGTATGTAGCCGAACATTGAACGAATGTTAAGCTTTTGTCTGAAGTCGCTGAATGCCTTAAGAGAGCCAAGCTAACCATCAACGTTAACAAGAGTGAATTCTACCAAAAGAAAATAAAATATCTTGGCTATATTATGAGAAGGTAAGATCAATAAAACAGTTCCCAATTTCTAAATCCGCAGGACAAGTTCGGAGATTTATCGGAATGGCTAGCTGGTATACGTCGTTTATAAATAACTTTGCCGATATAGCGGTATACGACGCTGCAAGAAACGAGTTTGAGAAACTGAGGACAGCTCTTACATCAGCCTAGGTACTGGCACAGCCCAATTTTAGTAAACATTTCGTGATTCAATACGATGCATCTAGAGTAGGGGTAGGTGGAGTTTTATCACACTGAAGATGATGAAGATAAAGAACATCCAATTGCATGCATTTCGAAGAAGGTAAATAAATCTAAAAGAAATTGGAATGTATGGCAACTGTTGTTTGCGTCGAAAAATTTGGGTCATACATTGATGGCTTTCCGTTTAAAATAATTATGGACCCTGCCTGACTAAAATGGTCATAATCGCAAAGGGAGTTATCTGGTCGTCTGGCTCACTGTTGTTTTAAATTAAAAGCCAATGGGACTTCGACAAAATATACCAAATGAAGAATGTAGCCTATGGCGGCTGTGGACACCAGATCCTCTTAAATAATCTGTAATAGCATTGGCTCATAATTCAGATTTTTCTTGCCATGGAGGAATATCTAACACATTGCATAGGATTCTTCAAAAATATTTGTGACCTACAATGATGAACGATGTCAACAGTTGCATCAACAACTGTGACGTATGCAAGTGCGTAAAGTCTGACAATCAGATTTCAATACCAATCATGGGTAATCAAATTTTAACAAATAAGCCGTTCGAACGCATTTATTGTGACTTTCTATGTAGGTCCTTATCCGCTTTCTAATAGCATGAATACCATAATTTTTATCTGTCTCTGACGAAATTTGTGTTTCTCACGGCGCTCAAGTCTGCAACATCTTTTAATGTTAGACGCATTTATTTTTCCAACTTTTGGCGTACAAAGATTTATGCATAGTGACAACGGAATACAAGAAAGAAATCTCCGAATTTTTACATATGTATACAATAAACTATGTAACAACAGTATTTTACGCTCCACACTCAAATGTCTCGGAGAAATTATTACCAAAACAAGGTGTTATCCAATCGACCATAAAGATCGCAAATAGTATCTGTACTGCGAAGCGACTACAATACGGATATATGGTGTTCCCCATATTTTGCAACCTACGGAAAATATATGATACAACATGGTTCGGCTTATGACATTTCGCACAAACTAGGCTGTGAGTTTCAAGAAGATTTCTGCGTTTTAAGTAGTGTTGATAAATTTAATAAAATTCGCGACGAAATTCTAAGCAATCTTAACAAAGCACATGAAAAGTCAACAAAAATATACAATCTATGCAGTAGATCTATACACTTTTCGACGGGACAAATAATTTTAAGAAAAAATCATATTTTGAGTGATGCTTCAAATAATTTATGCCGAAAATGTTAAAGTTCGTAAAATGTCGCATTAGGTTAAAAATCGGAAATAAATTATATGACATAGTAGTTCTCAAAGCCAAATACGTAGGAAGGCATCATACTTCTGATATGAAATTCTAAATCTTCCCGGCTTTCGTGGGTCGTACCATACTCTTAGGGTTGCCAGTCGGGCTTGTTTTGGCTAGATTTTCCAGCTTTTTAAGTACCTGTCCAGTTTCAAGCTAAAATAAAATTTGTCCAGCTATAAAAATTTTTCACAAAATGCTGTTAATAATTATTGCCTTAGATAAAATTTTTATTATAATCTTTTAAACTCATGTGCAGACAAATGAAATCGTTTTTTTGTGTGTCTTTTTTTTATGATTTTGGTTTTTCGTTAGTCTGTGTTCATAAGCGTCATGTTTTATTGACATGATTGATAGTTTATAGGCGATAGGGACGAGGGGAAAAGTAACGAGTACTCATTCGCATGTACTGACAGTACGTTTTGCTTTCTCATTCGCAATTTTTAATTGGAAATAAATTTTGACATGTTCTTTTATTTTATTTTCTTTCATCAAACAATTTCAAAGAATTTATTTAAAAAAAATTTCAAAAACGTTCACAACTCTATGTATATAACGTGAACATGACATGAATTTTGTTAACACCAATAAAAGTTCAAAGAGAAAAGGTAAGAATCTTTTCAACAATACATGACTCGTATGAACATAGACTTATACAATTTTAACGTTATATGCTGCTGTTATTTTGATCGTAGCTGCATATATGTATACCGATATGGATAAATGAACTGAAAAAATATTAAGTTTAGCTATATTTTGTTATGTTAATAGTACATTAGAGTATTATATAAAAAAGTTAAAAACAATGTAAACATATATTTTTTAATAAAATTGTTTGTATGGCAAAAAAGTAATAATTTTTTCGTGAAATATTTATATCAAAATGTTTTCATAATCCCGCTTTTTAATTGAAATGTCCAGCTTTTTGTTACTCTCAATCTGGCAAGCCTACACACTGTTATATATTCAAATGGAAGAAACATCAAATTACCTGGCAAATAATTGTATTTCTGTTCGTCTATTGATTGTGAATCACAGTCGAAAGAGCTTTGTTGCAATTTTTACTGAAATCTTTTGTGAGGAAATTTTCTTTCATTTAAATGCAGTTATTAAAATGTTGCTAAGTACAATATAATAGCGTTATAAGAAATTTATCACTTTTCAAAGCAAAGCTTTGGTGTGCAGAATTGAAACTAATAAAAACTTTAAAGTGAAGCATTAAAAATTAAAATAAGAATTTGTGGATTACCATAATTTGATATTTCAGCTTATCACAATCAAAAACTACAATTTAGAACAAATAATCATATCGTATAAGAAATCCTCATAAGCAGAAAATACATATCAGGCCCATCAAGGCGGTTGTATTACGAGCCTTGATAGGAATTTTTAAGGCTAGGCCTTCCCACTTCTTACTGGCCCTTTCCAAAATCTACAAACAATTAAGAACGAAAATATTAAATGGTAGAATAATACTACTCAACCTAATTTAAAAATCATAAATACAGCAAAGAATTTTATACAAAGAGTATTCGACATTAGCGATAAACAATTTCATACACAAACACATTAGTAAAATCACTGAAATTCTTAAACAGGATTGATCAAATCCCTTATAAAGTCCTATAAACCCACATTAGATTACAAACAGGACAACCACAACCAAGAAAAACGGTTTTTTGGTATTAAATGTATTCCCGGCCTCACTGACAACAAATCAATTAAAACAACAATAGACAAAAATTATATAAATTTGCATACAAACCCAATGAAACATTAAATACAATATTCACAAAAACAAAAACCCCAATAGAAAAAAGTAATGTAGTGTATGAAATACTAGGCAAAGGTAATGATGCAAACAGCTGTAATATGTTATATATTAGCACAACAAAAAGAAATTTGGGAACAAGAATAAACGAACATAAAAATGATATAAACAAAAACAAAGGGAATACTGCTCTCCCCCAACACGTAATACAAACACAAAGCAGATTTTGGCAATATACGAATATTGGATAAAGTAAACAATACCAAGACAAAATATATAACAGAAAGCTTAAGAATTCAACAAAAAATAAACAAAACAATGAAATCCAAGAGGACACGGATAACTTAAGCGCCAGTTATAAGATTGCAATCACACAACATCTGTGATTTTAAACTTTTTTGTGTGTTTGTAAAAACAAATTTTCTAATAATAAAAAAAAAATCTTTTAATGTAATATTTTATATACATGTAAGTTAATATAAAAACAATTGTCTATATATTGTAAAAAATAGTTGATATATCTCTTTATTAAATAGACGAAGATCCCTTGAAAAAATGAACATAAAATTCACGAAACGTCGGGACAAATATGAAATAAAAATTGCATGTTTATTTACGTAGAACACGGTAGGCCAGTAGCTAACAAATTACTTCCAAGAACAATAGGGTTGATAACACTGCTCAGCAGCCAAATCCGCCTTTGAATAAAACTATGTGGACTATATGGATTTTGATGCGCTAAACTCGAATCCGTTTTCGGTTTTTTTCTATCAAATTTTTTTTATGGGCGTGGCAATTTTTTTGCCCCTAAATTAGCCAGGTACGTAGACAAATTTCACCCTAACTCGGGAACGAGTCATCCGATTTTAAAAAGTAAAACACCGGAAGATGTATAACAAAATTGTTTTTATTTTAGTCAAATACTGTTTTTCTTTATTTCTTATCGTTTTGGAAATATTCAGATATTATTCGAGAAAAAAAATTTTTTTCCTGCAAAATTCTTAATTTCTTCAGATTAAAAATGAAATTAAAAAAACACACATATATATTTTCCTTATTTTACTCTAGGGGTATGTAGAGTATTTTATGTATTAAGTTCCAAATCCTCAAATTGAGAACCACGAATTATCTCATTCTTATAGCTAGCTAATTCATGCCCTTAACCTTAGAATTGTAGTGGTATCATATGATGTAAAACTCTCAAGTAACATTTATATTCTCACTCGAAATTTACCGGTACGTAACAATATATATATACATATATATATATATATATATATATATATATACATATATATGTATATATATATATATATATATATATATATAGATATATATATATATATATATATATATAAATATATATATATATATATATATATATATATTTAGCTCATCAATATCCATTCAGGATAGACAGTCCGGTACTACGTTAAGAACTTCCTTCCTATACTCAATTTCAACATCGGAGCCTTGTAATTTAAAACTCCAGACGACCATATAAGTCCATTTTCGACATTAACCATTTTAGTGAGCTATGGTTCCTAATTATTTTAAACGGTAAGCCATCAATGCATGGCCCAACTTATTCAATGCAAACAACAGCTACCATATATTCCAATTTCTTTCAAATTTTCTTATCTTCTTCCAAACGTACGCAATTGGATGTTCTTTACGTTCATCATCTTCAATGTGATAAAACTCCACCTACCCCTATTTTGGATGCATCGCATTTAATCACGAAATCTTTACTAAGATTGGCCTGTGCCAGTACTGGGGCTGATGAAAGAGCTGTCTTCAGTTTCTCAAACGCGTTTCTTGCAGCTTCGGACACCGAAAAAGATTTTATAGACTTTTTCAGAAAATCGGCCAATGGTCCCGCTATATCGCTAAAGTTATTTATAAACGACCTATACCAGCTAGCTATTCCGATAAATCTCAGAACATGTCGTGCGGATTTAGGAATTGTGAACTCTTTTATTGATCTCACCTTTTCAGGATCAAATTTGAGTCAGCCGTTACCAACAATGTAACCAAGCTTATGTTTGGCTTAACCCTCTTAAGTGATTCAGCGACGTGAGATAAAAGCTTAACATGGAATTCATAGTCCGGACTACATACCAGCAGGTCTCTGAAGCGCGAAAGAATAGCTCTATACACAAGCCTACTCATTATTTTCGAACCATTACAAAGCCAAAAAGGCATAAACTTATGCTGGCAGAGGGGCTTATCCGGTATAACAAAGGCAGTATTTTTTTATGATGCTGGGAGAAGAATTTTGCAGAAAAGCGTCTTTCAGATCAATCCAACTGATGCAAAAGTATCCTGAAGGCGACTGGGTAATCCATTAATTTGAAGCAAGGTATACAAATTTTTTTGTGATTGCGTTCAATTTCCTAGAATCTATGCGCAGGCGTACCTTCTTGACTAGGACGGCCAGCGCACACCAGGGAGATTTATACTCCTCTATCACACCCATACTATAGAGTATAGTGTTTTCATTTGACGGGAGTTGCATACCAGCATCTATTACATAATGTTCAACAAATTTGTACATCTTAGTCCTAACTTCTCATTCGAGGGGAACTTACGAATTACTAGTTCAAATTCTAATTTTTGATAAGGAGTTAATTCATGGTAGAGTACTTGGAAATATTCTTTTGTCAATATATTTGAAATGAAGAAGACGTTTGAGGAAAAGGGATGGTTCTATTCAAATCTTTGACGATATTATTACTATTTGGTGCATCAAAACTTTTCGCTGACATACATAGATGTCTTATCTGCAGGAGAGTGTACTACGGATGGTCTCGAGGAACATTTATTACTCCGACCAGAGTTTCTGGTAAATCATAGCGAAGATAATATGATTTATAAAACAGGCAGAGGTTTTCCTATTTACTATTTTATAATTTGATACAGACTAAGCGCAAAGGCAAAACAGCCAATATATGAATAATATGCTACTAAATAAATTCTTTCAGATATATATATTTGTGGAAAATATAATACATTTGTTTTGTTTGTGATGTCCTTTTCGGATTATTTTTCCAATATTTCGACCAACTCTGTTGGTCATCTTCAGGAAATTACAATTTTCTAAACAAAAAAAAACAAAAAAAAAAACAATAAACTACTTAATATTAAATTATTTACAACAACAATAATAATAATTACATTTTTATTGTCGTAGTGTAGTCACTTGTTTATTCTTCTAAACTTTGTCACCTACTGTTCACTGGTTTTTTTCTTCTTCTGTGTTTGTTTATTGTATATCTATATATGTGTGCGCAATTGTCAGTGTCTGATTTATAGTTAATTCTCTTGTCAGTGGGAGTATTTATTATGTGTAGCATCTCTTGGATGTATCTCTTTATATTAATCTTCTCTCTTTCCAATATTTTTACTTTGCTTAAATCTGGTTGGTGTCCAGTTATTGCACAGTGGGCAGCAAGCGCAGTTTTTTGGGTCAAAGATTTATTATTATTGTTTAGATCAGATTTATGTCCAGATGTTCTAGTCTTTAGTTTTGTTCTTGTCGTACCAACATATATTTTCTTTCATGCTTCGGTGTCGTCTCCATTGCAAGTTATTTCATAAACTAAATTTGATTCGTCCATTGTACTGATTTTTGATTTCATATTTGTGAATAACTTCCTTGTTGTATTGTTCGTTTTCATTGCTATTATGTATTTGTCTCTATGTACTGTACTGATCTATAAGTTTTTGCTGGTTTTTCGGTTATTACATTGTAAGTGTTTTTTCTCTTCTGGACTTCAATGCTTATTAGTTGGTTAACTACTCTATTTGGAAAATCGTTTTTTCCCAAAATATTCTTAATTTTTATTATATTATTTTTATGAAACTCAGTGTTGCTGGTATCTAGTACTCTATTAATAAAATTAGTAAAATGTTTTCAATAGTAATTTATAAGTCTTCCACTTGCTGAAGATTTTTGATACCAATCTAATATAATTATGTTATTCTTTCTCACAATCAAGGCGTCTAAATAGGGGAATTTGTTGTCGGATTCCATTTCCAATGTAAACTTAATTTCTTTATTGAAGTCATTTAAAGCTGCCAGTGTTTCATCTACTTAGTCGGTTTTTACAATTTCAAATAGGTCGTCAACGTATTTTGTCATTTTCCTTGGCTTAACGTCTATTTTCTTTAGCACTGATGTCAGTAATTCTTCCATTATTATGTCAGCTACCACTGGAGATGCAGGAGATCCCATCGGCATTCCTATATTCTGCTCGTAAAAATTGTCATTATATTTAAAATACCTGCAATCTTTGATACAAAAAGTCAATAATTCCATAAAAAGTGTCTTCGGTATATTTGTGTGGTCTTTTAACAATTCCCACTTGTTTTCTATTGTTTGTATTGCAAACTTAATAGGAATGCTTGGGAATAGTGAGATGACGTCAAATGAAACCAGGATTTCATCGTCAGCTATTCCTATATTGTCTATCTTAGACTTGAATTCCTTGGCATCTTTCACATTAAATTTCGATTTCTTTGTCAAAATTTTAAGAATGTTACTTATTACAAAGTTCGTACGATGGTGAGTCAATAGACGAGCATATTGGTCGTAATGGTATATTTTCTTTGTGTATCTTTGGCAGTCCATATATTCTTGGTGCAACAGTTATTCGTGTAGTTAATTTATTTTTATGATAATCATTGATTAATTCCAATCTGCGCATTTTCTGTACTAAAACATTGTTTCTATTTTGCAGGCTTAGTGTAGGGTCCTTTTTAATGCATTTATATGTGCACTTATTACACTCCTAGAAGAGCAAAAGAGAAAAATGAAACGAAACATGAGAGACATATTTATATTGAATACAGTAGAACAAACAAAAGAGTTTTTATCAAAAAACCGTGATATTATTATATTAAACTCAGACAAGGGAAACAAGACATTAGCTATGGACAAAACTATATGAAATTAAGAAATATTCTAGGAGATATGTGCACATATAAACGCATTAAAAAGGACCCTACACTAAGCCTGCAAAATAAAAACAATGTTTTAGTACAGAAAATGCAGAAATTAAATTTACATTGGAAATGGAATCCGACAACAAATTACCCTATTTAGACGCCTTGATTGTGAGAAAGAATAACATAATTAAATTAGATTGGTATCAAAAACCTTCAGCCAGTAGAAGACTTATAAATTTCTATTCAAAACATCCTCGCAATATGATTTTAAACACCGCTAATATTTTTATTAATAGAGTACTAGATACCAGCAACACTGAGTTTCATAAAAATAATATAATAAAAATTCAGAATATTTTGGGGAAAAACGATTTTCCAACTAGAGTAGTTAACCAACTAATAAGAATTGAAGTCCAGAAGAGAAAAAACAATTACAACGTAATAACCGAAAAACCAACAAAAATTTATAGACCAGTACAATACATACCTGGGTTATCAGAAAGGATAAAAAATTCCGATATATATGATAGAGACAAATACATACTAGCAATGAAAACGAACAATACAACAAAGGAAGTTATTCACAAATATGAAATCAAAAATCAATACAATGGACGAATCAATTTTAGTTTATGAAATAACTTGCAATGGAGACGACACCGAAGCATGTAAGAAAATATATGTTGGTACGACAAGAACAAAACTAAAGACTAGAATATCTAGACATAAATCTGATCTAAACAATAATAATAAATCTTTGACCCAAAAAACTGCACTTGCTGCCCACTGTGCAATAACTGGACACCAACCAGACTTAAGCAAAGTAAAATTATTGGAAAGAGAGAAGAATAATACAAAGAGGTACATGAAAGAGATGCTGACAAGAGAATTAACTATAAATCAGACACTGACAATTGCGCACACATCTATAGATATACAATAAACAAACACAGAACAAGAAAAAAACCAGTAAACAGTAGGTGACAAAGTTTAGAAGAACAAACAAGTGACTCCACTAGGACTATAAAAATGTAATTATTATTATTGTTGTAAATAATTTAATATTAAGTAGTTTATTATTTTTTTTTTGTTTTTTTTTTTTTGTTTAGAAAATTGCAATGCCCTGAAGATGACCAACAGGATTGGTCGAAATTTGGAGAAATAAATATATATTAAAAGAAAAATTTCAATATTATTTTATTATATAAAAAAGACCTCAAGCCGAAAAGGACATCACAAGCAAAACAAATTTATTCAAAAAAGTCTACAACAAAACATATTCATAAAATATAATATATAATATGGAATGACCGAACTTTGATACGTTTTTTATATAATATGTTCAAAAGCTAAGTGCGAAATGTTAGTTTTATTCGGTCGCCCAAATGATTGAGCAATCTTTGTCTATAATCAACATTTAATGAGATCCAATTAATCAGCAACATAAAAACGTTCAAATTAATTATTGATAATCTTGATAACTCGAATTTGAATACCACAGAGTCAGAACGAAAACTACATCTAGCCTTGGACTATTTGAAATAGAACATAAGTATGATATGGAACATCGACCTTAATTACGTAGCAACAGTTTTCTATCTTTGTACATATTATTAGAACCTATGACTTACATATTTCAGGTTGAACTTTGATGTACTTATATCACAAAAGCTTCTGAAAAAAAGTTACAGCTGTCCGTTGGGCGCCAACTTTTTACGTACCTGTAAATTCCTAATGGTAATAAAAATATTACTTGAGAATTGTATATAAAATGATACCACACCGATTCCAAGATTAAGGGCCTGAATGAGTTAGCCATAAGCATGAGGTAATTCTTGTTTCTTAACCCGAAGATTTGGAACGTAACATATGGAATACTCTACATACCCCTAGAGTAAAATAATTAATATATAAATAAACTGCGTGTTAAGAGATATATTGTCTCTAGCTGGAAATATGTATGTGTATAGCTATTAATAATCACGATTTCAAAAGTAAAGTAGGTTGGCTACTTTCCCTTAATAGTAGTGAAGTACATATTCATGATAATAAGTTTCATTATCTTTACGATTTGCAATTATAATTAAACATAACTTGCATAAGTACAAAACTGCATTATCAGAGGATATATTGCAAAAAATTTATACCTACTAGCGGCAACTATTATATTCAAAAAATTTAAAAAAAAACATCCTAACAATAAAAAAATTAAAAAATTATGCAATATGTAACGACAAATATTTTTTTTTTTTCAAATCAATATAATGACACATGTCGTTATATTTTTGGAGAATTATAGCCTATGTGCTATTCTGATGTATAAGCTATATTATTGTAAAGTTTCATTAAAATCCATTTAGTAGTTTTTGCGTGAAAGAGTAACAACATCCACACATCCATAAAAGCTTTGTTCATTTACTGAAAATTTTTAACAATTGTTGATAGAAAAGTGTTCATTAAAGCTGGATTCACCCATGGTTTCACAACGAATTTCACGTTCGGAAACATGTTTTTTTATATGTAGTTTGACGTTTCTGTTTTAGAGAGTGAGAGAGCGAAAGAGAGTAACGTGTTTCGGAACCTGAATTGGTTTAATTTTAATTCACGTTCCCAAACATTGCAACTGCGCTGCCAGAAAGTTTAATTTCTTAAGTGAAGTAGAAATGAGATGCCACAGCATATTATATGTACATATGTATAGTAAAATACAGAACTTGTTTTATACTTTTGTATGTATAACAACACACTTGTTTCGTATTGTTTGTGTATATAATAAAATACGGAGCATTTCTTTTGTATTAAAAAATAGATAACTGGTGAATATTGTTATAAATAAAATTAAATAAATAGTGATATTGCCCAATTGTAAAACTCACACATATAGTTTACAAAATTATTTCACATGGTAGCCTTGATGTTGCAGAACAAATGCGCGAAGTGGGTGAATCGCTTCAGAGCATACTCTCAAAAAACTAGAAATGTTGTCCAACGTCAATATCGTTCTGAAACTATGGGTGAATCCAGCTTAACTCGAAAAACTATCAACGAGAGAGCCACAAAAGAGAGCAAAAGATTGAGAGATTGGAAAATTGTTAAACATTCCTGATAGTAAAATTTTTACTATCAATAATTATCCAATCAGCTGTTTTGTGTTACATTTAGAAATCAATTTTTCTAAGAGAAGCTAAAAATTAAAATATTTTGGAAAATTTGAGAAACGTTAAGTAATTGCAAGTATTTAAAGCTATTATATATGTTATATGATTATTTTTATATAAAGGAAATGAAATAAATAGCAAAACACATAGTACATCAGGGACACAGGATGCAGAAGCGATTGGAGGGATTTAAAAACTATAAGTGCTTAGATACTCGACACTTCACACAATAGCAGTAGATAGTCGAATTTTTTAAGATATGCATTTGCATATGAAATAAATAATTTTTAAAAAACCAAATATTTTATATAATGTCAAAATATATATTTGGCTCTACAGAGGGCCTGGATTCTGCAGTTTGTAAGGAGTTTCCATAGAACAATATGTTGGTTATTATCCAAATCTAACAAGAGTGTAAAAAACAATGTTATTTATTTTGACTTTTTCTGCGTTTCACAGAATAACAAACGTTTTGTTGGTGCAACGAGATCTCACAATAGAATAGAAGCACTGCGATTTGACACAAAACCATAGTGAAATCAATAACAAAATAAGATAATCGGCTTAGATCGAGAAATATTCTTACATGAATATTTCTTTCAATAAAAAAGGTCAAAATTCCAGAAAATATATTTGTGCCTGTGATTTATATATGTTTGAATAATAAAAATTATACGTTTTGATAGTCTAAGTAAGTTTGTGTAGATAAATTTTAATTATTTGAAATATTCTTGTACGACTACTATATGTATATGCTATGGATGGAAAAGTGTTCATTTACTTTTTGTTATTGTTGAGAGAAATTTCAAAAAAATTTCTTCATACTCTCTAGTTGATGGAAAGTGATAGAAAAGTAAATGAACAGAGCTAATATTAGTAGGAAGTGTGTTTTATGCAATCATATTGAAACCTAACATTTCGACCATCACCGTGTGGTCAGATCTTTTAGTGATTTCGGTACGTACTATGATCTTCTATATATCGTCACTGCTATGGTCTTCGTACCTACTTACAATTACAATCTGACCATGACTACACTTTGATACCTATCCCAACATACATGCGTCGATTATCATTTCCTTAAAATAAATTAGCGTCTCATTTTGAGATTTTTACTTAAAACAGTTTCATTAAAGTATATTTAATAATATATTAAGAGAAAAGCTAACACTAACCCTAGCACATTTACTCATTAAAGTAGTAATGTTAATAATAAAGGGAAGAGTAAAATGCTTAGCAAAAAAAATATAAAGAGTTTTTGACTTACAGAGGCACCAGAAAGAGAACACGTTCCACACTTAATATGATGTGCCCAGCATGTATTGTGTTAAGGCCCCATTGGCCAGACACTGAAATCGCAAACGCAACGCAGCGCAAATGCTACCGCAGCTCTGCTTATAGAATGCTTAAAAACGCACCATATGTTTTTACAGAAAAAATTTTTTTATGTATATATGTATATGTATATACAACAAATTGTATATGTATACGTATATACAACAAATAACCTATACATATATATTAGTGACATATTATATTATAAAGATTTCATTTAGTTATGGGATTAGATATTATGGTATTGCGTTAACTTGTTCAAGGTAATTTTCACCTTTCTAAATTACGATTATTTTATATATAAAAAAGAATAGTTAGTTTATTTATAAGAAGTTAAATAATTATGATTTATATGCCATATATTACATTAGTGACAAGTAATTAATGGAGTAATTATATTTATACATATTGTATGGTACTTAATATATAGCGATTAGACCAATGACAAGCATTTCATGCCAATAGCAGTTTTCCTTCAGGAGGTACAATTTACTCCATGTTCCTTGATATGAGATGTATGATTTCTAGTTTCTTTATCCTGGTAGATAGTTCTCACCATGCACACGTTAATACAGTGTGGGTTGTTAGCTTTTAATCTTTTGGTTCTTGATTGTTTGTAGATTTTAGAAAGAGTCAGTAAGAAGCGGGAAGGCCAAGCCTTGATGCGCCTGATATGCATTTTCTGCTTGTGAGAATTCTTAGACCTTTCACAAAAGGTATAAAGGCTTGTCATTCCATGTGTAGTTTCTTCGATATTAATATGGGACCGCATAAGATATATATTCTGCATCCTGTCTGTACGTGAAATCGGTTTTTAAGCCCCCAGAAGAGCTACAGATTTCGTTCTTGGACTGATGGATTGGAAATGAGATAAAATAGAGTGGTATTGATTTAGAAAAATTTTAAATATTTTTCTAGAGCTGGGAAGCTTACACTTATTTCTCGATTCAAAATTAATACCAAAAACCAATTATTTTTTGTTTGTTTATAAATCGAACCTATGTGGAAGCTTTAATTGGCTAAGAAAATTAAATTTTTTTTCCATGAATAAGAAATTCAAAGTTTTTTTTTGCACATTCTGTATTTTGTAGTACAAGTAATAACTAAAATGTTTAAACATTTTAAGTTTTTTTTAAATAAAACCGCTTTATACATCATAAAGATTTTCGTTGATATAAAAATATTTAGAAGTTAAAAAATCTTCTTCCAGGGTTGGGAAATTCAATTTTGTTATACATTAACGTAACAAAAAAGCTACTGCCGTTGTTTTTTTTTCTTTTTTTTTTGCAAA
Source organism: Linnaemya vulpina (assembly GCA_963675445.1). Lineage (NCBI taxonomy): Eukaryota > Metazoa > Arthropoda > Insecta > Diptera > Tachinidae > Linnaemya > Linnaemya vulpina. Next base: position 10,616,707 of record OY776281.1, read on the forward strand.
CTGAAACTATTTTATAATTTAGGAAGAACAAATTTGGTATCATTTTGGTGTCCAGGGTGGGGCCAGTGAAATTTTTTATGGTAATGATAAAATCATTTGCAAATGCTTATTAATAAGAAAACACCATGCAAATAAATATGTTTAAACAAAAGCCTTTTATTTCCAAATGAATGTACTTATGTTTGTACAGCAGGAAAACAAAAGTGGACTGTCGTACAGTCATATTAATCGTCAACACACACACACACACACACTCTGTCTGTTAGACAAATATTCCTATCGCTACTCAACACAATAGAATACACACTTCATGGCACAATGAAAAATACAGAAATCACGCCATACAGAACACCAAATAAACCCCATCGATGATCTATACATATGTATATATATATATATATATATATATATATATATATATATATATATGTATATATATATATTTATAAATATATCTATACATATGTATATATATATATATATATATATATATATATAAATATATCTATACATATGTATATATATATATATATATATATATATATGTATATATATATATATATTTATAAATATATCTATACATATGTATATATATATATATATATATATATATATCTATACATATGTATATATATATATATATATATATATATATTTATAAATATATCTATATATATGTATATATATATATATATATATATATATATATATATATATGTATATATATATATATATATATATATATATATATATATATGTATGTATATATATATATATATATATATATATATATGTATATATATATATATATATATATATATATATATATATGTATATATATATATATATATATATATATATATGTATATATATATTTATATATATATATATATATATATATATGTAATATGAAATTTATTTGTTGAATGGTTAAGCAATGTCTATATTTTTCAGCGCCATTTCATTGGCGCTTTTTGCCAAATCGTCAGTAGACTTCAACCACAGTTTTGAAAAGTTTCAAACTTCTCAACTTATTGAAAGACTTCTATAAACCATCTGAGAATTCTGTTAATAAATTAACTATAAAAATTCACAAATGATTTTAAAAAATCACATTATAATAAGTGTAGTAGGCTATGAAACTTATACAAACCAAAACCCAACAAACAACTTTTATTAGATATGACTCTATTTTATTTTTCTACAACTTTATACAATTAGAAATCCTTTGGATAACAATGAAAGTATTAATACGGCAAAATTAAAAAAAAAAAAGATCTCAAAATCGCGTAGAACGCTTGACGCGTAAAGTAGATCTACTTTCTACTTCTGTACGCGCGGCGCGCGTCTTGAAAAAATGTCAGCTGTTTTTGATAGCCACGGATGACATTTTCGATGTTATCGATTAATAAATTTTTGTCGTGGATTATAATTTTTTAATTTTTATTATAATAAAACCTTTTTAATAAGATATCACTTTCGCAATAAAGATTACTATTATTTTCAAGAGTGAAATGCATTTAAATTGTTATTTTATCACAATTGTTTCTTCAAACAAATATTCATATAATTTATCGATTTAATTTACGTACCAAGTACCATCCCTGTTATTTGCCTATGCTCTTTTTGCACAATATATTATATTTAGAAACTCAACTAAGTCCACAAATTCTTTAAAATTTACAATATTATTTAACATTTTAGCAAAATGAACTTCTGTGCCTACAGCTGATCAAAATATAAACATTGGCGCATAAAACGCGTGTTTTGTACTTCCAGCTTTAATCTGTCGATGCGCGTAAGCATATAGCATACTCCTCATACCGATAGAGTATGCATAAATAAAGTCCGAAGAGTTGGTAAACAACACTTCGGTACATGATAATGTGACTAGGTGATGTGTCACACGGGATACATTGTTCCCTCCCAAGTACAACAAAAAAACTCCTATGACAGACTAATATCCTATATATGTGACATAACTTACTTTACCTGTGAACCATTTCTGCCGTGTCTACCATTCCCCAATGAAATACTAATAGATTCATTTTTTTTACATATGTTTATACAAATTCAAAATAAATATTCATTGATAATAATGAGAGATGCTCAAATAGAAGATCTTATATTCATATGCATGTACGTACGTATGTAAATAAACTTGTGCTTGCAATGGAAAAAAATTATAGAATATGAATATGTCGAACAAAGCATGAAATAAAATTTTAAAATCTTAATGGTGCCGAGGGTAAGGCAAAAACTAAGAAAAAAGCAAAAACCAACGTGTTGGATCGTTAGTCATCCAACATGTTTAAAATTGGTTTTATCAAATTTAACTTAAGATACTGAAGGGATGGTGAAAGAAAACAACATAAGCAAAAAAACACACGCAAACTTCTTTGAAGATGTTTACAAAATATTCTACTTTGATTTGAAACCATTGTTAATAATTGAGCTACAATATTTATGTGCTTGTGTAATTTTCTTTTGCTTTACAAGACGAATGTAAGTGAGGAAAAAAATACAAGTAAATATCTAGAAGACATTTTAAAGGTTCAAACCATGACAGAAAAATCTTTATATATACGACCATATTATTGAAAGCTCATTCATTTGGATACAAAATTAAAGGCGGAAACAAAGACTCTATAATAAAAAGATGTTGCACGCCATATATTATTAAAATTTAAAAATTTTGTGCTTCTCTATGATGCGGAGGAAAAGTATTGGCTTTTTATTCTCTTTCTCATGTTTTTTGCAAACACAATTTTTGAGCAACTTAATATAATTTCTTACACTTTGTGTTGTGTATGTTTGTATATATGTACATACTTACATATATATTATATAAGTATGGCTGTTATCTATATATATAAAAAAAGTTGCATTGGGTTAGTAATTGATGTTCTCCGGAATGCGTGAACCGATTTTGTTTCTTCAAAATTTATATGAAAGGTGACATCAATACCATATATAAGACAATATGCGTTAATTTACAATAAAACAGGTCAATTCCTGAACGATTCACAGATCCACTAAAAAAAATCATTTTATAACAGCTCCGCCGTCTATAAAGAATTTTGGCGCTAATTTTGTGATATACAAATGCTGAACAAATCATCTGCGCAAAAATATTATATTTGTTGATACTTAATTTTTCAATAAAAAAAAAAATTAATAAATAAATAAATAAATAAATATATATATATATATATATATATATATATATATACATATATATATATATATATATATATATAAATATATATATATATATATATATATATATATCTATATATATAAAAATAAGGTGCATTGTATTAGTAATTGATGTTCTCCGAAATGCGTGAAAGGTGACATCAATACCAACCCTGAAGGAAATTTGTGAGCTAGCTCATAATATGGTTTATAATTAACTAACTCATTTGAGACTAGCCATAAGCTAGCTAAAACCTGATGCAGAAGTGAACCAGTTGTCGTTGCTCTTTGTAACATAATGTTCAAAGAAAACAACAAACATTTATATTTTTATGCATGTTAAATACCCATCAAGGGAAATTTACCGTTTTTGCACAAGAGAGTAAAAAAATCACTTTACGCTCAGAAACAAAACAAAAGAAAAAACTTGTTATTTCGTCAGTTACGTTTTGTCATCGGTGGCTAGAGGTTCAATCTATGTAAGTCTTTTTCGATTTAAAATAAAAATGAATAATGATATAATCTATAAATAATTTCAGATTTGTTGTATGTCATCATTATTGAAAGGTGAAACTACGGAAATCTCTGACTAAAATTTTTTCATTAGATCTAAATATGAGATGTAACATTGATGGACTACATGGCAAGCTGCCAGTTTAAAAGGATTATTGGTGCTTTAAAAGGTGAGATAATTATATGACTTAACGAATTATTTTAGATATTAATTAATTTCTTATCATTAACTAGATGCAATGCGTATTAACGGTGCAGAAGATCCAGAAAAAGCATTAAGAAATGCAATAAAATATTTAAAAGGCGACATTTTTAATACTATTAGTAAGTATTTTTAAATAAGAATATTGTTTTAAATAAAATTCAATAAATATATTTTTTTTATAAAAAAAAATCAACTTTTTTATTAAAATAAAGCAATAGTTTAGCTAGCAATAGGCACTTTCATTTTATATGCGCATTTCATTTTATGACGCACTGGTATTGAATCGACTAACCATAAGGTAACTCAAAATGAGCTAGCTTGTGGTTAGTCAAGAATCGACTAACCATAAGCTAACTCAAAATGAGCTAGCTTATGGTTAGTCGAAAACTGATGCAAAGCGAGTGCACTCATTCCCTAGAACATTACATGTTAAAACTGATGCAGCCTTAGCATAGCAAATGAGTTGGTCGTGAGTCACCCCTAACTCATTTCTGGTCGACCATTAATTAGCTTATGGTTAGCTCACATTCCTACAGGGAAGGTATTGATACGGTTTCTGTATGTGTATTGGTTCATGAGTTATAGCCATTTTAGTGAACACTGCAATCATTTCGAAATATTTGAGTTAATATTTTGAAAAACTGAAATACAATTCGTTTTGAAATTCATTGCAATTAAATTTTAGTCAAACCATTAATTTAATTTATATACAAAGTTATTCTAAATCACAACTTCGGGGATCTATGAAATAAATTATTTATTTTATTTATTTAATTTTATTTTCATTTCCTGCACAACAAGACTGAATCTTATATTTAGAGTTCAGGAACGCATAAGGTTACAACAGTATTTTGTGTAAGAAGATATAATAATAACAATAATAATGTTTAATATGTGTGATATAACAATGTTCATGAAAAAAAAAAACAAAAATTGAAAAAAAACAATTATGTAAAGGATTTAAATAAATATCTTTTGAAACTACTAGCATTGCTGTTAAGTTGTTGACTTGGTGGAAGATTATTCCAAAGAATAATCTTTTGTGTCTTTAATCTTTCTGTGAATGACAAAAACTTATTTTATCAAATATATATCTGGGTGTTTGAGAATGAATGATTTTATGCAGCAATATTAGAGTACGGCTTTTTAATAGGTTGTCGAAAGATACTCCGTTAAGATTATTAGAAAAAGAAGACACATGATCAAACCTTCTCAATCCATATACATATCTGATAATGTTGTTATATAACACATTGAGTTTCCTTTTGCTAATTGAGTCGCAACTAGAAAATACCTTACATCCATATAGTAAGGAAGAATTAAGTACGCAATTAATGTTCTTATTTTTAAGGGAATAAAATATTGTGTGAACCAAAGAGTTCTTAACTTTGTGTAAACTTGACCAACTAGAGAATTTATATGATCAGTCCATGTCAAATTATTATTAAAAACAATACCAAGATTTTTTGCTGAATTTACAATTTAAAGTTTTTTGTCATTTAAAACAATGTCTCATTTAGACTTGCTCGGATTCAGACAGAGACCATTGGCACAAGCCCAAAGGTAAATTTTCTTTATATCATAATTTAAATAGGTTATACCGAAGTCAATATTTACGACTGGGCTACTTAATGTAATTTGGACATCATCTGCATATAAATGAATTTTGCATTTTTCTAATTGTTGTGGCAAATCATTTACGTATAGTGAAATTAAAAGTGGTCCTAAGATAGAGACCTGTGGCACTCCCCTGTTAACAGATATAATATTCGACCAAATATCATTTACAAATACAGATTGAGTACGATTTGAAAGGTAAGATAATATAAGTTTAATTACATACAAATAAATCACTAAACACTTAAATATTTAAATACATTATGCACAGCCAACGTCATATGCATGAGTACGCGCAGGATTCAATCACTTATGTGCGTCATTACGGTCGACCAGATTTATTTATAACATTTACGTGTAATCCGCAATGGAGTGACATTAAAGATAATATATTCGCTGGCCAAAGTCCTACCGACCGCCATGATATCACTGGCTGTGTTTTTAAGCAGAAATTGAAAGCGCTTATGGGTTTTAGCGTGATATCTAAAGTGTTTGGTGAAGTGAAGTGTTGGATGTATTCTGTGGAGTGGCAAAAGCGTAGTTTGCCACACGCTCACATTTCAATATGGTTGGTGAGTAAAATCACATCACATGAAGTTGACAATGTTATATGTTCTGAAATTCCAGATCAAATAAGTGATCCTGAATTATATAATGTTGTTGTGAAATATAAGATACACGGTCCATGCACAGCCCACGTCGTATGCATGAGTACGCGCAGGATGCAATGACTTATGTGTGTCATTACGGTCGACGAGATTTATTTATAACATTTACGTGTAATCCGCAATGGAGTGACATTAAAGATAATTTATTCGCTGGCCAAAGTCCTACCGACCGCCATGATATCACTTCCCGTGTTTTTAAGCAGAAATTAAAAGCGCTTATGGGTTTTAGCGTGAAATCAAAAGTGTTTGGTGAAGTGAAGTGCTGGATGTATTCTGTAGAGTGGCAAAAGCGTGGTTTGCCACACGCTCACATTTCCCATCGAATGAAGTTGACAATGTTATATGTTCTGAAATTCCAGATCAAATAAGTGATCATGAATTATATGATGTTGTTGTGAAAAATATGAAACACGGTCCATGCACAGCCCACGTCGTATGCATGAGTACGCGAATAAGAAATCTGTTGTGGCTTTGGAAAGAACAATGAAAGATCCCCGAGATAACTCAGAGTTGTTTGGTGGTGCGTTGATTTTATTGTTAGGCGATTTTAGGCAAACATTGCGGTTCATTCTTAAATCGACATCTGCCGATGAAATTAACGCTTGCTTAAAGTCTTCATATTTATGGAGATTTGTTAAAATATTAAAACTCACTACCAACGTTCGTGTTCAGTTGCAGAATGATCTATCTGCTGATAAGTTCTCTAAGCAATTGCTGAAAATTAAGAATGGTGCAATGGTTATTGATGACACTGCATTGATAACATTCCAAAATGATTTTTTCCGTTTCGTACAGTCAAAAAAGGAATTATTTAAATGTGTTTTCACTAACTAGCACAACAATATACATGTCATGCATGGTTGAGTGCCAGAGCAATTTTAGCGGCAAAGAACAAAGATGTTACTGAATTAAACATGGCTATACAATCAAAGATTCCTGGTGTTCTACAAGTCTGTCGATACTGTTACCAATAAAGGAGATGTTGTGAATTATCCAACAGAATTTTTGAAGTCGTTGGACCAACAGAAAGTTGAAGCCAATATTATTATGCTTCGTAATATCAATCGACCCCGTTTGTGTTATGGTACAAGACTTGCTATTAAAAGGTTGATGGCTTATGTAATTGAAGCTACTATTTTAGTTGGAAAATTAAATGGCGAAGATGTATTCATTCCACGTATCCCAATGATTCCGTCTGATATACCATTTGAATTTAACAACTTCAGTTTCCTTTTCTCCTTGCGTTTGCTATTACCATTAATTTGGCGCAAGGCCAATCTTTAGAAATTTGTGGAGTGAATTTAGTGCATCCAGTATTCTCACATGGACAATTCTATGTACCGTGTTCCCGCATTGGCAAACCATCGGTTTTGTATATTTACACCGAAAATGGAAAAACAGCAAATATTTTTGTCTACAGAGCTTTACAATAAAAGCAGTTTATCACTGATTTAAATGTATTCGAATTAATTTTTTTAATTCTTTTTTCCACTACGACGTGTGCAGGGGTTTCGCTAGTATATATATATATATATATATATATATATATTTGTTTTTTTTTAAATCTTTTTGAGCAAAAGATCCACTGTATTGTTTTTATATAAAAAATGTTATAAATTCTTTATTTCTAACCAATTTTTCGCTACCACAATGTGTAGCTGCTTCAGGGATATTTTCAACAACAATGTTTACTAAAATTATGTTTGAAAATTTTTTAAATGAAAATTTTAGATTTCTCTAATCTTTCTGACATTTTTGGTACATATATTAAAGAATTATATATTTTCGTTTCAGAAGAAACATCTACATTCCTTCTGTTATATCTATATTGTCTTATTAATTTGAAAATTAAGTAATTAGGGAAACTATTATTAACTAATATATTTCTAATAACTTTTATATATATAAATAAAATTAGATTACTTATAGAGATAGATTTTTACTAGATAAAGTAAAAATTAGTGAAAGATTTTTAAGAAATAACAGAAATATAATTATTTTAAATGCTGATAAAGGTAACACTACAGTGGCTATGAGTAGTAATGATTATGATATAAGAATTAACAATATTTTAAATGATGTTAACACATATAAGGAAATAAATAAGGATCCAACAATTAGGTTACAAAAATTAAATAATATTTTAGTGGATGAACTCTTTAGAACAGACATAATTAATAACATAGATAAAAGTAGACTTAAAACAAATATAGCACTAGCTCCTAGGTTATATGGACTACCTAAGATTAATAAGGATAATTTTCCTTTAAGACCAATTTGTTCTTCTATAAACTCTCCTTCATACGGTCTTTGTAAATATATTACAAATATTTTAAAACATTTAACAATTAATTCAAAATACAATATTATTAATGCTATGCAATTCAGAAATAAAGTGAAACACTTAACATTGAATTCTGATGAGATATTAGTTTCTTTTGATGTAGTATCTCTATTCCTCACTATTCCAGTCGATGTTGCTATAGGTATCATTGATAAGAAATGGAATTTAATATTGCAACATACAAATATGAGAAAAGAATTGTTTTTAAGTATAGTAAAATTATGTATAATTGATAGTAGATATTTTCAATACAAGAATAAAACATATATTCAACAAAAAGGACTTCCAATTCACAAGGCGTACACAGTATAAATGGACAGACAGAAATTTCCACTCTTACATATGGACGCACACATATTCTCAAGATCACATATGGACGGACAGAAGTTCCCACGCACACATATGGACGGACAGAAGTTCCCACGCTCACATATGGACGGACAGAAGTTCCCACGCTCACATATGAACGGACAGAAGTTCCCACGCCCACATATGAACGGACAGAAGTTCCCACGCTCACATATGGACGGACAGAAGTTCCCACGCACACATATGGATAGACACAAGTTCCCACTCCTACCCCAACATTATATAAAAACAACAACAATGTGCTCTCCCCTATTAAACCTTGGGAAAAAATACACACACACACACACACACACAATTTTGATGAAATTTGAGAATTTTGGCAATTAAAATTTTAAATTTAATTGCTGAAATTTGAAAATTTTAATTGTCCTGGCACATACGGTCTACAACTACTTCTCAAGATGTAAAAAACGTGTAATAATTATTTCTTCGATCGCAATTAATACTCCACCACTAGTTTTCTTAATCCCGTTATTCATTGGCGTACAAAACTCTATATCTTTTCTAAATATACACAGAAACGCAGTATTCAGAAAACTTAAGCTGAATATTTACAGCCAATTTTATTACGCTTCTATAGACAGAAGTTCAAAACCGTGAAAACTGAACGCATGTTTTGTTGTTTAATACGTAAACGTGAAATTTTTTCTTAGTGAACGTAAAGAGCATGCTTTGGAATATTGGAACTAAACGTTTTATTTTGATTTTTTTTAATTTTTTTTAGCCCTGGGTGAATTGTCTTTCACAAAATTTGAATTATATATTTAGTGAATCTCATCATAGAAAATGTAACATGTTTCGTTCAATTTAATTATATAAAACTAAAATGTTTGTTTAAAAAACCTGAACGCAACATCTTTAAAATATTTTTGTAAATTTTCGCATTTTAACACTTAAATTTTATAAACGTACATCAATCTAACGGGATAAGTTACCCAACAATTAATTTCGGAAGTTATGAGTTTATGTACAGCTGATATTGTCAAATTAATATATGTATATGAATATTAATATATATATATATATATATATATATACATATATTACATATTAATATATAATATATATATTAATATGTATATATATATATATATATATATATATATATATATACATATATATATATATATATATATATATATATATATATAAATATATATATATATATATATATATATATATATCTATAGATATATATATACATTTATATATATATATGCATATATATATATATATATATATATATATATATATATACATATATATATACATATATATATATATATATATATATATATATATATATGTATATATATATATATATATATATATATATATATATATATAGATATATATATATATATATATATATATATATATACGTACATTTGTAGCCTCACGTATGTACATATATATGTACACGTATTCATAAAAAACTCTTCCTGGGTAGTCCACATAGATTTTTTGTCTTAATTCACAAGGCCCTTACATACATGCATATGTATGTATATGAGCAAAACTAAAGTCGATTCTTAGGAATCACACCAAAAAGTTATTTTATTGGCAAAGTGTTTGTTGGGTTATATGTCCCAGAACCGAAAATATATACATAAGTATAAGCAAAGACTCCATAATATAAAGATGTTGCATGCCATATATTTTTAAAATTCAAAAATGTGCTTCTCTACGATGCGGGGGACAACGAAATCCAATGGCTTATTTATTCTCTTTGTAATGTTGTTTGCAAACACAATTTTTGAGTAGCTTAATAAATTTTCTTACACTCTATTTTATGTATGTACATATGTATATTTATATATATGTACATAGAGACAAACTTGTGGCTGTTATTTTTTTATAATAATTTTTTCATAGTTTTGCAAGGACCGAAGAAAACTGTCCTTTTCTTGTTTTGCCTTTTCCAACATATGTATATTTTTTATTTCTTTAATGTTTAGACGACACACTAAACTTGGTTCGATGAAAACAATGTACATAAGTATGTTACAAACATGGAATAAATATGCTTATTATAATAACTGTACTGCGTAAGCATTCTCTATGTACATATAAGTACAAATCATCAAGTGGTCAAAAAGTTAAAATTTTCAATTATTATAAGACGAAACTACTTTAATATGTATTATTGCCAATAAAGTTATTTTAAATTAATTACTATGGATATTTTATTTTACGAAGTTGAAGGTGAAAGTAGTCTCCAAATATTGCATCCAATATTGCACATTAGTAATATACACATGTATGTAGGTATTAACATTTCGGTGCGAGCCGATATATATTTGCTTCTATAAAAATAAAATACGTATTCTTTTCCCTACCCCTTTCCGGCCCAAGGAATTTCAAAGTTGATGGATTTTAATGAAACTTTCAGCGTGTGATAATTAGAGCTTAAGAATCATAAAAATGTATTTTTTGCGTCCGTACGATTTGCATGTCCTAAGAAACAGGACATACACAAATGTGTATCTTGGGATTATGCTTAGGCAAAAAATAACAATTTTCTTTCAATAGTAAAAAAAGGAACAATTTATTTCATATTGTAAAAACTAACAAAATTATTGATAATATAAAAAAAAACAAAAACAATTCATACATTTTTTTATAAAATTAAATTACATAAGAAAACGCAGTCTTTTGTTCTGAAAAAGGTACAAGTAAAGCAGATGTAAATAATGTAATAACAAAGTAAAAAAAATATTTTTCCTATTTCAAAAATTTAAATTAAATTAAAAATTCACAAAACTAAAAATAGTAAAAAATATAAATAATAAATTAAGTAAAAATAATAAAAACAATTCCAATTCATTTTACATTACATCACAGTGTGGAACTTTTTAAAGCAATCCTTTTCGGATGAAAGGCACAAATACACATCACATTTTTCGCACCGAGTTCGAGTGCGACTATTACATTGTTGGAAACGGCATGCACGGGCTGTCTTAAGTTTGTCGACTATGGGCCAATGACCACCTCCATCCAATCTTTTACTTCTTCCCGGTAAAGGAGAATATCTGGTGTTAGTTCTTATTGGTTCTTCTTCCTCGTCTTCGATCAGCTGCGTAAATTTTCTCTTTGGCGTGCATAGCAAAGCTTCTGCAATTTCCAGTCTGAAATAAAGCTGATCCTTGACTGATTTACGTGGCATATTTTTGGATTTGCAGTGAGCACGGTACTCCATCCAAGAATTTACAACAGCCAAATCCAGAAAGTGGAGTGCTACTTTTAAAGTCCACTTTTTGGATTTTAGCCATGTTCTGTTGCACTCCATCATTTGGTCGCAAATGTCCACTCCACCCATGTTTTGATTATACTGCATGACGATGGCAGGGCAAGTAATTTTTATTCGACTTCTTTGCTCTTTACTCCATCTTTCCACGGTACCAACTGGATCCTGTCCATATATTGTGGAAGCAAGTATAACAGACTTGTTGTCCCTCCACTTGACAACAACAATTTTTTCGTCTGATCTTATTATTTGATCAGACTCTCCTCTTTCCATTAGCCGGTCATCCCGCAGAGACAGTTTTCGCAAACGGTTGGTCTGAATAGTACCAGTTCCATAAATATTAATTTCAGTTAGTCGCTCCAATAGTGGTAAGGTGGTGAAATACCTATCAAAGAATACAGAAGAGTTCTCTGGCAAACTCCTCACTAAGCGCAAAATAACACTTGGTCCTAATCCAAGTGTCCGATCGCCTAGTGGTGTTTTGGAACCTTGATAGATTTCAAAATCTAAAACAGTGCCTGAAAAATCGAGTAATATATTAAATGTATTAATAATTCATTATAGATAGTAACAGATGACGAAGTCATTACAAAATTTTGAAGTCCAACTGGCCGAGGCTTATTACGAACATATTGGCGAAGCCCACCAGGCAACCTTCCAAGAAATGGTATCATCTGTTCATCAATGGAAAAGGTACCGAAATTCCTGGGAATGGCAAGGCATCGAGATCTGACAGCATCAACTATGGGCTGAACCTTCCATAAATAATTTGAACGCGCTTCTTCTGAAATTTCAGCGGTATCAACAAAATGCAGGCATTTGCGCAAAAGATATTATCGATTTCTTGCCATCCTTTCAGACACAATATATTTGCCAAATTTCTGCTCCCAGTACATTCGCAAACGAGGAAGTTTAATGCAACCAAAATACAAATGAGCACCATATAATTGTTTAATTTCGGATGCATCAGCTTTTAGTTCAGTACCAAATGTTTTAAGATGGTACATATTTGTGTACTGTGCCACTTGCTGAAAATGGTCATCAGTAAAATACCGTTCAAAGTATTAATTTGGCAGAAGAGGGTCTGTTGGCTGGTGGGAAATATCATGTGATATATTATTTATAGGGTTGAACATTCCCCTTTTCCATAATAATGGTCTCGCTTGCTCAACTGCACTACTGGTCTCAGCATTATTTGCCACCGATTGCTCAACGGCACTATTGGTCTCAGCATTATGTGTGTCTTTTATTTCTGTATCCAAGCTGTCATCATCGTCAGAGTGTAGAGGCTGAACACGTATTTCATCCTCAAACTCATCCGATGAACTGTTCTCTTCAACATCGCAAAGTAATTTAAAAACTTCTTCTACATCAGAATCGTTCTCCAAATTATACTTTTTTGCTGTAATGACATAAGCCCATACTACACATATGTGTAGGCACATATTGTGCTAAGAAAAAGCAGTATAATTTTATGCGCATTTTTAAATATTTTCATGTAATTGAAATATTTGATGCCTTTTCTTCCAACAAATTACGAAATCTTCATGTATTCACGCATACTTAGCAAAAATAATGATACTTACATTTGTTGCCTCCCGCACTTCGAAACATGATCACCTCGTTCGAGCTCATACACACAAATACTAAAACAAACTCCACAAAATCATATTTCAGAGCAAAAAAGAGATAACAAATAAAATTGAGAGGCTTAATATTGTACGAAAAAACTACTCAATTTTAAATGAAATTTTTTAAATTTCTTTTTTGTACTACGCAAAAAAGTTCGCTAGTATATATATATATATATATATATTTTTTTTTTTTTTTTTTTTAAATAAGAAACGTTGAGTTAATAACAACATATAATAATTTATTGAGCAAATATTCTGTTCATAAACATAACTATTATATATTTTGAAATAGAAATATATTACATGATATTGAAATTAAAGAAAAAGCTAAACATTGTTGAGAAAAAGCCAAGAACTAAATGAAATATTTCCAGCTAAACATTAAAAAAACAATTAAATTTTGCCTCAAAAGCTGATATGGCCAGACTGTATGTGAATAAGAAAATGAGGTTTACAAGTGTTTGTATTAATGTAGGGAAAAGAACACGTATTTTATTTTTATAGAAGCAAATATATATCGGCTCGCACCGAAATGTTAATACCTACATACATGTGTATATTACTAATGTGCAATATTGGATGCAATATTTGGAGACTACTTTCACCTTCAACTTCGTAACATAAAATATCCATAGTAATTAATTTAAAATAACTTTATTGGCAATAATACATATTAAAGTAGTTTCGTCTTATAATAATTGAAAATTTTAACTTTTTGACCACTTGATGATTTGTACTTATATGTACATAGAGAATGCTTACGCAGTACAGTTATTATAATAAGCATATTTATTCCATGTTTGTAACATACTTATGTACATTGTTTTCATCGAACCAAGTTTAGTGTGTCGTCTAAACATTAAAGAAATAAAAAATATACATATGTTGGAAAAGGCAAAACAAGAAAAGGACAGTTTTCTTCGGTCCTTGCAAAACTATGAAAAAATTATTATAAAAAAATAACAGTCACAAGTTTGTCTCTATGTACATATATATAAATATACATATGTACATACATAAAATAGAGTGTAAGAAAATTTATTAAGCTACTCAAAAATTGTGTTTGCAAAAAACATTACAAAGAGAATAAATAAGCCATTGGATTTCGTGGTCCCCCGCATCGTAGAGAAGCACATTTTTGAATTTTAAAAATATATGGCATGCAACATCTTTATATTATGGAGTCTTTGCTTATACTTATGTACATATTTTCGGTTCTGGGACATATAACCCAACAAACACTTTACCAATAAAATAACTTTTTGGTGTGATTCCTAAGAATCGACTTTAGTTTTGCTCACATACATACATATGCATGTATGTAAGGGCCTTGTGAATTAAGACAAAAACTCTATGTGGACTACCCAGGAAGAGTGAAATGTACGTACTTACGTATATATATATATATATATATATATATATATATATGTATATATTTATATATATATATATATATGTATATATATATAAATGTATATATATATATATATATATATATATATATGTATATATATATATATATATATATATATATATATATGTGTACATATATACATATATATATATATACATATATATATATATATATATATATATATATATATATGTATATATATAAATGTATATATATATATATATATATATATATATATATATGTATATATATATATATATATATATATATATATATGTATATATATATATATATCTATATATATACATATATATATACATATATTAATTTGACAACATCAGCTGTACATAAACACATAACTTCCGAAATTAATTGTTGGGTAACTTATCCCGTTAGATTGATGTACGTTTATAAAATTTAAAACAAAAACTCTATGTGCACTACCCAGGAAGAGTTTAAGTGAAATGTACGTATTTACGTATATATATATATATATATATATATATATATGTATATATATATATAAATGTATATATATATATATATATATATATATATATATATATGTATATGTATATAAATGTATATATATATATATATATATATATATATAAATATATATATGTATATATATATATATATATATATATATATATATGTACATATATACATATATATATATATATATATATATATATATATATATTTATATATATATATATATATATATGTATATATATATATAAATGTATATATATATATATATATATATATATATATATGTATATATATATATATATATATATATATATATATATATGTATATATATATATATATATATATATATGTACATATATACATATATTAATTTGACAACATCAGCTGTACATAAACACATAACTTCCGAATTTAATTGTTGGGTAACTTATCCCGTTAGATTGATGTACGTTTATAAAATTTAAGTGTTAAAATGCGAAAATTTACAAAAATATTTTTAAGATGTTGCGTTCAGGTTTTTTAAACAAACCATTCCGTTTTAGTTTTATATAATTAA
Organism: Linnaemya vulpina; assembly: GCA_963675445.1. NCBI lineage: Eukaryota > Metazoa > Arthropoda > Insecta > Diptera > Tachinidae > Linnaemya > Linnaemya vulpina. Next base: position 10,632,971 of record OY776281.1, read on the forward strand.
ATTGAACGAAACATGTTACATTTTCTATGATGAGATTGACTGAATATATAATTCAAATTTTGTGAAAGACAATTCACCCAGGGCTAAAAAAATTAAAAAAAATCTAAATAAAACGTTTAGTTCGAATATTCCAAAGCATGCTCTTTACGTTCAGTAAGAAAAAATTTCACGTTTACGTATTAAAAAACAAAACATGCGTTCAGTTTTCACGGTTTTGAACTTCTGTCTATAGGAGCGTAATAAAATTGGCTGTAAGTACTCAGCTTAAGTTTTCTGAATACTGCGTTTCTGTGTATATTTAGAAAAGATAGAGAGTGTTGTACGCCAATGAATAACGGGATTAAGAAAACTGGTGGTGGAGTATTAATTGCGATCGAAGAAATAATTAGTACACGTTTTTTACATCTTGAGAAGTAGTTGTAGACCGTATCTGCCAGGACAATTAAAATTGTCAAATTTCAGCAATTAAATTGTGTCTGTCGATATGTGTGCGTGGGAACTTCTGTCCGTACATATGTGAGCGTGGGAACTTCTGTCCGTTCATATGTGAACGTTGGAACTTCTGTCCGTCCATATGTGAGCGTGGAAACTTCTCTCCGTCCATATGTGATCGTGGGAACTTCTGTCCGTCCATATGTGAGCGTGGGAACTTCTGTCCGTCCATATGTGAACGTGGGAACTTCTGTCCGTCCATATGTGAGCTGGAAACTTCTGTCCGTCCATATGTGAGCGTGGGAACTTCTGTCCGTCCATATGTGAGCGTAGGAACTTCTGTCCGTCCATATGTGGGAGTGGGAACTTTTGTCCGTCCATATGTAAGCGTGGGAACTTCTGTCCATCCATATGTGAGCGTGGGAATTTCTGTCGTTCCATATGTGTGCGTGGGAACTTCTGTCCGTCTATATGTGATCTCGAGATTACATGTGCGTCCATATGTAAGTGGAAAATTCTGTCTGTCCATTTATACTGTGTACGCCTTGTGAATAGTAAAATTTAAAAGCATTTTAAAAAATTGCACTATTTCAAAATTGTTGTAGTTATATATGGATGGCTCTAATGCATTTGGCTCGTTTCTTCTTGCTGTAGCTCTTTTTCTTCTTTTATATATTGCTTGTTAAAACTTTGCTGTGTTTACTTAGGATTTGTCGTCCACCAATTCAGTGGTTTTTCTTAACTTTATTTATTTCATATATTGAAATTGACATTGAAAATTAATTCCCTGTTTATATTTATATTGAATTTGTTTATTTTATGTATGACGATCATCGATGGAGTTTATGTTGTGTTCTGGATGGCGTGATTTCTGTATTTTTCTGTGCGCTATGTTTAAGTGTGAAGTGTGGTTTGTGTGGGGTCTATTGTTTTGAGTGGCGATCGGAATCTTTGTCTGTCAGGCAGACTGTCTGTGTGTGTGTCTGACGGTTGATGTGACTGTACGACAGTTCTCTTTTGCTTTCCTGCTGTACAAACATAAGTACATATTTTTTGAAATAAAAAGGTCATTGTTTAAACATACATACATATTTATGTTCATAGCTTTTATTTTTATTAAGCATTTGCAAGTGATTTTATAATATTTATACATACATATACATAATTTTTGCAATGTAAATATGCCTCCACTGCGTCCGCTGCCTCTACCAACAATTGATCGTTTGCATCTTCGTACAATGCAAGAAACATTGGCACATCAATATTTGGGAGCATTTGGACTTCCAGTACTTCTATTGGTGGTCTGTTGGTTACCTCACTTCTGTTAGATTCACTGTCAGCTTCGGCAGGCTGAGTATTGATGCTCAAAAATACGTCATCGTCACCTGTCAGCATCTCTTCATAGGTTTCATCTATTTCATGGAGTGCGTTAGATGAAGTTTGTTGTGATGACATCTCTAGAACCAGCTCCTCATCTCCTTCAAGATATCCCTCAAATTATTCTTGCATTGTTCTTTTGCGATACTCCTTTAGGTGATGCCGTTGAAGTCTCTGATATAATTGTGTGTACCAGAGTGGCCTCATTGTACAAATAAAAGATCAACTTCAAAATTTTATAATTCTGCTTTGAAAACTTGTTAAGCTACAAAAATTTTGTAGTTTATCAGTTACCACAATGTTTTGTCCACGTAGCAGTTTCTTTTGCTACAAAATTTTGTGACGTTTCTGCATGCACAAGCATGTCTCCGTGTTCTATGTATATCACTTACCTAATGTTTTTTGTTTACATAATTTTGTCCACGTGGCATTATTTTCAGTACAAAATTTTTGTAACGTATCTGCATGCATAATCATGCCTCGGTATTCTGTGTATATCATCTATCAAAATGTTTGTTTACATAAATATTCTCGACGTAGCAGTTTTATTCCGCTAAACATTTTATAACGTATCTGCATGCATAAGCATGTTTCTCTACTCTGATATCTCACAGAAAAATTTGTGTTTACTTAGCGTTTTCGCATGCTTAGGTATGTAAGCATTTCTCTCTCTATTCTTAACCATTTCTATCAGGAGATACGCTTCTTTGCAAAGTAATGCAAAACTACTTTTTTGGAATGAAGCTTACTATACTATAACAAAATTTTCACGAATTTATATAAATCATAATTTTTCTAGGATAAAATTCAGTATATTTTTGTATCTAAAAGTAACAAGTCGTGAATATTTAAAAATTCGTTGTTTGTTATTTCAAGCTGAGGTAGAAAAATAAATACATATTCTCAAAGAAATATTACTTACATATCAAATAAATAAAACAGTGTCACATATTTTAAGCAAAGATAGAATATTAACATATATATAAATACTTGTAATATTACTTGTTATTCAAGCAATAAATATATTTTTTAATCATACTATGTACAAAATAATTTTATAAACCCAAGTAAAAATATAAAAAAATGGGTTTATCAGTTTTCAAGTGCAATATCTGTAATAAGGTATACAAATACCAAAAATCCTATTTGGAACATACAAACCTCAACATCTGGATACAACCCCACAACAACATATCAACAAGTGCAACAATCCTTACAACCCCCAACATATGCATACAACCCCCAACATATGCATACAACCCAATGCTCTGGAACAATGCGCAATATCCAGTCCAGATACAAGAATATGCATATTATCCATTTCAATATGCAGCAACCTTGCAGTTGCAGAAATATAATATCCCCAATTACTATCCAAGCTATTGGCCCTATGAAAATCCTCCTCAACCAGCTGACAATTATGAACATAGAGATATGGATATAAGTCAACATCATGCACAAAATGGTACACAAAATGATAATATAGATGAAGCGGAAATGGATATATCTAGTTCTTTGAATGAACAGCAGGAAAGCTACAAATGGCCCTATATGTTTCATAATAAATAGCGCATTTAAGAACAACATTGCAACATATGTTGCATATGTTGTTATTTGAAGATGCTGTCAAGGAAAATAGACCTATCATCAAGGAAAGACTTGTAAATTGTATAGCAGTACATAATATTATTAAGTTTAATATTACTCTTATTGGAGAGTATATTAAAATTGTTGGTGATGATATGGAATTGCGTACTATTTCACATAGAGCGAAAATTGATCTTCTGTGCTTTGGAGATGATGTTGGTGAAATCATAACAAAACAATTACTAGAAATTCACAACAAAATGTCCAAGTTTCAAGAGCGGGATTGTGGCTGGACTTTAATTAGAATTGTTCGTCTTGAAGTTGCAGTGAATAAGTCAGCTCTGGTGAGAGGATCAATTTGGATTAGTACGCCAGAGAAACTAAAAAGGCCTGTATAAATGTTGTAAACAATGACATTTATTGCTTTAAATAGGCCATTAAATCTGCACTGGATACATCTGATATTAAACCCAGACAACGGTGCAGCTCATACAATATTGCAGACATTAGCGCTGATATTATTCACTTGCAAAACGGGATAGAAATGTATTTTACATATACACCAATTTGGTACATATATATACACTAAAATTGATACATATACACTAATGCACACACAAATATATTGATTGCATATTTATATATATTTTCCTTCCACAGACTTTTAAAACACCAGACCACGAAACACTGCAGGAAACTGTTGTTTTGCAACAGCTGTCTGCAATATACTCACAATGGTAGGACTATGGAGCAACACAAATTGGAATGTGGATAAATGAGGACAAGTCCATATTACGCTTCAAAGACTATCAACGACAGATGGATGTACCATTTGTTGTATATGCAGATTTTGAATGCGTATTGCAGGATACTAATATTAGAGTAAGTGACAAAAGTAGGTATAGTAAAAAGCACATTCCTTGCGCTTTTAGTTATTATATTAAATGTAAGCACAATGCTAAGTTAGATAAGTTTGAAATATATACGGGGGAAAATCCAGGCGAAAAGTTTGTAGATTGTATAATTAGCGATTGTGAAGATATTTACAATGATTATTTGAAAAATCAGAATCAAATGGATGACTTATCTCCTTTCGAAAATTTTAATTTTCGAAATGAGATAAATTGTCACATTTACCATAAATATCTAGGCAATGATAGAGTGAGAGATCACTGCAACATAAGTGGTAAATTTAGAGGAGCAGCTCATATAAGCAATTTAAAATTTCGAATTCCAAAATTTATACCAATCTATTTCCACAATTATTCATCTTATGACTCACATATTTTTGTTAAAGCGTTGGGTAAAAAATCTGACAATATAAAAGTCCTTCCGCTCAACAAAGAATTATGCACGTACAACCTTGAACTTAGATTTTTAGATACAATTCGTTTTATGCCCGAACGCATGAAATCTTTTGCTAATAATCTTTCAGAGCAAGACTTTCACATCATCAAAACACAATTTAAAACAAAAAAAAAGTTTGATCTTGTGAGAAGAAAAGGTGTTTTTCCTTATGATTTCCTAAATTCGTTTGAAAAATTGAAGGTAGGTTAGCTTCCAGCAAGGGAAGATTTCTTCAATCACCTCAATAATAAAGAGTGTTCGACTGAAGACTATGGAATGCTTTCAGCTGCAAAACTTTGCAAGTGTATGTGGAAGTTTATTTAAAAACGGACGTACTCTTACTTGCAGATATATTTGAAAATTTTAGAGAGGTTTGTAAGAATATCTATCACCTAGATCCATGTCAATATTACACTGCACCAGGACTATCGTGGGATGCTATGCTAAAGTATACAAATATAGAACTGTAACCTATATTCAAAGGCTAACAACAAATATTTACCTGATTTCGATACAGAGAAGCCCTCAGAATTTATTGTGTGCTTAGACGCAAATAACCTATACGGTTGGGCTATGTCTGAGTATCTACCTTACGGCTACCTATTCAGATGGCTGTCAGCTGAAGAGCTATATCTGGATCCTAAAACCATAGACGATAGTTCAAGAGATGGATATGTCTATGAATTTACCTTAGACTATCCTTCCTATTTACATGACTCTCACAATGATCTTCCATTCTGTCCGGAAAAAAAAATTCAGCAAACAAAGCACACTAAATTAATTGCAGATTTTTCCACAAAACAAACATACGTGATACATTATAGAGTTCTCAAACAATGTTTGAAGTATGGTCCAGTTCCAAAAAAAGTGCATAGGAGTCCCACTTATAAACCTGGTTGAAAAGTTATATAGACTTATAGACTGTAATCATTTAGGAGCTCAAGATTGGATATCTAATCCTAATTTTCATAGTTTGTCAATAATTTCTGAAGATATGGTAGCAATTCAAATGAAGAGAGTAAAAACCTATTACAAAAAACCTATATATTTAGGATTTTGTGTACTTGAGCTCACCAAATGAAAAATGTATAATTTCCATTACGGGTACATGCAACCTAAGTTCAAGTCAAACTTATCACTGAATTATATGGATACTGACTCTTTCATTTACACAGTAAAAACAGAAGACTTTTACGCTGACATAAAGACTGACGTCGTCTATAAGTTTGATACGTCTGATTACCCCAAAAACAAAATATATGGTTTCCCTCTAGTAAACAAAAATGTGTTGGGTATGATGAAGGATGAGAATTGTGGAAAAATAATGAAGGAGTTTGTAGGATTGAGATCAAAGATATATTCTTTTAGTGTGCAGTATCAAAATGATATTAAAAAATCGAAAGGGGTAAAGAAATGCATTCTTTATAAGTACGACACAACTTCTTATAGAAACTGTTTACTGTATATGATGACATGTTAATGTTTAAATCAAAAGTTCATCAAATTTATACAAATGAAATAAATAAAGTAGTGTTACATTATGCAAACGATAAAAGAAAAATAAGAAGTGATAAGATGAGTACATATGCATGTTATCGAATCGAGGAAACTAATCACGATTATGAACTTGACATGCTACTGTGGGAAATTTCAAGACTAGAAGAGAAAGAAGCAATGCTATAATTGTATCCCTATTTTTAAGTAATAATTTTTATATATATTTAAGTAGTGAAATCTATTAATAAGTGAAAAAATTGTTGTATTGTTAAGAGAAATAAACAAAAATTGTACAAATGTATTTAAACATTCAGAATTTGTTTTATTATTATTTTTTTTGTTTGTGATTTATTGTTTACTTTCATTGAAATATTACATAATACGAATTAATTAAAGGATTTATCATCATTTTTCTTAAGTAAAATACGGAGCACCGGCAGGTATCCGGCCCTTCCTCACATTTTGGATTGCTCCATAGACAAGACTTAAAGTGACCATCGTCCTTGTCCTCATCTTCCATTATACCAAAATCATCGTTTTAATCCAACATATCGAGGAATAATTTACCATTTCCGTGTGCTCGTATAGTTGACGTCCCTCATAATCAACTACGAATTGTGCGAGCTGGTTTCTAATGTCACTCATGATTTTTATTGAATATTTTATACTATTACCAATATTTACTTCCGATCTTTTTGACTGTTAGTTTTCTACTAATAATTTTTTTTCAACGAACTAGTTGTAAGAGAAATGCTATATAATTTATAAAGCTAAATCTACGTTCCACTCTAAAAACAAATTCAAAATTTAGAGTAAAGGACCCAAAATTGTATATATGTATCTCTCTATCTTCTTCTAACAATAGATTTTATTATTTATATTATATTATATATATTATATATTAGATGATCTTTCAAATGATAAATATCGACTACAAAGAAAAGGAGAGCAAAACCTTATCCTGGATAGTGAGATAAATGAGCTTTTGATACCAAACTCCCAGTACCCCCGGCAGTAAAAAAAGTTATGTGCATATATTTTGTAATTAACAAAAAAAAAAATTAATAATAAAACAAGAAAATTGTTTAATATACAAATATATATTATTTTTAATTTTATATCTTTTATATAATATCTTTGGTTATTTCATTAAAAAATTTTAAAAATTAGTGTCCACAATTATATGTATTAAAGTCTTGATATTGATTTTAGTTGTATTCAATATTTCTATCTAAATATTTGATTAATTCTAAAGGAGGTTGTCAATTTCCAAAGCTGTCGAAATGTTGTTTTTAATTCTTGTTTTTATAGTATGCTACCCAATGAGTACCTGGGCCTGTTGATAAATCCAAATTGATTATTCCACGCTCTACAGTCTTTGGTCATTTTGGTAGCGAACCAACATAAAAACTCTTCTGAAGTGTGGAATATATTTTAAAAATTTTCTCAGATCAAATTCTGATAATGGTCTGTTGGGCAGGATATCTAAAAGTGTTTTGATTGATCTTTACAAACAAGGCCATAACCGTTTTTAAGTTGTTTTTTTTCCATTCTTTGTTGCAATTACAGGTTTAGCTATAGCGGCACCTCCAGTTGCTAGACTACCAAGTGCACGTAGAGCAGTTAGAATCGGTATTATGGACAAAAAACCACAAATTTATAATATGTGGTTTTACAACACGAACTTTTTTCCCCTTAATAGATTTACTTGCTTTACGAGCAATTTTAATGGCTGAATCAATGTCTAGTGGTTTTTCCTTCTTCAATATCTTTGTTGCTGTTTTTGTTTTATGAAACAGTTTTTTGTCATTTATACAAATTCGTGATGATGGTCTTTTCACTTTCCTTTTCTTTGCTCCAACACCCATACCAAGTTAAGTTTTTGCTTTCATTGCGTTGGTGACTATATATGCATATGATTTTTCTGCAAGATCACTATCTTTTGAAAGAACTCTTTTCCAAGCTTTATTTTCAAGAATTTTGTCAGCTTGATGTCTGCTGTTTAAGTCTTTATTTTTCGAATAAGCTATATCGTGATTTTTGCAAGCAGCATCCAATAAGTTAATTCCTTTATCTCCTCTATCTAAACGCCTTTGTAATCTTGTGCCAGGTCCACAGTACTGATATCCAGGAAAATGTAATTTAAAAGGCAGAGAATTTGTTGCTTTATTTAGTAAACCTTCCCCAACGATAGTTTGCTTGTGACTAAAACTTTTGTTATAAAGTACAATAATATTACTTTAATCTACAATAAAAGATATTGTTTGCAAATTTCACAAGTAGTTATTAAAATGCGCTTCGTAAAACAATACAAAAATAATTTAGTTCGTAATGCTGATATTTGGTCAAATGACAGTAAAAAAATAATATATAGTTCCTTGTTACCAAATTCTATTTGAACATTAATAGTTGGTCCTTCAAATTGTGGAAAAACTAACATAATGATTAGTTTGCTGGAAAGTCCTAATGGTCTCAAGTTTGAAAATATTTACTTATAGTCAAAATCTTTATATCAACCTAAATATGAATACCTAAAGAAATTAATCTCACCAATTAAAGGAATGGGATACTACACATTCGCAGATAACGAGTACGTTGTTCCTCCTAGTGAAGCTAAAAGCAATTCAATTATGATTTTTGATGATGTTGCATGTGAAAACCAAAACAATATACGTGGATATTTTTGTATGGGTAGTCATAAGAACGCAGACTCATTTTGCTTGTGTCAAATTTACACGCGGCTTCCAAAACATTTGATAAGACATAATGCTAATGTAATTATTATGTTGCTCACGTTGCCAGCGATATGAGCTTTGAAATGTTTCAACAAATTTGTAGAGAATGTTGGAAGGAAAAATACGGATTTTTGATGATAACTAAAGATAATGAACTAAACAATGGTCGTTACAAAAGCCATTTGATTAATTCACCATAATATAATTTACTGTTCATCAAATATACATTTCAGTATTTAATCTGGCTTCAAACTTTATACATGTGATTATTGTAACTGATCAGATAAGCTGATCTGATACCTCTTAAACTGACCTGATAAGCTGATCTGATACCTGTTAAACTGACCTGATAAGCTGATCTGATACCTAATAAGCTGATCTGATACCTGATCTGATAACCTGATCTAATAAACTGATCTGCTTCCTATTGAACTGACCTGATAGCTAAAATAAATGAACAGATTCTTAAGGACTTGGTGACTACAAAAACTATCTTGAAGAAAAAGGTTCGAAGTATAAAAACTGGTGAAATAAATACACATGAACAATTAAGAGATACACTCAAGCCTATCCCAGAACCTTTAAAAGAATTTATCAATAGCTCTAAATATTTTGGTAGACCGGTTAAAAGAGAACCGAGTGATAAGGAAACTGGAATTGATGACAATGAAAGTTTTCTTCCGCAGAATTCAACAATAAAATTGGGAACGAGTACGCCCAATAAACTTATTGAAGAATCAATGTTTAAACAATCGAATAGTAAAAGTAGCAGTAATTATGATGAAGATGACTTTTACTCACAAAATTCGAATAATGAAGAAGTTATCCTGACTTATCACTATTACAATCGAGAAACGAACTAGATACTAATAGCACCATCGAGTTAAATCAAGATAAGATACAGGTTGGTGGACAAATATGGGCTCTCACGCCAGGACTGTTTTCTTTAATGTTTCATAAAACACCAAAAGACTATGACAAATTCGAGCTTAAAATCTATAAAAAAATATTACTTACTACCAATGCTCACAGGAGAGACTATAAGTCTGATGGTCAAATCAAAGGGAGCGAAGCCCATAAGTACAAAAATATTATTGGAAAACTTTTCAAAGGAGAAAATCATAAAAAGTCATCAGATGTAACAAAAACTAATTATTTAGGAAGGGGTTTGATGCAGTTTAACCCTCATAATCCAAACTATATATACTGGGATGATCCAAACGAGTTGGTAGATCGACTTAGACTACTGCTTGCATCACAATCTGCAGGCCATACTAATCACAACAACGAAACTGTCTCAATTATTGAAGAACTACGTGAAGCTAATATAATTGTATAAACTATATACATAAATAGATTTTTTTATAAAACATGTCCGTTGATAAATTTGGGCATTATATTAACGATAGAAGTGAAGTAATTTCAACCAAAAATGCACCTAAGTTGTTGGGCTTCTTTATGGATACGAACAAAAACATTGATGTCCAATACAAGAGAATCAAAAATGTTGCAAACGTTTCGGAGGAAAATGATGTTATCAGTAAATTGTTTCTGCAAACTGAACTCAAAAAACAGCAACAAGAAGTAGCTTTCCAGTTAGAAAATCTTAATGCTCATTTGCAGGATATCAATAACAAAATGGATCATAATAAATCACTTTTTTATAAGGAAATTGAAGAGCTACGAGAAAAGATTTATAGAATAGAAAATTACATGTTCGTATCAATAGCGGAAAGTGCACCAAGTAGATCACAGCACACTTAAAACAGCGACTGGGAAAATAAAATTTCTTCAAAAAGAAATATTGTAAATGAATTGCATAGGCAGGCTCGAAATGTTTTGTACGTCGTAGAGTTGTGATGAAAGAAATAGATAATCTTTGGCAAGCTGATTTAGTTCAAATGGGAACTTATTCCTTAGACAATAAAAATTATCGATTTTTGCTAACTGTAATTTATACATTCTCAATATTTGCTTGGGCAGTACCCTTGAGAAGAAAAAATGCATTTGAAACAACCCAGGCAATGGAGAATATTTTCAAATTGGGACGAATACCGAAAAACTTGCAAACAGACGATGGTAAGGAATTTTTCAATAAACATTACAGTCAGTTGATGAATAAATACAATATTAATCACTACTCAACATATAACACTATGAAAGCCTAAGTAGTAGAACGATTCAATAGAACATTAAAAGGAATAATGGTGAAAGAATTTAGCTTTAATGTTTCATATAATTGGATTGATATGTATAGATTTACTTGATGCATACAATAGAAAAATTCATCGCACCATCAAAATTTCACCGATTAAAGCAAATTCAACAAATAAAAAACAGCTTTTAAATATAGTATACAGTCATTTAAAGATGTACAAAATGTCAAAGTTTAATGCAGGAGATCATGTACGCATAGGCAAATAAAAAAACATTTTTGAAAAAGGTTATACTCCGAATTGGACAACAGAAATCTTTTTAATTAAAAGAGTATAAAATACATATTCTACAACATAAATAATAGAAGACTATCGCGGAAATCCTATTAAAAGATATCCAAATACACATCTAGTTGAAAAGGTTATCAAAACTAAAGGAAACTACGAAACTGATTCTTATAAGTCATACTGTGTGCTTAACCTCATTTATTTACAATGAAACAGTCACAATGTCAATAATATTGAATCTGAGCTCCAATTCACCTATAACTGATTTTCATTCATACAACAGTATCTCGAAGGTGGATGTCTATAACAATATATTTCATATCGGTGAACTTGTATTTGAAATACCGATCGGATTTTATAAATTTTACCAACATCCCTGTAGTCCAGACAAACCTGATTTACTTCGATTTCGCATCTCATTCACCAAATGCGAATGATGAGTTAATAGGCGATGACTTTAAATTTTCATATGTTACTCAATATGACATTATATTTACGTGCTCTGTATTAAAATCAAATGCCGTGGGAAGTGATAATATACATCCAAAATTTTTACATATAATTTTACCCTTGTTTTTTCCTTATGTAACTCATTTGTTTAATTCTATTATAATGTCAGGCGAATACCCATCTAATTCGAAGCATTCAAAAATAATCCCCTTACCAAAAGCGAATGGCGAATATAGGCCCATTTCTATCTTATGCTTTTTATCAAAAGTTTTGGAAAAGTTACTTTATAAACAAATTATCATTTGTATCAATAACCACAATTTGCTTGCATGCTACCAATCTGGATTTCGCGAGAGACATAGTTGCGTTACAGTACTTGTGGAAGTCAGCGAAAACATACGACAGGGACTCGAATACAGGTACATTAACTTTTTAGTGTTCTTAGACCACTCCAAGGCATTTGACATAGTAGATCATGAAATCCTTAACAAAAAACTAAAACACTATTTCAATTTTGCGAATACGTCCATTAAACTTATATTATCTTACCTTTCAAATTGTACTCAATCTGTGTTTGTAAATGATATTTTGTCGAATATTATATCTGTTAACAGGGGAGTGCCACAGGGCTCTATTTTAGGACCGCTTTTATATTCACTATACGTAAATGATTTGCCACAACATTTAGAAAAATGCAAAATTCATTTATATGCAGATGACGTCCAAATTACACTAAGTAGCCCAGTCGCAAATATTGACTTAGGTATAACCTATTTAAGCAATGATATAAAGAAAATTTACCTTTGGGCTTGTGCCAATGGTCTCTGTCTGAATCCGAGCAAGTCTAAATGTATTGTAATTCATAAAAGAAGAATGATTCCATTTCTTACCCATTATATTGTTTTAAATGAAGAAAAAGTTTAAATTGTAAATTCAGCGAAAAATCTTTGTATTGTTTTCAATAATAATTTGACATGGACTGATAACATAAATTCTCTAGTTGGTCAAGTTTACATAAAGTTAATAGCTCTTTGGTTCACATAATATTTTACTCCCTTAAAAATAAGAACATTAATTGCCAAAACGTACTTAATTCCTTCCTTACTATATGGATGTGAGCTATTTTCTAGTTGCGACTCAATTAGCAAAAGGAAACTCTATATAACAACATTATCAGATATGTATATGTTATATAACAACACTATCAGATATGTATATGGATTGAGAACGTTTGATCATGTGTCTTCTTTTTCTAATAATCTTTACGGAGTATCTTTCGACAACCTATTAAAAATTCGTACTCTAATATTTCTGCATAAAATCATTCCTTCTCAAACACCCAGATATATATTTGTTAAAATAAGTTTTTGTCATTCACAACGAAACCGAAACACTATAATACCTCGTCATCAATGCCTTGTTTCCGAATGGCAGTTTTATATTCATTCCGCTCGTCTTTGGAATAATCTTCCACCAAGTCAACAACTTAACAGCAATGCTAGTTGATTCAAAAGATATTTATTTAAATCCTTTACATAATTGTTTTTTTTCAATTTTTTTTTCATGAACATTGTTATATCACACATTTTAAACATTATTATTGTTATTATTATTATTTTTTCTTAAATAAAATACTGCTGTAACCTTATGCGTTCCTGAACTCTAAATATAAGACTCAGTCTTGTTGTGCAGGAAATGAAAATAAAAATAAATAAAATAAACAAATAAATAAATAAATGGTATAGTTGACTATATAGAAGAACAATACAAACAATATAGTACAGAAAATAAAATTTTGATTGAAGCTAATAACAATACAATGCAAGTCAAAGTCAGCAGCTCTAAAGAACCATTATATTTTAATAAACAAAATACAATACGTAGACTTTTAGGATTCAATAGCAGAATGTTAACACCAAACAAAGAACATTACTCCGATCTTCCAGTGAATATCTTTAAGGTGAATCTCTTGAGGATTGAAAGCAGTATTGTAGTTAATATTTATATGAATATTTCTAATATTGAATTTCAATAGCTCTAAATACGTTGGTAGACTGGTTAAAAGAGTACCGAGTGATAAGGAAACTGGAATTGATGGCAATGAAAGTTATCATCCTCAGAATTCGAAAATAAAATGGTGAACGAGTACGCCCAAGAAACTAATTGAAGAAAAAATTTTTAAACAATTGAATTGTAAAAGTATCAGTGATTATGATGAAGATTACTTTTACTCACAAAATTATAATAATGAAGAAAGTTATCCTGACTTATCACTATTGCAATCGAGAAACGAACTAGATACTAACTATGGTCCACATAAAGATAATAATAACGAATGGAGATGTGGTAATAGCACCATCGAGTTAAATCAAGATAAGATACAGATTAGTGGACAAATATGGGCTCTCACGCCAAGACTGTTTTCTTTAATGTTTCATAAAACACCAAAAAACTATGACAAATTCGAGTTTGAAATCTAAAAAAAAAAATACTACTTACTACCAATGCTCACAGGAGAGCATAAGTCTGATGGTCAAATCAAAGGGAGCAAAGCCCATAAATACAAACATATTATTGGAAAACTTTTCGAAGGAGAAAATCAGACAAGGTAAGCAGATGTAACAAAAAGTAATTATTTAGGAAGAGGCTTGATGCAGTGTAACCCTCATAATCCAAACTATATATACTGGGATGATCCGAACGAGTTGGTAGATAGACTTAGACTACTGCTTACATCACAGTCTGCGGGCCATACTAATCACAACAACGAGATTGTCTCAATTATTGAAGAACTACTTGAAGTTAATGTAATAGTATAAACTATATACATACATAGATTTTTTATATAAAACATGTCCGTTGATAAATTTGGGCACTATATTATCGATAGAAGTGAAGTAATTTCAACCAAAAATGCACCTAAGTTGTTGGGCTTCTTTAAAAATACGAAAAAAAACATTGATGTCCAATACAAGAGAATCAGAAATGTTGCAAACGTTTCGGGGGAAAATGATGTTATCAGTAAATTGTTTCTGCAAACTGAACTCAAAAAACAGCAACAAGAAGTAGCTTTCCAGTTAGAAAATCTTAATGTTCATTTGCAGGATATCAATAACAAAATGGATGATAATAAATCACTTTTTTATAAGGAAATTGAAGAGCTACGAGAAAAGATTTATAGAATAGAAAATTAAATGTTCGTATCAATAGCGGACCACCAAGTGATCACAACACACTTAAAACAGCGACTGGAAAAATAAAATTTCTTCAAAAAGAAATATTTTAAATGAATCGCATAGGCAGGCTCGAAATGTTTTGTACGTCGTAGAGTTGTGATGAAAGGAATAGATAATCTTTAGCAAGCTGATTTAGTTGAAATGGGAAATTATTCCTTAGACAATAGAAATTATCGATTTTTGCTAACTGTAATTTATACATTCTCAATATTTGCTTGGGCAGTACCTTTGAGAAGAAAAAATGCATTTGAAACAACCCAGGCAATGGAGAATATTTTCAAATTGGGACGAATAACGAAAAACTTGCAAACAGACGATGGTAAGGAATTTTTCAATAGACATTACAGTCAGTTGATGAATAAATACAATATTAATCACTACTCAACATATAGCACTATGAAAGCCTCAGTAGTAGAACGATTCAATAGAACATTAAAAGGAATGATGGTGAAAGAATTTAGCTTTAATGTTTCATATAATTGGATTGATATGTATAGATTTACTTGATGTATACAATAGAAAAATTCATCGCACCATAAAAATTTCACCGATTAAAGTAAATTCAACAAATAAAAAACAGCTTTTAAATATAGTATACAGTCATTTAAAGATGTACAAAATGTCAAAGTTTAATGCAGGAGATCATGTACGCATAGGCAAATAAAAAAACATTTTTGAAAAAGGTTATACTCCGAATTGGACAACAGAAATCTTTTTGATTAAAAGAGTGCAAAATACATATTCTACAACATAAATAATAGAAGACTATCGCGGAAATCCTAATAAAAGATATCCAAATACATATCTAGTTGAAAAGGTTCTCAAAACTAAAGGAAATTACGAAACTGATTCTTATAAGTCATACTGTGTGCTTAACCTCATTTATTTACAATGAAACAGTCACAATGTCAATAATATTGAATCTGAGCTCCAATTCACCTATAACTGATTTTCATTCATACAACAGTATCTCGAAGGTGGATGTCTATAACAATATATTTCATATCGGTGAACTTGTATTTGAAATACCGATCGGATCTTATAAATTTTACCAACATCCCTGTAGTCCAGACAAACCTGATTTACTTCGATTTCGCATCTCATTCACCAAATGCGAATGATGAGTTAATAGGCGATGACTTTAAATTTTCATATGTTACTCAATATGACATTATATTTACGTGATCTGTATTAAAATCAAATGCCGTGGGAAGTGATAATATACATCCAAAATTTTTACATATAATTTTACCCTTGTTTTTTCCTTATGTAACTTATTTGTTTAGTTCTATTATAATGTCAGGCGAATACCCATCTAATTGGAAGCATTCAAAAATAATCCCCTTACCAAAAGCGAATGGCGAATATAGGCCCATTTCTATCTTATGCTTTTTATCAAAAGTTTTGGAAAAGTTACTTTATAAACAAATTATCATTTGTATCAATAACCACAATTTGCTTGCATGCTACCAATCTGGATTTCGCGAGAGACATAGTTGCGTTACAGTACTTGTGGAAGTCAGCGAAAACATACGACAGGGACTCGAATACAGGTACATTAACTTTTTAGTGTTCTTAGACCACTCCAAGGCATTTGACATGGTAGATCATGAAATCCTTAACAAAAAACTAAAACACTATTTCAATTTTGCGAATACGTCCATTAAACTTATATTATCTTACCTTTCAAATTGTACTCAATCTGTGTTTGTAAATGATATTTTGTCGAATATTATATCTGTTAACAGGGGAGTGCCACAGGGCTCTATTTTAGGACCGCTTTTATATTCACTATATATATATATATATATATATATATATATATGTATATATATATATATATATATATATATATGTATATATATATATATATATATATATATATATATATATGATTTGCCACAACATTTAGAAAAATGCAAAATTCATTTATATGCAGATGACGTCCAAATTACACTAAGTAGCCCAGTCGCAAATATTGACTTAGGTATAACCTATTTAAGCTATGATATAAAGAAAATTTACCTTTGGGCTTGTGCCAATGGTCTCTGTCTGAATCCGAGCAAGTCTAAATGTATTGTAATTCATAAAAGAAGAATGATTCCATTTCTTACCCATTATATTGTTTTAAATGAAGAAAAAGTTTAAATTGTAAATTCAGCGAAAAATCTTTGTATTGTTTTCAATAATAATTTGACATGGACTGATAATATAAATTCTCTAGTTGGTCAAGTTTATATAAAGTTAAGAGCTCTTTGGTTCACATAATATTTTACTCCCTTAAAAATAAGAACATTAATTGTGATTTTATTTTTATTGAACATTTTTATTTTGCTATATTAATATTTATATAAGCTAATTGTTCTAACTTAGTTAAAATCTCAGAAAGATCATTAATTGCCAAAACGTACTTAATTCCTTCCTTACTATATGGATGTGAGCTATTTTCTAGTTGCGACTCAATTAGCAAAAGGAAACTCTATATAACAACATTTTCAGATATGTATATGTTATATAACAACACTATCAGATATGTATATGGATTGAGAACGTTTGATCATGTGTCTTCTTTTTCTAATAATATTTACGGAGTATTTTTCGACAACCTATTAAAAATTCGTACTCCAATATTTCTGCATAAAATCATTCCTTCTCAAACACCCAGATATATATTTGATAAAATAAGTTTTTGTCATTCACAACGAAACCGAAACACTATAATACCTCGTCATCAATGCCTTGTTTCCGAATGGCAGTTTTATATTCATTCCGCTCGTCTTTGGAATAATCTTCCACCAAGTCAACAACTTAACAGCAATGCTAGTTGATTCAAAAGATATTTATTTAAATCCTTTACATAATTGTTTTTTTTTCAATTTTTTTTTTTCATGAACATTGTTATATCACACATTTTAAACATTATTATTGTTATTATTATTATTTTTTCTTAAATAAAATACTGCTGTAACCTTATGCGTTCCTGAACTCTAAATATAAGACTCAGTCTTGTTGTGCAGGAAATGAAAATAAAAATAAATAAAATAAACAAATAAATAAATAAATGATATAGTTGACTATATAGAAGAACAATACAAACAATATAGTACAGAAAATAAAATTTTGATTGAAGCTAATAACAATACAATGCAAGTCAAAGTCAGCAGCTCTAAAGAACCATTATATTTTAATAAACAAAATACAATACGTAGACTTTTAGGATTCAATAGCAGAATGTTAACACCAAACAAAGAACGTTACTCCCATCTTCCAGTGAATATCTTTAAGGTGAATCTCTTGAGGATTGAAAGCAGTATTGTAGTTAATATTTATATGAATATTTCTAATATTGAATTTCAATAGCTCTAAATACGTTGGTAGACTGGTTAAAAGAGTACCGAGTGATAAGGAAACTGGAATTGATGACAATGAAAGTTATCATCCTCAGAATTCGAAAATAAAATGGGGAACGAGTACGCCCAAGAAACTAATTGAAGAAAACATTTTTAAACAATTGAATTGTAAAAGTATCAGTGATTATGATGAAGATTACTTTTACTCACAAAATTCTAATAATGAAGAAAGTTATCCTGACTTATCACTATTGCAATCGAGAAACGAACTAGATACTAACTATGGTCCACATAAAGATAATAATAACGAATGGAGATTTGGTAATAGCACCATCGAGTTAAATCAAGATAAGATACAGACATATATGGGCTGTCACGCCAGGACTGTTTTTTTTATGTTTCATAAAACACCAAAAAACTATGACAAATTCGAGCTTGAAATCTACAAAAAAAATATACTACTTACTACCAATGCTCACAGGAGAGACTATAAGTCTGATGGTCAAATCAAAGGGAGCAAAGCCCATAAATACAAACATATTATTGGAAAACTTTTCGAAGGAGAAAATCAGACAAGGTAAGCAGATGTAACAAAAAGTAATTATTTAGGAAGAGGCTTGATGCAGTGTAACCCTCATAATCCGAACTATATATACTGGGATGATCCGAACGAGTTGGTAGATCGACTTAGACTACTGCTTACATCACAGTCTGCAGGCCATACTAATCACAACAACGAGATTGTCTCAATTACTGAAGAACTACTTGAAGTTAATTTAATAGTATAAACTATATACATACATAGATTTTTTTATATAAAACATGTCCGTTGATAAATTTGGGCACTATATTAGCGATAGAAGTGAAGTAATTTCAACCAAAAGTGCACCTAAGTTGTTGGGATTCTTTAAGAATACGAAAAAACACATTGATGTCCAATACAAGAGAATCAAAAATAATGCAAACGCTCTGGAGGAAAACGATGTAATCAGTAAATTGTTTCTGCAAACTGAACTCAAAAAACAGCAACAAGAAGTAGCTTTCCAGTTAGAAAATCTTAATGCTCATTTGCAGGATATCAATAACAAAATGGATGATAATAAATCACTTTTCGATAAGGAAATTGAAGAGCTACGAGAAAAGATTTATAGAATAGAAAATTACATGTTCGTATCAATAGCGGAAAGTGCACCAAGTAGATCACAACACACTTAAAACAGCGACTGGAAAAATAAAATTTCTTCAAAAAGAAATATTGTAAATGAATTGCATAGGCAGGCTCGAAATGGTTTGTACGTCGTAGAGTTGTGATGAAAGGAATAGATAATCTTTGGCAAGTTGATTTAGTTGAAATGGGAAATTATTCCTTAGACAATAGAAATTATCGATTTTTGCTAACTGTAATTTATACATTCTCAATATTTGCTTGGGCAGTACCTTTGAGAAGAAAAAATGCATTTGAAACAACCCAGGCAATGGAGAATATTTTCAAATTGGGACGAATACCGAAAAACTTGCAAACAGACGATAGTAAGGAATTTTTCAATAAACATTACAGTCATTTGATGAATAAATACAATATTAATCACTACTCAACATATAGCACTATGAAAGCCTCAGTAGTAGAACGATTCAATAGAACATTAAAAGGAATGATGGTGAAAGAATTTAGCTTTAATGTTTCATATAATTGGATTGATATGTATAGATTTACTTGATGCATACAATAGAAAAATTCATCGCACCATCAAAATTTCACCGATTAAAGCAAATTCAACAAATAAAAAACAGCTTTTAAATATAGTATACAGTCATTTAAAGATGTACAAAATGTCAAAGTTTAATGCAGGAGATCATGTACGCATAGGCAAATAAAAAAACATTTTTGAAAAAGGTTATACTCCGAATTGGACAACAGAAATCTTTTTAATTAAAAGAGTATAAAATACATATTCTACAACATAAATAATAGAAGACTATCGCGGAAATCCTATTAAAAGATATCCAAATACACATCTAGTTGAAAAGGTTCTCAAAACTAAAGGAAACTACGAAACTGATTCTTATAAGTCATACTGTGTGCTTAACCTCATTTATTTACAATGAAAGAGTCACAATGTCAATAATATTGAATCTGAGCTCCAATTCACCTATAACTGATTTTCATTCATACAACAGTATCTCGAAGGTGGATGTCTATAACAATATATTTCATATCGGTGAACTTGTATTTGAAATACCGATCGGATCTTATAAATTTTATCAACATCCCTGTAGTCCAGACAAACCCGATTTACTTCGATTTCGCATCTCATTCACCATTGAGTTGCGTGACGCTCATCGGAGTAAGACGTGTTTTTCTGTGCTCTGTATAATCCCTCAATCCTGACTTAAAACTGTTAACAAATAAATTCGAATGTAAATAATTGAATTTTTGTCGTGCGTTTATTTTTGTTTTTGAATTGTGCTAAAAAAAATACATAAAATAAAATATAAAAAACAACGACTTTATGCTATAAAAGTAATTTATTCTAGTCCTCACATTTCATACGTTTTTATATTGACATACATTCATACCAGCATACTCGAATATCTAACATACAAACAATAACACTAACAATTAAATCTTTAAAGTGTCTCTTTTCTGCTTTTGTTTTCTTTGCTGAATAATATACTGCATACATTTTTCTCAACAATAATAACAACAACCAATGATTATATACATATATGTAATTTAAAATTTTAACATTAAACAACAATAATAATCATCTTTTGTGCAAATTACAAAAATTAACGAAATATCCAACAAAAACACTTAACCAAGAAAAAAAGCAAAAAATTCCGCAAATTCAAAGCAACAACTAACATAATACTTATAATTATTAATCAATAACAACAATAATCAGCAATAAATTCATATACCAGCAAAAAAAATAACTAAAAAAAAAAAAAACTAAAAAATTTGAACTGCTCCTATTTTTATTTTTAACGTTTAAAGTAATATTTATTGATATGGCCTGTTTAGCAAAAAAGTGTACCATATCAAGCGAAGATGACAGAATGATTGTCTGTTGGCTTTGCCATGAATGTTGTCATTATAAATGCTGTGGTATCTCTGGGTTAGTAGCAGAAGCTTTATCCAAGATTAATGGACTACATTGGTGTTGTGAAAGCTGCAGGAAAATAGGAGTCGACTATTATCGTTTCTTCCAAAATACGAAATCGAAGTTTCTGGAATTACAGGATGAAGCTTCTAAGTTAAACGAACGTATATCCGCTTATGGTAAATTGTTTGACGATTTTAAATCGTTAGATAATCTGAAGTCTCCTCCACAAAAAAAACGTCGTAAGTCACCTAGAATCAACAACAAAGAAAAATGTGATGATCCTCCGGCTGTTTCGTGCAAACCTACATCATCTTTAGGAACTGGTTTAAATACATGCCCTTCAATAAACACAGAATTAAGTAACGCTAATTCACAGCAAAGTTATGCTGAAGCTGTCACCGAAATTAATCATACTACTATTGATCCGCTACAATCACATTCGGAGGTAGGTGCTTATAGTTCGATACGAGCAGTACCTCCAAGAAAAACAATTTTCGTTTCTCGTTTGGCAAGCGATACTTCTTCGGGTTCAGTTGAATCTTACGTAAAAAGTAAAATTGGCAACCATGCAGCCATCTCAATTCATAAATTCAATTTTTCTCAACCCAGATCTATATCATCTTTCAAAATTACGGTTTCTGTAGATCTTTATGATACTATACTTGATCCGAATTTCTGGCCAAATAATACTCTTGTTCGGGAATATGTGTATAGAAGTAGATCACAAAATATTGATGTGCTGCCACAACGTCAATCTAACGCTCCAAAAAACTAAATGAAACTACTGATTATATTTCTATTGTTTACCAAAATGTCCGTGGCTTGAGAACTAAACTATCAACTCTATATATGGAAAGCTTCAACATTGATCATCATGTCTTGGTGTTCACAGAAACATGGCTCAATGACAATTTTTTAAATACCGAAATACTTTGTAACATTGTAAATAACTTTGTAATATTCACTATATATATATATATATATATATATATATATATATATATATATGTATATATATATATATATATATATATATATATATGTATATATATATATATATATATATATATATATGATTTGCCACAACATTTAGAAAAATGCAAAATTCATTTATATGCAGATGACGTCTAAATTACACTAAGTAGCCCAGTCGCAAATATTGACTTAGGTATAACCTATTTAAGCTATGATATAAAGAAAATTTACCTTTGGGCTTGTGCCAATGGTCTCTGTCTGAATCCGAGCAAGTCTAAATGTATTGTAATTCATAAAAGAAGAATGATTCCATTTCTTACCCATTATATTGTTTTAAATGAAGAAAAAGTTTAAATTGTAAATTCAGCGAAAAATCTTTGTATTGTTTTCAATAATAATTTGACATGGACTGATAATATAAATTCTCTAGTTGGTCAAGTTTACATAAAGTTAAGAGCTCTTTGGTTCACATAATATTTTACTCCCTTAAAAATAAGAACATTAATTGTGATTTTATTTTTATTGAACATTTTTATTTTGCTATATTAATATTTATATAAGCTAATTGTTCTAACTTAGTTAAAATCTCAGAAAGATCATTAATTGCCAAAACGTACTTAATTCCTTCCTTACTATATGGATGTGAGCTATTTTCTAGTTGCGACTCAATTAGCAAAAGGAAACTCTATATAACAACATTTTCAGATATGTATATGTTATATAACAACACTATCAGATATGTATATGGATTGAGAACGTTTGATCATGTGTCTTCTTTTTCTAATAATATTTACGGAGTATTTTTCGACAACCTATTAAAAATTCGTACTCCAATATTTCTGCATAAAATCATTCCTTCTCAAACACCCAGATATATATTTGATAAAATAAGTTTTTGTCATTCACAACGAAACCGAAACACTATAATACCTCGTCATCAATGCCTTGTTTCCGAATGGCAGTTTTATATTCATTCCGCTCGTCTTTGGAATAATCTTCCACCAAGTCAACAACTTAACAGCAATGCTAGTTGATTCAAAAGATATTTATTTAAATCCTTTACATAATTGTTTTTTTTCAATTTTTTTTTCATGAACATTGTTATATCACACATTTTAAACATTATTATTGTTATTATTATTATTTTTTCTTAAATAAAATACTGCTGTAACCTTATGCGTTCCTGAACTCTAAATATAAGACTCAGTCTTGTTGTGCAGGAAATGAAAATAACAATAAATAAAATAAACAAATAAATAAATAAATGATATAGTTGACTATATAGAAGAACAATACAAACAATATAGTACAGAAAATAAAATTTTGATTGAAGCTAATAACAATACAATGCAAGTCAAAGTCAGCAGCTCTAAAGAACCATTATATTTTAACAAACAAAATACAATAGGTAGACTTTTAGGATTCAATAGCAGAATGTTAACACCAAACAAAGAACGTTACTCCGATCTTCCAGTGAATATCTTTAAGGTGAATCTCTTGAGGATTGAAAGCAGTATTGTGGTTAAAATTTATATGAATATTTCTAATATTGAATTTCAATAGCTCTAAATACGTTGGTAGACTGGTTAAAAGAGTACCGAGTGATAAGGAAACTGGAATTGATGACAATGAAGTATTATCCAAGACTCTAATTGAAGAAAAAATTTTTAAACAATTAAATTGTAAAAGTATCAGTGATTATGATGAAGATTACTTTTACTCACAAAATTCTAATAATGAAGAAAGTTATCCTGACTTATCACTATTGCAATCGAGAAACGAACTAGATACTAACTATGGTCCACATAAAGATAATAATAACGAATGGAGATTTGGTAATAGCACCATCGAGTTAAATCAAGATAAGATACAGATTAGTGGACAAATATGGGCTCTCACGCCAGGACTGTTTTCTTTAATGTTTCATAAAACACCAAAAAACTATGACAAATTCGAGCTTGAAATCTACAAAAAAAATACTACTTACTACCAATGCTCACAGGAGAGACTATAAGTCTGATGGTCAAATCAAAGGGAGCAAAGCCCATAAATACAAACATATTATTGGAAAACTTTTCGAAGGAGAAAATCAGACAAGGTAAGCAGATGTAACAAAAAGTAATTATTTAGGAAGAGGCTTGATGCAGTGTAACCCTCATAATCCAAACTATATATACTAGGATGCTCCGAACGAGTTGGTAGATCGACTTAGACTACTGCTTACATCACAGTCTGCGGGCCATACTAATCACAACAACAAGATTGTCTCAATTATTGAAGAGCTACTTGAAGTTAATGTAATAGTATAAACTATATACATACATAGATTTTTTATATAAAACAAGTCCGTTGATAAATTTGGGCACTATATTAGCGATAGAAGTAAAGTAATTTGAACCAAAAATGCACCTAAGTTGTTGGGCTTCTTTAAAAATACGAACAAAAACATTGATGTCCAATACAAGAGAATCAGAAATGTTGCAAACGTTTCGGAGGAAAATGATGTTATCAGTAAATTGTTTCTGCAAACTGAACTCAAAAAACAGCAACAAGAAGTAGCTTTCCAGTTAGAAAATCTTAATGTTCATTTGCAGGATATCAATAACAAAATGGGTGATAATAAATCACTTTTTTATAAGGAAATTGAAGAGCTACGAGAAAAGATTTATTGAATAGAAAATTACATGTTCGCATCAATAGCGGAAATTGCACCAAGTAGACCACAACACACTTAAAACAGCGACTGGGAAAATAAAATTTCTTCAAAAAGAAATATTGTAAATGAATTGCATAGGCAGGCTCGAAATGTTTTGTACGTCGTAGAGTTGTGATGAAAGGAATAGATAATCTTTGGCAAGCTGATTTAGTTGAAATGGGAAATTATTCCTTAGACAATAGAAATTATCGATTTTTGCTAACTGTAATTTATACATTCTCAATATTTGCTTGGGCAGTACCTTTGAGAAGAAAAAATGCATTTGAAACAACCCAGGCAATGGAGAATATTTTCAAATTGGACGAATACCGAAAAACTTGCAAACAGACGATGGTAAGGAATTTTTCAATAAACACTACAGTCATTTGATGAATAAATACAATATTAATCACTACTCAACATATAGCACTATGAAAGCCTCAGTAGTAGAACGATTCAATAGAACATTAAAAGGAATGATGGTGAAAGAATTTAGCTTTAATGTTTTATATGATATGTATAGATTTACTTGATGCATACAATAGAAAAATTCATCGCACCATAAAAATTTCACCGATTAAACTAAATTCAACAAATAAAAAACAGCTTTTAAATATAGTATACAGTCATTTAAAGATGTACAAAATGCAAAGTTTAATGCAGGAGATCATGTACTCATAGGCAAATATAAAAACATTTTTGAAAAAGGTTATACTCCGAATTGGACAACAGAAATCTTTTTAATTAAAAGAGTACAAAATACATATTCTACAACATAAAAAATAGAAGACTATCGCGGAAATCCTAATAAAAGATATCCAAATACATATCTAGTTGAAAAGGTTCTCAAAACTAAAGGAAATTACGAAACTGATTCTTATAAGTCATACTGTGTGCTTAACCTCATTTATTTACAATGAAACAGTCACAATGTCAATAATATTGAATCTGAGCTCCAATTCACCTATAACTGATTTTCATTCATACAACAGTATCTCGAAGGTGGATGTCTATAACAATATATTTCATATCGGTGAACTTGTATTAGAAATACCGATCGGATCTTATAAATTTTACCAACATCCCTGTAGTCCAGACAAACCTGATTTACTTCGATTTCGCATCTCATTCACCAAATGCGAATGATGAGTTAATAGGCGATGACTTTAAATTTTCATATGTTACTCAATATGACATTATATTTACGTGCTCTGTACTAAAATCAAATGCCGTGGGAAGTGATAATATACATCCAAAATTTTTACATATAATTTTACCCTTGTTTTTTTCTTATGTAACTCATTTGTTTAATTCTATTATAATGTCAGGCGAATACCCATCTAATTGGAAGCATTCAAAAATAATCCCCTTACCAAAAGCGAATGGCGAATATAGGCCCACTTCTATCTTATGCTTTTTATCAAAAGTTTTGGAAAAGTTACTTTATAAACAAATTATCACAGTACTTGTGGAAGTGAGTGAAAACATACGACAGGGACTCGAATACAGGTACATTAACTTTTTAGTGTTCTTAGACCACTCCAAGGCATTTGACATGGTAGATCATGAAATGCTTAACAAAAAACTAAAACACTATTTCAATTTTGCCAATACGTCCATTAAACTTATATTATCTTACCTTTCAAATTGTACTCAATCTGTGTTTGTGAATGATATTTTGTCGAATATTATATCTGTTAACAGGGGAGTGCCACAAGGCTCTATTTTAGGACCGCTTTTATATTCACTATACGTAAATGATTTGCCACAACATTTAGAAAAATGCAAAATTCATTTATATGCAGATGACGTCCAAATTACACTAAGTAGCCCAGTCGCAAATATTGACTTAGGTATAACCTATTTAAGCTATGATATAAAGAAAATTTACCTTTGGGCTTGTGCCAATGGTCCCTGTCTGAATCCGAGCAAGTCTAAATGTATTGTAATTCATAAAAGAAGAATGATTCCATTTCTTACCCATTATATTGTTTTAAATGAAGAAAAAGTTTAAATTGTAAATTCAGCGAAAAATCTTTGTATCGTTTTCAATAATAATTTGACATGGACTGATAATATAAATTCTCTAGTTGGTCAAGTTTACATAAAGTTAAGAGCTTTTTGGTTCACATAATATTTTACTCCCTTAAAAATAAGAACATTAATTGCCAAACCGTACTTAATTCCTTCCTTACTATATGGATGTGAGTTATTTTCTAGTTGCGACTCAATTAGCAAAAGGAAACTCTATATAACAACATTATCAGATATGTATATGTTATATAATAACACTATCAGATATGTATATGGATTAAGAACGTTTGATCATGTGTCTTCTTTTTCTAATAATCTTTACGGGGTATCTTTCGACAACCTATTAAAAATTCGTACTCTAATATTTCTGCATAAAATCATTCCTTCTCAAACACCCAGATATATATTTGATAAAATAAGTTTTTGTCATTCACAACGAAACCGAAACACTATAATACCTCGTCATCAATGCCTTGTTTCCGAATGGCAGTTTTATATTCATTCCGCTCGTCTTTGGAATAATCTTCCACCAAGTCAACAACTTAACAGCAATGCTAGTTGATTCAAAAGATATTTATTTAAATCCTTTACATAATTGTTTTTTTTTTCAATTTTTTTTTTCATGAACATTGTTATATCACACATTTTAAACATTATTATTGTTATTATTATAATTTTTTCTTAAATAAAATACTGCTGTAACCTTATGCGTTCCTGAACTCTAAATATAAGACTCAGTCTTGTTGTGCAGGAAATGAAAATAACAATAAATAAAATAAACAAATAAATAAATAAATGATATAGTTGACTATATAGAAGAACAATACAAACAATATAGTACAGAAAATAAAATTTTGATTGAAGCTAATAACAATACAATGCAAGTCAAAGTCAGCAGCTCTAAAGAACCATTATATTTTAATAAACAAAATACAATAGGTAGACTTTTAGGATTCAATAGCAGAATGTTAACACCAAACAAAGAACGTTACTCCGATCTTCCAGTGAATATCTTTAAGGTGAATCTCTTGAGGATTGAAAGCAGCATTGTGGTTAATATTTATATGAATATTTCTAATATTGAATTTCAATAGCTCTAAATACGTTGGTAGACTGGTTAAAAGAGTACCGAGTGATAAGGAAACTGGAATTGATGACAATGAAAGTTATCATCCTCAGAATTCGAAAATAAAATGGGGAACGAGTACGCCCAAGAAACTAATTGAAGAAAAAATTTTTTAACAATTGAATTGTAAAAGTATCAGTGATTATGATGAAGATTACTTTTACTCACAAAATTCTAATAATGAAGAAAGTTATCCTGACTTATCACTATTGCAATCGAGAAACGAACTAGATACTAACTATGGTCCACATAAAGATAATAATAACGAATGGTGATTTGGTAATAGGACCATCGAGTTAAATCAAGATAAGATACAGATTAGTGGACAAATATGGGCTCTCACGCCAGGACTGTTTTCTTTAATGTTTCATTAAACACCAAAAAACTATGACAAATTCGAGCTTGAAATCTACAAAAAAAATACTACTTACTACCAATGCTCACAGGAGAGACTATAAGTCTGATGGTCAAATCAAAGGGAGCAAAGCCCATAAATACAAACATAATATTGGAAAGTTTTTCGAAGGAGAAAATCAGACAAGGTAAGCAGATGTAACAAAAAGTAATTATTTAGAAAGAGGCTTGATGCAGTGTAACCCTCATAATCCAAACTATATATACTGGGATGATCCGAACGAGTTGGTAGATCGACTTAGACTACTGCTTACATCACAGTCTGCAGGCCATACTAATCACAACAACGAGATTGTCTCAATTATTGAAGAACTACTTGAAGTTAATGTAATAGTATAAACTATATACATACATAGATTTTTTATATAAAACATGTCCGTTGATAAATTTGGGCACTATATTAGCGATAGAAGTGAAGTAATTTCAACCAAAAGTGCACCTAAGTTGTTGGGATTCTTTAAGAATACGAAAAAACACATTGATGTCCAATACAAGAGAATCAAAAATAATGCAAACGCTCTGGAGGAAAACGATGTAATCAGTAAATTGTTTCTGCAAACTGAACTCAAAAAACAGCAACAAGAAGTAGCTTTCCAGTTAGAAAATCTTAATGTTCATTTGCAGGATATCAATAACAAAATGGATGATAATAAATCACTTTTTTATAAGGAAATTGAAGAGCTACGAGAAAAGATTTATAGAATAGAAAATTACATGTTCGCATCAATAGCGGAAATTGCACCAAGTAGATCACAACACACTTAAAACAGCGACTGGGAAAATAAAATTTCTTCAAAAAGAAATATTGTAAATGAATTGCATAGGCAGGCTCGAAATGTTTTGTACGTCGTAGAGTTGTGATGAAAGGAATAGATAATCTTTGGCAAGCTGATTTAGTTGAAATGGGAAATTATTCCTTAGACAATAGAAATTATCGATTTTTGCTAACTGTAATTTATACATTCTCAATATTTGCTTGGGCAGTACCTTTGAGAAGAAAAAATGCATTTGAAACAACCCAGGCAATGGAGAATATTTTCAAATTGGGACGAATACCGAAAAACTTGCAAACAGACGATGGTATACAATACAATATTAATCACTACTCAACATATAGCACTATTAAAGCCTCAATAGTAGAACGATTCAATAGAACATTAAAAGGAATGATGTGGAAAGAATTTAGCTTAAACGGTTCATATAATTGGATTGATATGTATAGAGATTCACATATATATACATACATATAGAAAAATTCATCGCACCATCAAAATTTCACCGATTAAAATAAATTCAACATATAAAAAACAGCTTTTAAATACAGTATACAGTCATTTAAAGATGTACAAAATGTCAAAGTTTAATGCAGGAGATCATGTACGCATAAGCAAATATAAAAACATTTTTGAAAAAGGTTATACTCCGAATTGGACAACAGAAATCTTAAAAGAGTACAAAATACATATTCTACAACATAAATAATAGAAGAATATCGCTGAAATCCTATTAAAAGTGGAGTCTATGAAGAAGAACTTTCAAAACCAGATATCCAAATACATATCTAGTTGAAAAGGTTCTCAAAACTAAAGGAAACTACGAAAATAATTCTTATAAGTCATGCTGTGTGCTTAACCTCTTTTATTTCCAATCAAAGAGTCACAATGTCAATAATATTGAATCTGAGTTCCAATTCTTCAGAGCTATCTGCGAATTAGTTTCCACCTATAACCGATTTTCATTCATACAACAGTATCTCGAACGTGGATGTCTATAACAATATATTTCATATCGGTGAACTTGTATTTGAAATACCGATTGTATATTATGAATTAAATGATATAGTTGACTATATAGAGAACAATACAAACAATATAGACCAGAAAATAAAATTTTGATTGAAGCTAATAACAATACAATGCAAGTCAAAGTCAGCAGCTCTAAAGAACCAATATATTTTAATAAACAAAATACAATAGGTAGACCTTAAGGATTCAATAGCAGAATATTAACACCAAACAAAGAACATTACTCTGATCTTCCAGTGAATATCTTTAAGGTGAATCTCTTTAGGATGGAAAGCAGTATTGTACTTATATTAATAATTCTAATATTGAATTTCCGATTAAAGTTCCTGCTGGATATAAAATAGGTGAGATTCCCAAAAATTTTATTTATTTGCCAGTTAACTCCAGAGAGATAAGTTCACTAGCTCTTCTCGTGGTTGATCAAAACGGCGACTTAATTCATTTCAGAGGAGAGGAAATTATAATACGAATACATTTAAGGACAACTAAATAATGATAATATACAACACGAGTATATCGAAGAATACTACAGCAACATCTAATTCTCAAACATTACATCCTAAGCAATAATTGAAAAGATTTGTTTGTCAAAAATCACTTACAGCAGCAAACAAGAGTTTTCTCAAGTAATTGAACTTTAAACTGAAAACAAAATGAATTATCACACATACATACCATACCTTCAGTCTTTTAACAACAATGATGAAATAAGAATTTTAAAACAAAACAAAGATTTATATGTGTTACCCAGTGAAAGCTATATATATGTGGAAAGACTTGTTGTAGACGAAAAAACATCGAAATCTACACCCAATTTTCTGTTGAAAAACAATTTTGTTGCATATCTCTTTGACGAAATTCGCTATGAACTAAATGGTATTGAAATTGACCATACAAGATATTTGGGAGCCACCAGTACCATAAAAATTTGGTTTCCTTATCACCCACGGAAAGCGTTGTGTTGCAAAATGCTGGATGGAATAAACTTGATAATATAAATCTTCAAAATGGACATTTTAATTTCTATGTACCACTTAAACTTCCTTTAGGATTCGCTGAAGAAGAGTTGATACTCTTGCGTAGTAAGAAAGATGAAGATCTTGAACACTCGAATGTTTCCACTGAGAAAGCAAAAATTACAATTTCACTAATATCATGGAGAATTCAACATGTTCAATTATCTGATCATAGTAACTTGAATATCATCAAAATACTTAATAATGGTGCTGCTGTACCAATGGCATTCCGTAGTTGGGATTGTCATATGAATCCACACCTTAATACGGGGACCAATCACATATGGAATGTTAAACTGGCCGCTAATAAGGAACGCCCTCGTTTTGTGTTGATTGCCTTTCAACAAGAAAACAAGTTTGTTCATTGTTATCTTACTAACTTAAAAGTACATTTGAACTCAAAAATGAGCGCTTTGTGATTCTATATGATATGTCTCTAAGATTCCAACAAAGCTACTACATGAATCAACCCCAACCTCTTCTAACTGGTCAACAGTTTAAAAATAACGCTCCAATTATTATAGTAGATGTCACTCACCAAAACGAAACGCTCAATACCGGACCAATCGACATAAAGATTGAATTTGAAACAGCAACTAATTTTCCAGCAAAAACATCTGCTTACTGCTTTCTCATTCATGATCGCATAATAGAATATATCCCTATCAAAGGACAAGTTCGCAAATTCTTATAAATGGATAATAATATTTTTATGGACGTTTTAGGATTAAAAAGTAATTCAAACCATTTTATTGCAAAAGAACTAGCTATCGTATTCAATAGAAATGAATATATTAATTTCATCATAAGACCACCTTTTAAATTCGAATGCAGAGAGAAGCAGTTTGGTTAACAAAAAACTATCATCATATTAACTGGAATGATTGATGAGTCTCATTTCCAAGCGTTCGAAATTTTTTAAAATGTAATATAAGAAATTCACAAGCATATGTTAAAGGTGAAGAGAAGAAAAAATGGCTTGACGAAATGATTCAACAAGAAGTTTTCAACATTGAGGATATTGGTTGCGTCAACTTTAAGAAAATTGAAGAAAAACATCCGGAATATTTTTACTGTAACTATCACACCCATGGAGCTTGCGCCTTAAGAAATTCTATGTTCCTATCTAAAGAAATGACTAGTTTAACATAATTTTATACTCACTAATTAGTACATACAAGTATATTTATAGATTTTAGATTATAAAATCATTTTCAAATGCTTAATAAAAATAAAAGCCATGCACATATATGTGTATGTATGTTTAAACAACGGCCTTTTTATTTCAAAAAATATGTACTTATGTTTGTACAGCAGGAAAGCAAAAGTGAACTGTAGTACAGTCACACACACAAACAGACTGCCTGACAGACAAAGGTTCCGATCGCCACTCAAAACAATAGAATACACACAAACCACACTTCACACTTAAACGTAGCACACAGAAAAATACAGAAATCACGCCATCCAGCACACCACATAAACTCCATCGATGATCGTCATACATAAAATAAACAAATTCAATATAAATATAAACAGGGAATAAATTTTCAATGTCGCCAAGATCAGAACAATTGAATTATTCCCTACATTCTAATATATGAAAAAAATAAAGTTAAAAAAAACCACTGAATTGGTGAACGACAAATCCTAAGTAAACAGAGCAAAGTTTTAATAAGCAAAAAATAAAAGAAAAAATCGAACTACAGCAAGAAGAAACGAGCCAAATGCATTAGGGCCATCTATATATAACTACAACACTTTTGAAATAGTGTCATTCCTAAAAATGCTTTTAAATTTTATTATTCACAAGGCGTATACAGTATAAATGGACAGACAGAATTAAATTTAAAAAAAACAACAACAATGTACTCTCCCTTATTAAACCGTGGGAAAAAATACAATTTTAATTGTCCTGGCACATACAGTCTACAACTACTTTGAGATATTAAGCGTCTTAGTAATAATTTATAATGTCTCTTTATATCATCAGCTTATATATTCCTCCTAATACATCAACCGCTGTATATGATGAATATTTAGTCGCTATATCTGAAGTATTCAAATATTTAAAGTCATCTGACGTTGTGGTATTTATTGGTGATTTCAGTATGCCTTTAGTTTCGTGGAATGTTTTTTCCGATAACAATTCCTTAATTCCATCCAGCTCTCCAGACACTGTCGAAACATTTATACTGGATTATCTCAAATCAATTCCATATGCAATAATATGGACAGAGTACTGGATGTTATATATGTTAACGAACCTTCAGATTTTTCAATAGTATGTCATATACCGGTTTCTTATGTAGAATATATTTGTAATCCAACTACTGAATTAAACTATTTCTAGTCGCATCCTCTTCATAGTAGAAATGTTGCTCATGAATCTGCCTTCTTCAAATTTAGTCTTACAAATTATGATAAATTATTACGTCGGGTGTCATAAATGGATTGGTTTAATGAATTAACTATCTGTGAAGACTTGGATCTGAGTATAAAAACATTTTACAGTATGCAAAATAAATGTTTTTGACTACTACACCCAAAGTAATTACCACTAAACCGCTTGGTCCTCCATGGAACTCAAAGTTTTTGGCTAAACTCAAGAACAAAAGGAATAAAATGTATAAGAAAATATAAGAAGAATATATCGCGTATTAATTACATAAGATATTCAACATCTAGGTTGAATTATATAGCTGCTAATTAAAAGGCGTATTAAAATTATCTATCTAAAATGAGTAATAGTCTTAAAAACAATCCCAAGAAGTTTTATAATTTTATTAACTCCTAGAGAGGAACAATAGATTTTTCTTCCGTTATGAAGTTGGACTGCTCTGAATCATCAGACAATCATAAAATAAGTAATATGTTTGCAGATTTTTTTTTTGCTTCGAATTATTCTTCGTCATCGTTTAATACTTATAATCATTACACGTACAACGTATCTGAATCAATAAATATTAATATATAGCATCTTGATAAACTAACAGTTTTTAAGTATATGAAAAAACTAAAACTTTCATGTTCTTGTGGTCCGAATGGTGTTCCCAGTTGTATATTAACGAACTGTTCTAAGTTTTTATGTGTCCCATTAACTTATTTATTCAACAAATTCTTAAATGGCGGATATTTTCCGATGCTTTGAAAACAGTCATACATTATACCTATACTCAAAACCAAATATTACATATTTTAGAGTTGTTATTACGTTAAGTATTGTACCAAAATTATTTGAAAAACTTTTATATGATATAATGTCGCATGATATGTCCTCCATTTTAACATCCAAACAATATGGATTTCTATGTTAAATTGAATTAATATTCATAGGCTAATTGTTCGAAATTAATTAAAATCTCAGAAAGACATGATGATAAATATTCTAAGGCACACAGGAAAGTCAACATCAGTTCACAGTTCAACTTACACAGCAGAGCAGAACAGCTGTTTTCGAAAGTCGCAACACTTTCATCTTTAGTGCTCATGTGATTATTGTGTTTATCACCACTGTTTAGGTGGCTTAGTTGAATGTGATAACAGTTCCTATTACACAAATGTTTTTGTGAAAAAGAATCCGAGAACTGTATCAACCTGATGTTAACACGTTTTTGTTTGAATACCCGTGATACCGTTTAATTATTTTCTTCATGTCCTATTTTTCTGAATTTTTTGTTCCATTATACATTGAGTCAAACTTTTATAATTTGAATTTATACTTAAGTATATGTGAACGGTTTTTCCAATTTGCATTCGTAGCTGAAGCCTTAGCTTGAATCTGTAAGGTAATTATTTTTACGAACATTTTATATATATTGATTTCGGAAATCCAGGTCTACGGTTACGAATTTACTTGAGCTTACGATTTATTCGCAGACAGCATACCGATATTGTATACTTCGACTTTATTAAGGCTGTATAAGCTAGACCGCGTTGGCCTTCGATCATCGCGTATAAAATTGATTAATTCTTACTTAGAGGAGAGGAAGCAGTGCGTTAAATTTCGCAATTTGTATTCTAAGTATATTAATGTAATGTCAGGTGTGCCACAATGCAATCACAATGCTCATGACGTAAAGATATTTCTTTCGTATGAAAATGTGACGCAATATCAGCTTCTTCAAAACGATATTAATGCTCTGTCATCTTGGTGTGTTTTTAACTTGATGAAATTGCAAACACATGTCATTTACTAGAACATCTCCTACGGGTGAGCGTTGGTATATAAATTCAAATTTTTTGGTTGGAGTACTCTTAGATGCTATATTAAACTTCAAAAAGCATATTTGCTTAATAAATGCCAAAACACCTGGATTAATCAAAAGATCGGCCAAAGAGTTTTTCGATCCGTAAATAACGGCGATATGTATGATACGAGATAGTGTAAATTGCTTCACATAGATATACTTATCATAATTATATGCAGTACCCTAATGTTTACATTACTTTACTTTTTACCTGATTTTTATGATGTTAATATTAAATGAAACAACAACTTAAATTCAATATCAACAAATACAATAACTACCTGCTAAATATTGGAAGGGTTATTGGAAATAATTCAAAATTATTAGTTTTAAGAATACAGTTAAGTTGGTATAAATAAGACAACATTTTCTGTAATAAAATCAATCACTGAGACAGCCTCAAATCGGCATTTATCATTCCGTAAAAGCATTCATCTGCTTTGGTTAAAAAGGGCATTATCTGCCTCAACCACCGTTTCAAGCCAGTGGCGTTTTTAAGCGCCGGCAATTTAAAAAATCAGTAAATCTGAGTCAAGCAAATCACTGCATCCTAACACACACATTTCATGGCGATCCTGCCCAACGACCAGGACATCCCCGTTGAGGAATACAAACCAATTGGTGAAACCAAAGAAGCACCAATATATACGGCCACAGCAATTCAATCCGGCCCCAGACCACTCACATTTGAGGAATATAGGAGAAGGCAAGAACGGCGATCGGAGCAAAAGCTCACCTCCGTCCCAGTAACAGCCAAACCGAAACATAGAAGAGGTGGCA
Source organism: Linnaemya vulpina (assembly GCA_963675445.1). Lineage (NCBI taxonomy): Eukaryota > Metazoa > Arthropoda > Insecta > Diptera > Tachinidae > Linnaemya > Linnaemya vulpina. Next base: position 10,669,628 of record OY776281.1, read on the forward strand.
AACTGGTAAGAATACGTCGCAAATTGGCAGCCCTAAAGACCACGGTGAATGCGGATCCTCCTCCATCATGGGATATAGCCGCGGAACTATGGATACAAATTGAAGCGTACGAGGCACTGCTAGATTCCCGACGCAAACATAAAAACAACACTTAATTTCTCATATAAAAATTTTATTAAATAAATAAAAACACTACAAAAACATCATTACAAAATTTTACAAATACTTAATCTACTCTTATAGACAATTGAAAACAAAGAACTAAAAAGTACAAAACGCGAAGAAGTAAACTAAGCGAGTCAGCTGTGAATGATTGACAGCACAACATCCCTGTCTTAGTAAAACAAAATTTTTCACTTGTAATATTAACAATAGATGGCACCACAACTTTTGTTTAAATCAGGTGTTGCCATAATATTATAATTTTATGGAATTTTTATATAATAATTTATACTTTATATTTTTCATTTGTATGAATAAAATAGAAGAATACTATTTAGAATTAAAAAAATTAGAAAAAAATTTAAAGAAAAGCAAGGACAGAGTTTACTCCGCAGAACACAAAGAAGATAAATTAACGCGACTGTTAAAAATAAGAACAGAGGTCGATGAAATTTTGAAAAATTTAGAGGACATAAAAAATGAAGCTTTAATTATCACATTTAACGATTTGTACAAAAAATTATTAAGTATAATAAAAAATTTATGCATTAAAACACTAAAAACCTCGAGCACAAATAATAAAACTAAAGATATGGCACAATTCGATATATCGGTGGTAAGCAAAAATATACAAACATTCAAGGGTTCATACGAATATCTGGAGGACTTCCTAGTTCAAACTAAATTGTTGCACGATTTAATAAGAACCGAAGATAGGGAAATTTACATAAAATATATATATAATTTTAAGCTAACAGTACATATTCGCAGTGTGTTAGGGCGTGCAGATAGACCAACATCCTTTGCAGATTTGAGAAAACTATTGATTGAAGCATACCCAAATCCGAAGATATTACAACAGGTACTAACAGAATTAGGAACAGTAAAGCAAGGAGATCTGACTGTTTCATCATATAGAGAAACGATCACTGTGCTTACAGAGCAACTGAGCGATTTTCAGATAAAATCGATTGAGACACCAACTCAAGAGGCGAAAGATGCCATCTACAAAATGAGCGATAGTATGGCTTTAAATGTTTTTTCAAAAGGTATCAATGAAGAATATAGAAATGTTTTGTCAGCAAGCAGCCCAAAAACCTTGAATAAGGCGGTAGAGAAGTGCGTAACTTTAGAAAGAAACATACAGAACAATAATACTAACATTTTTAGGATTGACCGTCGTACCAATCAGAACAATTCAAATAGGAATGATAACAACTTTAGGAGAGGTTATATACACCACGACAACAGCCAACTCTACAACCGACACAGAAATAATAATACCATTAGCCAAAACTCTAATAGAAATTTTAGTAGATACAATAACCAGGATAACAGAGATCGCAGTGATAATTCGTATCATGGACAAAGAGCATATGAAATAAATAGTCGAAGCAATAACCACAACTTCAGAAATAGTCATGGCAGGGACAATAACAACTATAGTAACAACAGAAACTCAACCACAAGAGTCAATAGACAGGGAAACTAGGTAGGCAGGATAGCACACACTGTTATCCAAAGCCAAAATTTTTCACATTTTCAAAAAATATAAACAACCCAATTACAATAAGCTGCAGAAGTAAGAAGGGAAACTTAAATTTTTTGATCGACACAGGAGCCGAAGTATCAATATGTAAAAAACAGGCAACTGAAAAAATATACACTAGAAATATTTCAACACTAAGTGGTATCACTTCAGACACAATCAAAAGTATCGGTACAGCAAATTTAATCTTACATTTTAATGATGATAAAATAACACATGAATTTCATGTTGTACCAGCTGATTTTCCTATACCCACTGATGGTATCATCGGAAGAGATATGCCAGAAAAATATAAATGCAAAATAGAATTTGAAACCTATACAATAACCTTTAATGTAACAGAAAAAGAATTTATACTACCGATCACACCCAAATGTGTATATAACACAGATATTTGTATACCAGCTCGTTCAGAATCAATTGTCCCAATATATATATATATATATATATATATATATATATATATACTAAAAAGGAAAGCATAGTTTTAAATAAAGAGATAGCTCCAGGAGTTTTTGTTGCTAATAGTATAATACCTGCAGTAGGCCGACAACATATAAAGGTTTTAAACACCACCAACGACGTCATTACAATAAGAAATTTAGATTTACATAAAAGAGATCTAGATGAGTACGAAGTATATGGCTACAAAACAATTAATAATACGCACACCAAAAATCGCGTTGCAAAAGTTTTGAAAAATCTTAATATTGAATCAATTGACCCAACAGCAAAACAGTCATTAATAGACATTGTAGCTAAATATAGTGAAATTTTTCATATTGAAGGTGAACAACTCAAGTAAACAACTTTTATACACAACACATACAAACAGTAGATAACACCCCAGTTTATATCAAACCTTTCAGATTGCCAGAGACGCAAGTGGAAGAAATTAATGAACAGGTAGACAAGCTATTGGAAGATGGAATCATTGAACACTCAGTAAGTCCTTATAACTCACCATTGTTAGTAGTGCCCAAAAAGTCAGTAGATGACAAACACAAGTGGCGTCTAGTCGTAGATTTCCGAAAATTAAATCAAAAAATATTTAACGATAAGTTTCCGTTGACAAGATTGGAAGACGTGTTAGACAAATTGGGTAGAGCAAGATATTTTTCGACTCTAGATATGAGTAGCTCGTTCCATCAAATTAGTTTAGACAAAGATTCAAGATATATATGACGATAGCATTAAGCGGCTTAAGCGCAGTAGCATTTCTGTACATAGACGATATAATCGTGTTTGAATGCAGCACAAAGCATCATCACAGCAATTTAATAAAAGTTTTTGAACGTTTAAAACAATATAATTTAAAACTAAATACAAGTAAATGTCGTTTTTTTTAAATCTGAGGTAGTCTATTTAGGTCACCTTGTAACCAAAAAAGGTATACGCACTGACCCAAACAAAAATAGCGTGATAAAAAATTACCCTGTACCACAAAAAACTGATGAAGTCAGAAGATTCATCGCATTTTGCAATTATTATAGGCGCTTCGTTAAAGACTTCGCCGACATAGCAAGAGATTTAAACCAGTTACTAAAAAAGGACAAACCATTCGTGTGGACTGAGAATTGTCAAAAATCTTTCGAGACTCTAAAATCAAAATTACTAAATCCCCCTATTCTACAATACCCTGATTTCCAAAAACCATTTATTGTAACCACAGAAGCGTCCAATTTTGCTCTGGGTGCAATCCTCTCACAAGGAGAAATTGGGTCAGACTTACCTATATCCTACGCAAGTAAGACGTTGTCAAAGCATGACGTAAATAAATCCGTAATAGAAAAAGAATTGTTATCCATTCAATGGGCAAACAACTTTTTCCGTCCATACCTATACGTTAGAAAATTTTACGTCGTTACAGACCACAGACCATTAGTGTCATTATTCACACACAAAAATCCATCGTCCAAAATGACTAGGATAAGACTCGACTTAAGCGAATACGATTTTGAAATATCGTACAAAAAGGGCAAAATGAATTCGAATGCTGACGCCTTGTCAAGGATAAAAATAGATACAGATACCTTGAAAACTCTAATCCCCCGTGATATCGAAACTGATCAACACAATATATTGGCCATAACACGCAATATGAGGAAAATATTTAAAAACCAACACGACATAAACAATGGAAACCGCATTGCTAATGAAAAGCGTCATGAACTTTTCATTTGGGAATGTACGTCGACATCAGATGTCAAGAATGTAAGAAAATTGAGATTTGAGGTAAATAATAAGTATAAAAAACTCGCATAATAGTTTCTAATTTAGAGGTAGTAATAAGGTGCGGCGATAATCCACGAGACACACAGTTGTCCTTGGATAAACTGTTACCAAGCATGCTATCACAAAACATACAGGAACTTGCATTAGAAGCCAATGATATGATCTTAAAAACAATAGATATAAGGCAATTTAAAAACATTTTCAATAATATTAAAAGAAAAAAGAATGACATTTTGAAAATCTTAATATACAGGTCGCCAACGACGGTAACAGACAAAATAAAACAAAAAGATTTAATTACTAAATATCACGATTCAACTATAAGTGGTCACTTAGGTATAAGGAAAACAATCATGAAATTAAAACAGAGATATATATGGTATAAATAAGACAACATTTTCTGTAATAAAATCAATCACTGAGACAGCCTCAAATCGGCATTTATCATTCCGTAAAAGCATTCATCTGCTTTGGTTAAAAAGGGCATTAATCTGCCTCAACCACCGTTTCAAGCCAGTGGCGTTTTTAAGCGCCGGCAATTAAAAAAATCAGTAAATCTGAGTCAAGCAAATCACTGCATCCTAACACACACATTTCAATAGCCATATTATGAGAACCGCTTTTCTATTATTAAGTTGCCCTCTTTGAAAAGCCGTAGACGGCATAAAATATATTACAGAGAATCTGTAGCTCGTTTATGTTATTGTCGCATCGTAAAATTTCTGACATGAAGTGTGAAACAAAATAGTCCATCGTTTCTCTATTTGTGAGAAAAAAGTGTTTATGTAATTTAAAGTGAAAAGAAGCAAAACTAATTTCGTTTTTATTGAAACATTCCAATAATTTCAATGACAAAAAGTAAACAAATAAGAAAATATAAAAAAATGTTTTTGTGTGAAAAAAATAAGCTATATACATATATTAAAAAGTTAATTGTAAATAAAATAGTGAAATATTTGTGTGCTAAAAAAAAGTACTATATACGATGTGTTTCGTAGGAGTTTCTACGAAATTCAATAAAACAACTAGTGGTTTCAATGACCATCAATTCCAGCTGCTGGCACAACAATATTTTATTAAAAATTAATTCAATTTCCTTGGAGTAGGATTTAACAATTTCAATACAAGGAGAGTGAGAGAGAGAGACAGCCCACAAAATGTTCTAAATTCAGTGATGCTGTCTCTAAGTAATAATAAGAATAATAGAGATTTTTGTATAGGTAAATATACAACAGATTCTATTACAATTCAATAATTCAAATTTAACGGTTTTTCTATCTAATTTTATAAAGTCTCGTACTTCCCCAACATAGTATGTTAGTACTTGTTGCTGAACAACATAATAGGCGAAATATGTTGGGGGTTTATCGCCAAAAATTAAGGGATACAACTGATTCTTTTACCATTACGGAACAGTGTTTTAAGGACCTTTATCCTTTGAGCAAAGACACAGCTTCTGCTCTGCTAGCAGAGATTAGCCCGCACATATCCAAGAGGAGAAGAAAAACATACATATGTATATCAAAAACTACATTTTCTAGTTTAAATTAATATTTTTATTTTATATATTAGGTTTTGCAATCTATTATTATTATTCTTATTTTTATTATTATTAGTAATAAGGGATAAACTTTATATGAAATGGCGCAATAATACTATATTTGAAAGTATTATTACTATTATAAATTTTTATTATCAACTCTTATTATTAACTATTTGTTATACAATAATATTAAATAAAATTTACATAAAGCCAGAATATATTTTAAAAATTTTTTATTATACGCACAAATGTGTACGTATATATGTATTCAATAAAGAAAATAAACAAAAAACAAAAAATTATAATGTCTTTATAATGACGTATAACAAAAAACTTAATTCTAAGCATTTATACAATAAAATATATTAAAAAGAGATTAACAAAACAAACAAAAGCTATTAATAGAAGTATAAAGCTTCACTAAAAATAAGTAAACATAAAAACCCAAAGAAATAAAATATTATACAATTATTATATATTTTTCTTTTCGCGCCGTTTTAATTGTGAGTTGTTTTGGCAAATCAAGTGTGAAACTTCTCACAAAATTTCCTTAGAGAAACACCTTTAATCACAAATTTCCAATGACTTATGTTATAAGCGGTCGAATAATAGACAGTTCTTACAAGAAGTAATTACAGAAAAGGCCCCATTAGCCAGACGCTGAAATCGAAAACGCAACGCAGCGCATATACTAACGTAACTTAAAAACGCACCATATATTTTTATATAAAAAAGTGTATATGTATATATGTATGTATACGTACATACAACAAATTGTAGTGTTTAAAGTTATTTTGAGTGATAATATTAAAAAACAAGATATGTATATTGTAAAATGGATATGGAAAACATGTTTATTTGCTTAAACTTTTTACGTTCGTGCAAAATGTCACAGAATACTGTTTAGCTTGTGGTGTTTATGATTTAAAAACAAAAAACCAAAACATCTGCTTGAAACAGTGATAGCACTTTCCTTTTTGCGCTTGTACAGAAAACGTACGAAATGGTATAAATAGTACAGTACTTTATTTTAAACTTCTGATCGATGTAACATCTTCATTATATGTATATCTATATTATAATTTTACTAATACATATATTTTATAAGGGTGCTGCTGGCTGAAGTAGTGAACACAAGACAACGATGCCTTAGATCCCGAGATTGACATTCATTATTGCAAGATTGTGTTTATTATTATCGTGTTGTCTCAATAGCATCCTACTGGTCGCTTAACATTATCCACACATTTGCATGAATGTACATACATAAATTACATATGTAGTAATATTGATGCCAAATGAATTTATGCCCATGCGTTCATATATCGACATATACATACGTACATATGCATAACATTAACCTATTATTGTACAAAAAATATTTACAGCTTTTTGTGATTTTATAAAGTAAAACAAGTTATATAGAAAATTAATTTATTATATATGCTATATATATCTATAAATGTATCAACTAAATGTTCAAATATAAAACCAAACAAGAAGTACAAAAAAAGCTTTTGTGTTCACTCTCATTCAACATACTCTGCGTAAAATTATATTATCTGTAGGTTGGCTGCGCTGCGTTTTTAGCGTTCAAATAAGCATTTTCACAATTGTCCTTCCGTGTAACAGATTGGATCAGCTGATGTGTTTGCGCAGCGTTTGCGATTTCAGCGTTTGGCTAATTGGGCCTAAACACTTGCATGTGAGAAACGATTTTTGTTTCAATTCACATAGATCTTTCTTAATTACCATCGTTTTGTGTGAAAAATTTTTCGATGCGAGAGATACAGAAACGAGCTACCGCGTTCTGAGTTTCTTCTCAATGAGGCAATTCACACTAGACTAATTATGTTGGCATGACATGGCAGGTTGTAGGCATTTTCGGTGAGGAGAGTGGGTTTTGGTTGGCACAATTTTTCAACCAGCTTCAACCCCGCATTACAGAACAAAATTAATACTTATGAAAAATATGAAAACACAGATTCTGTGTTTTCTTTTTTACGGAGCGTTTTTAGTCTTCAGATGTCCATCTTTGTGTAAACATGAATTTGAAAACAGATGGGGGTTGGTCGAGGCAACAAATATTAAAACTAATAAAAGAAACACATAAAAGTTTTTGCAGTAATTTTTTGTAACTAGTTAAAGTTATTTCAGTAACTCGTAAAAATTTGCGGTTCCTAAAAATTTCAGCGAAATTTTAATGAAATTACTTAAACAAGTTTTAATGGTCTCATGGATAAATAAAAACTTCTACTGGTTTTTGAATAGTCTACTGGTAATTGAATAGTATGTGTACGAAAATAAACTTATATGAATGTACCTTTAAAAATTCACTTTTCATGTTTGTGCAAATTGCACCACATACTTTTTTTGTTTATTGGTCTTAAGAAACAATTATATTTAAACTATATAAAAATTAATTAATAATATAAATATTTTTTACATATGTCTCTAAATCGAACTCTGTTGTATTTTTAATATGGCCCTAGTTGATTTTTACAACAGTTGATTTAGGCTTTATTTATTTACATGAAAATATATTCATAATGAAACTAGAAATTCTTCCTAATATTATTGCCAATTCTTCATCACTTATTCCAGTCATATTTCCGCTAAATTTGTTTCCAAACGTCTGTGTACAACGAACGAAAAGCAAATATTAAAAAAACAAAGAAATATTAACACGCACAAGGCTGTGTGTAAATTAATCTTTTCGGAGTTTTTTTTATTTCAAAATAAATAAATTTTTTTAGGGAGTGAACTCCTTTATTGAAAGTACAATTAACACTGACTTAAAATTAAATAAAACTATATTTTATATTAAATTAAAATTTGCTGTTGCCCAAAATCACCTGATGTTATTCCTGGAATTGTAGAGCTGATGTTCACACAACACGCTTAAATGTAGGAGACATAGCGTCAGCAAAATTGTTTGCTTTGTTGCATTGGAATTCATTGCAGTTGATTTTTGTGTCGTTAACTCCTCCCCTCTTAAGAACAATTGCCCTCAATTATTTTTAAAAAATATGGGATATCATTCAGCCGCATGTTTGATGTCGATCTATTGCCCATGGGTTGAATATTAGTTATGATTACGGGCGGAGGTGAGGGAAGTATGATTCAGACAGAACTGTGCCAGGAAGCTTAGTTTTGTTTTGTGCGCTGAACACGTGGAATATTTGGAGGCCAATTACGGCAAATAAGAAGATGAAAAATGTACTTGATATGCCACTTATAATTGACCCGTATTTTATCGTCTTAATTTCTTTCGTGTTGTTGAGATGTAGTTCATTTAGGCTTTCGATCGTTAGCAAATGTTCGAATTTCTCCTCTGTCGGGGTTGGTTGAAATATAGTTGGTTTATTTTTTATTTGTGGCACTTCTAAGTTTCGGATGATTCTATTGCATGTGGAAATTGTGGTGTTGGTGAACTTAATCAGGAAAGTGCCAAAGAGGCTATGTCCGACGTCAATTATTGCTGTATCGTTGTATTCGTTGACTAAGAGTATGCCAGGTGTAATTTCTTCAATTAGTGGGATGTGTTGACTATTGCTATAGGTGCAGGAGGATGCTAGGCTTTTTATAATATTAGGTATACAAGTAGTATTACTTAAATCTAACAATTGATTATTATTACAAATTTTAACTGAATTATATTCCATACAATTGTTTTTTAATCCATATATTTCATTTTTATTTTGAATTATTTCTTTAAATGACAATTTAACGATTTTACCATTTCTTTTAATAGGACGAATTATAATATCATAGATTTTTTCTTTTGTTAATGGTATCTTAATTACATATAGTATCATTGAACTGTTATACATGATATTTACTCTGGCGTATTCCACCACATCTTCTGGTGATGCAAATGGCATCTTTTCTTTTCTTAGTTTCTCTAAGGCTAATTTCATTTCAAAATTATTTAAAATCATGGAATTCAATATTCCGCTTTTTGCCCATTGAATGGCATACTTTATATTTATTAATTCTTCTTTTTATTAATCTAACTTTATTTTGCAAACTAATTGCTATTTCATTAATTAGATAGTCATCTTTTCGTATTACATTTCAAATTGCCTTAACTATTTCTGTTATATTATTTATTCTTTGAATAATTGGTTGATTAATTACAATTTGTTTATTAGTGTTTCCATTTAGCTCAAACATATTATTTTTCAGCATTTCGAAATCATCATGGTCTGGCGTACCAGCGATGTATATCCATACTGTTCCAATTGTATTAATTGACCTTTTTTTTCTTACATTAATTTTACTATTATTTTTATAATTATTATTATCAAAAGGTATTATATTTTGGACAAATTCTAAGGTTAGGTTGACTTCATAATTAAGGAGAGGATAAAGAGGCTAGACTTAGGAATGTTCTTGTCAATGTACGTTTTCGTCTGTCGAAGGATTTCGTCGTACAGTGTAAAGTCTATTGTGTGAATTATACTAAAAGTTCCGTCTTGAATTTTACTTCGTCCGTTATTTATTGTTATCAAATGGGCTGTCATATAGCCTATTATTTGAAATTCCACGGCGCAGGTTAAAATGAGGGATCTGAAAAAATAAAGAAAACAAAAAGAGAAAGGAAGGTCACGTTTTAATAAGGCTCTTGTGAACGGTCTTTCCAGACCTAGTTACGACTGTAGAATTCTTGTTTAAAGCTACTATTTCTCTTCTAAATCTTGGGGTAAATTTATTGCCAATTCTTTTATTAATTTTTACATAAATAGCTTCGCCTTCTGAGTAGGTTTTGGGTTGAGCTTTCTTACGATTGTGGAAGTTGAAGTCAGATTTTTGTTTTTCCTGGAGCTTTTTTATCGTTTCTCAAAGGAAATTTTCAAGCTCTGGGTCACTGGCTACTCTTCGACCAAATAACACTTCAACGGGTTTCTTTTCTGTTGTTTAATGGACCGACCAATTGTACTCTTTGACTGATCTTTCCAACAATTCTTCAAAAGTGTTATGAGCTCTTTCGACCTTGAGACAACGCCTTATTTCTAAGAGTGTCGAATGATAACGTTCCACCTGACCGTTTGAAGTACTAGTGTATGACGGCGTACGGTAAATTTGAATGCCGAATTCATTCTCATATGATTCGTTGCGGCCGAATTTAACGATTTTTCGTTATCCACAACTACAGTTTCGGGGATAAGGAAGAAGAGGATATATCTAGAAGGCTGTTTTATATCTTTAGCGTCTCAAAAATTTTATTACTTTTGCCACTGCGAATTTTGAGAACTTATCAATTGCTGTTAAAACGTAATGATTGTCTGTAATTAAAATATCTAAGTGGACTATCTGTCCTGGAAATTGAGGAATAGGGGAGACCTGAATTTGTGGTTTAGTTGGTAATATTTTATATGTTTTGTTGTAGACCTTTTTGAATAAATTTGTTTTGTTTGTGATGTCCTTTTCGGCTTGAGGTCTTTTTTATAATAAAATAATATTAAAATTTTACTTTTAATATATATTTATTTCTCCGATATTTCAACCAACTCTGTTGGTCATCTTCAGGGAATTACAATTTTCTAAGCAAAAAAAACAAAAACAATAAACTACTTAATATTAAATTATTTACAACAACAATAATCATAATTACAGTTTTATAGTCCGAAGATACGCAAAGAAAATATGCCATTACGACCAATATGCTCGTCTGTTGACTCACCATCGTACGAACTTTGTAGATATATGAGTAACATTCTTAAAATTTTGACAAAGGAATCGAAATTTAATGTGAAAGATGCTAAGGAATTCAAGTCTAGAATAGACAATATAGGAATAGCTGACGATGAAATCCTGGTTTCATTTGAAGTCATCTCATTATTCCCAAGCATTCCTATCAAGTTTGCAATACAAACAATAGAAAACAAGTGGGAATTGTTAAAAGAGCACACAAATATACCGAAGACACTTTTAATGGAATTATTGACTTTTTGTATCAATTATTGCAGGTATTTTAAATATAATGACAATTTTTACGAACAGAAAAAAGGAATGCCGATGGGATCAGTGGTAGCTGACATAATAATGGAAGAATTACTGACATCAGTGCTAAATAAAATAGACGTTAAGCTAAGAAAAATGACAAAATACGTTGACGACCTATTTGCAATTGTAAAAACCGACAAAGAAGACGAAACACTGGCAGCTTTAAATGACTTCAATAAAGAAATTAAGTTTACATTGGAAATGGAATCCGACAACAAATTACCCTATTTAGACGCCTTGATTGTGAGAAAGAACAACATAATTAAATTAGATTGGTATCAAAAACCTTCAGCCAGTGGAAAACTTATAAATTTCTATTCAAAACATCCTTGCAATATGATCTTAAACACCGCCACTAATTTTATTAATAGAGTACTAGATACCAGCAACGCTGAGTTTCATAAAAATAATATAATAAAAATTAATAATATTTTGGGGAAAAACGATTTTCCAACTAAAGTAGTTAACCAACTAATAATAATTGAAGTCCAGAAGAGAAAAAACAATTACAATGTAATAACTGGAAAACCAACAAAAATTTATAGATCAGTGCAGTACATACCTGGGTTATCAGAAAGGATAAAAAATTCTGATATATATGACAGAGACAAATACATACTAGCAATGAAAACGAACAATACAACAAGGAAGTTATTCACAAACATGAAATCAAAAATCAATACAATGGACGAATCAAATTTAGTTTATGAAATAACTTGCAATGGAGACGACACCGAAGCATGTAAGAAAATATATGTTGGCACGACAAGAACAAAACTAAAGGCTAGAATATCTGGACATAAATCTGATCTAAGCAATAATAATAAATCTTTGACCCAAAAAACTGCACTAGCTGCCCACTGTGCAATAACTGGACACCAACCAGATTTAAACAAAGTAAAAATATTGGAAAGAGAGAAGAATAACACAAAGAGATATATGCAAGTGATGCTACACATAATAAATACTCCCAGTGACAAGAGAATTAACTATAAATCAGCACTGACAATTGCGCACACATCTATAGATATACAATAAACAAACACAGAACAAGAAAAAAACCAGTGAACAGTAGGTGACAAAGTTTAGAAGAATAAACAAGTGACTACACTAGGACTATAAAAATGTAATTATGATTATTGTTGTTGTAAATAATTTAATATTAAGTAGTTTATTGTTTTTGTTTTTTTGTTTAGAAAATTGTAATTCCCTGAAGATGACCAACAGAGTTGGTCGAAATATCGGAGAAATAAATATATATTAAAAGAAAAATTTTAATATTATTTTATTATAAAAAAGACCTCAAGCCGAAAAGGACATCACAAACAAAATAAAACAAATAATATTTTTCTAAAATCTGAACTTTATTATCTCGAACATTTCTATGAGGTCGGTTATGCGTGCTATGAGCTCCTGCTCTTGTTCATTTGTGATGTCTTCAACCTGCTGTTGTGTAAACCTTATTTTATAATTATTAAAATTAAAATGATATATTTGGTGAATTTTTCCATGATGCTTTCGTCTGCTTTAATACATTTAATCACAGAGGGATGAAGATAACGCTTAAGGAGTCCTATGAGAAAGTTAGTGTCGTAGGATGGTTCAGTGACTATATGTCTATGATAGGTAGGGAAAACTATTTTAAATTGATAAGAAGATGCAGACTGAGAAGTCTTTAAAAGAATTTGATTCTTGAATACATTGATTGGTACCTCAACTGAATATATTAAGTTATGAGAAGAGCTCTCATCGCTATGCACACTAGATTTTAAAGCATTTATTTGCGTATACGAAACTCTTGACAGGGCGGCAGCAACCACATTTGCTTTTCCTGGCTTATAATGCAACTCATAATTATATTCTTCTAATATCGCTTTCCAGCGTTTCATTTTGGCGTTATAATTTTTGTTGCTTAGGGCGTACGTAAGGGGCTGATGATCAGTAAATATTTTTACTTTTGCCGTACCGTATAGGAAATTCCTTAATGAGTTTAGAGCCCATATAATTGCTTTTTCATTAGCGGCGTAGGATTCTTCGGTTTTACTCTAAGTCCGAGATATAAACATTATTGGGCGGTCATCTTGAGCAAGTACAGCGCCCATAGCGAAATTGGACGCATCTGTTGTTAAAACAAAATCTTTATCGTAGTTTGGGTATGCCGACATAATATCTTCTGAGACGAGAGTCGACTTTATTTTGTTGATTGCCATCATAGCTTCAGAATCTAAGTTTATTTTGGTTCTAGCAGTTAATTTTTGGACACGCGTCCCTCCTTCCCTCTTAAAATGGATGTCAGAGGTTTTGCCAATTTCGCGTAGTCTTGAACAAATCGGCGATAATACTCTGACAGACCCAGGAATGATCTCAATTCCTTTAGCGTTGTTGGTGGAGGAATTCTTGATATTGCCTCCGTTTTGGCCGCATTAGCTTTTATTCCTTCTGTTGAAATTATGAAACCCAGAAATTCTACGGATTTCTTAAGAAAGTGGCACTTATCAAGTTGGATTTTCATGTTAACCTCCTCAAGTGTTCTGAAGAGTTTCTCTAAGTGGTTAAGGTGATCAGATTCAGTAGGGCTAATTACAATAATATCGTCAATGTAGACAAAACAGAATGCACCTATGCAGTTACGTAAAATGTCATCCAGAGCTCTCTGGAAAGTTGAAGGGTCATTTTTCAAGCCAAATGCTAGTCTAGTGTACTCATATTTTCCATTGTTGATGGAAAAGGCTGTTTTTTCTATGTCAGACTCTTTTAGCGGGATCTGATGAAAGCCGCTCTTTAAGTCTAGGACAGAAAAAATGTATTATTTAATAATATTTCCTAACTGTACAAGGACCTCTTTAATATCCGGAATTGGGTATCGGTCCGATATAGTAATTGCGTTAAGCTTCCTGTAGTCGGTCACTACTCTGTACTGTTTATTACTCGTGGAATCGGGTTTTTTTGGCACAATCCAAACGGGTGTATGTGAGCGTGGGAATTTGTGTCTGTCCATATGTGAGCGCAGGAATTCTGTCTGTCTATGTGTGCTATAGCCTAATAGAAAATAAGAAATTTTTAGGAACATTAGAACATTTTTTTAAGAATTACACTATCTCAAAAGTGTTATAGTTATATATGGATGGCCTTAATGTTTGTGGTTCGTTTCTTCTTGCTGGAGTGAGATTTCTTCTTTTATTTTTTGTTTGTTTTTAATTTTGGTGTGTGTTTACTTAAGACATTTTGTCCAGCAATTCAGTTATTTCTTTTTTGTTTGCAATGCTTGAGTCTGGGGGAATAATTTGATTATTCTGATCTTGAAGACGTTGTGAAAAAAATTTACTATTCCATAAATATTGAAATTGATATTTTGTTTATTTTATACATGACGATCATCGATGGATTTTATTTGGGGATCTGGATGGTGGTGCGGTTTCTGTATTTTGTAGAATATGAATATTTATGCTATGTTTAAGTGTGTGTGTTTTGTATATTCTGAGTGGCGGTTGGAATGTCTGCCCTGTCAAACAGGCTGTGTGTGTGACGATTGGTGAGTCTGTATGACAGTCCGCTTTCTTGCTTTCCTGGATTTTGCGCAAGTGGGTCACTATGAAATGTGATAAGATGTACATATTCATGCGTACATAAATATCTACAAATTTATTTCATTTACGCATATACATACAAACAAATAATAAGCGTTTATTCTATGTGCCCAAATATTCCCTTGACCCTTTGAATGAATGAACCATTGTGTTTGTTTGTTTGTTTGTGTGTTCTTTGAAAAACAATATGTATGTAGGTTTTTATTTGAAATAAAAAGACAATTATTTTAATTTTTATAAGCATTTATTTAAAAATTTTTTAGCATGTTCATTTTTAAGTAAAATTGCATTCCTTAAGGCACAAACACCATAGTCGTGATAGCTACATTAGAGATATATTGAATGCTTAGTTTCCATTTGTTTAAAATTAATGCAGCCAATGTCTTCAATGTTATAAACTGTTTGATGAATAATTTTTTTCCAGCCATTTTTTCTTCTCTTCCCCCTTAACATATATTTGTGAATTTCTTATACTGGATTTTAAAAACTTGCAAACGCTTTGAAATGAGACTGATCCATCATTCTAGTTAATATGATGATAGTTTTTTGTTAACCAAACTGCTTTTCTCTGTTTTTTGGCTGATAAACATGCGAAATCAATAGGAGGTCTTATGATGAAATTGAGGTATTCGTTGTTGCTGAAAACTACAGCTAGTTCTTTTGCGATGACGTCATTTGAATTATTTTTGAAACCTTGCGAGTCTACAAAAACAATATCACCATCCATGTTATTTAATTTATAAGACCTTCCGGACTTGATCTTTTATTGGTATGTATTCTATTACGCGGTCATGAATAAGAACGCAGTAAGCTGATGTTTTCGCTGGAATATTTGTTGCTGTTTCAAATTCAATTTTTATGTCGATTGGTCCGGTATTGAGCGTTTCGTTTTGGTGACTGACATCAACTACAATAATTGGAGCGTTATTTTTAAACTCTTGACTTGTTAGAAGAGGTTGGGGTTGTTTCATGTAGTAGCTTTGTTGGAATCTTAGATACATATCATATAGAATCGCATGGCGCTCATTTTTGAATTTTATATTAAGATCGTCATATGGGTAAGAGGTTGAGTTAAAAAGGGCGTTCTTTATTAGCGGCCAGTTTCACATTATATATGTGATTGGTCCCCGTATTTAGGTGTGGATTCATATGACAATCGCAACTACGGAATGCCATTGGTATAGCAGCACCATTATTAAGTATTTTGATCATATTCAATTTACTATGATCAGATAATTGAACATGTGGAATTCTCCATGATATTAGTGAAATTGTGAGTTTTGCTTTCTCAGTGGAAACATTCGAGTGTACAAGATCCTCATCGTTCTTATTACGCAAGAGTATCAACTCATGTTTACCATTTAATAAAACCTTATTATAGTCTTCAGCGAATCCTAAAAGAAGTTTGAGTGGTACATAGAAATTAAAATTTCCATTTTGAAGATTTATTTCATCAAGTTTATTCCATCCAGCATTTTGCAACACAACGCTTTCCGTAGGTGATAAAGAAACCAAATTTTTTATGGTACTAGTGGCTCCCAAATATCTTGTATGATCAATTTCAATACCATTTAGTTCATAGCGAATTTCATCAAAGAGATGTGCAACAAAATTGTTTTTCAACTGAAATTTGGGTGTAGATTTCGATGTTTTTTCGTCTACAACAAGTCCTTCCACATATATATAGCTTTCACTGGGTAACACATATATATCTTGGTTTTGTATTGAAATTCTTATTTCATCGTTGTTGTTAAAAGACTGAAGGTATGGTATGTATGTGTGATAATCCTTTTTGATTATATTTTCATCAGATATTGGTTTATCTAAAACGTCTATTATTGAACTCATTTTGTTTTCAGTTTAAAGTTCAGTGACTTGAGAAAACTCTTGTTTGCTGCTGTAAGCGATTTTTGATGAACAGATATTTTCAGTTGTTGCTTAGGTTGTAATGTTTGAGGATTAGATGTTGCTGTAGTATTCTTCGATATACTCGTGTTGTATATTATCATTATTTAGTTGTCCTTAAATGTATTCGTATTGTAATTTCCTCTCCTCTGGAATTAATTAAGTCGCCGTTTTGATCAACCACGCAAAGAGATAGTGAACTTATATCTCTGGAGTTTACTGGCAAATAAATAAGATTTTTGGGAATCTCAACTATTTTATACCCAGCCGCTACATTAGTCGGAAATTCATGTAGTGTATGAGCTTTAGAATTATTCATATAAGTATTAACCACAATACTGCTTTCAATCCTCAAGAGATTCACCTTGAAGATATTCACTGGAAGATCAGAGTAATGTTCTTTGTTTGGTATTAATATTCTGTTTTGTTTATTAAAATATAATGGTTCTTTAGAGCTGCTGACTTTAACTTGCATTGTACTGTTATTAGCTTCAATCAAAATTTTGTTTTCTGGTCTATATCGTTTGTATTGCTCTTCTATATAGTCCACTCTATCATTTAATTCATAAGATCCGATCGGTATTTCAATTACAAGTTCACCGATATGAAATATATTGTTGTAGACATCCTTATTTGGGATACTGTTGTATGAATGAAAATAAGTTAGAGCACATTCATAGGTTCCGTTTAAATCAATGGGAGGAAAATAATTAGCAGATCGCTCTGATGAATTGGAGCTCAGAGTCAATGTTATTGACATTGTGACTGTTTGATTGTAAATAAATGAGGTTAAACACACAGTATGATTTATAAGAATCACTTTCGTATTTATTGTTTATTTACTTATTTTAAACTAAATTAAATATTGATGCCATTGTTGTTGTTGTTGTTTATTTATTGTATTCTTCCATTTACAATATCTCATCTTTGCTTATCCAAGAATTGTGCTCATTACTAAAGCCCAGTCACCTAACAAACACCTTCTGTCCTTTAGTTTTGAGAACCTTTTCAACTAGGTATGTGTTTGGATATCTGGTTTTTGAAAGTTGTAGGACATGTGTTTTGTACTCTTAATTGTAAAGATTTCTGTTGTCCAATTCGGAGTATATTTTTCAAAAATGATTTTATAATTGCTTATGCGTACATGATCTCCTGCATTATATTTTGACATTTTATACACCTTTAAATGACTGTATACTGTTTTTAAAAGCTGTTTTTCATTTGTTGAATTTACTTTAATCGGTGACATTTTAATGGTGCGATGAATTTTTCTATTGTATGCATCAAATAAATCTCTATACATATCAATCCAATTATATGAACCGTTTAAGATAAATTCTTTCCACATCATTCCTTTTAATGTTCTATTGAATCGTTCTACTATTGAGGCTTTCATAGTGCTATATGTTGGGTAGTGATTAATATTGTATTTATTCATCAACTGATTGAAATGTTTATTGAAAATTTCTTTACCATCGTCTGTTTGTAAGTTTTTCGGTATTCGTCCCAATTTGAAAATATTCTCCATTGCCTGGCTTCTTTCAAATGCATTCTTTCTTCTCAAAGGTACTGCCCAAGCAAATTTAGAGAATGTATCAATTACAGTTGGCAAAAATCGATAATTTCTATTGTCTAAGGAATAATTACCCATTTCAACTAAATCAGCTTACCAAAGATCATCTATTCCTTTCATCACAACTCTACGACGTACAAAACGTTTTCGAGCCTGCTTATGCAATTCATTTACAACATTTCTCTTTGAAGACATCTTATTTTTCCAGTCGCTGTTTTAAGTGTGTTGTGATCTACTTGATGCACTTGCACCTAATGATACGAACATGTAATTTTCTATTCCATAAATTTTTTCTCGTAGCTCTTCAATTTCCATATCAAAAAGTGATTTATTACCATCCATTTTCTTATTGATATTCTGCAAATGAGCATTAAGATTTTCTAACTGGAAAGCTACTTCTTGTTGCTGTTTTTTGAGTTCAGTTTGAAGAAACAATTTACTGATAACATCGTTTTCCTCCAGAGCATTTGGAACATTTTTCATTCTCTTGTAAAGAAGCCCAACAACTTAGGCGCATTTTTGGTTGAAATTAATTCACTTCTATCGTTAATATAATGCCCAAATTTATCAACGGACATGTTTTATATAAAAATCTATGTATGTATATAGTTTATACAATTATATTAGCTTCACGTAGTTCTTCAATAATTGAGACAGTTTCGTTGTTGTGATTAGTATGGCCTGCAGACTGTGATGCAAGCCGTAGTCTAAGTCGATCTACCAACTCGTTTGGATCATCCCAGTATATATAGTTTGGATTATGAGGGTTAAACTGCATCAAACCTTTTCCTAAGTAATTAGTTTTTGTTACATCTGATGATTTTGTATGATTTTCTCCTTTGAAAAGTTTTCCAATAATATTTTTGTACTTATGGGCTTTGCTCCCTTTGATTTGACCATCAGACTTATAGTCTCTCCTGTGAGAATTGGTAGTAAGTAATATTTTTTTATAGATTTTAAGCTCGAATTTGTCATAGTTTTTTGGTGTTTTATGAAACATTAAAAAAAACAGTCCTGGCGTAAGAGCCCATATTTGTCCACCAACCTGTATCTTATCTTGATTTAACTCGATGGTGCTACTACCAAATCTCCATTGGTTATTATTGTCTTTATGTGGACCATAGTTAGTATCTAGTTCGTTTCTCGATTGTAATAGTGATAAGTCAGGATAACTTTGTTCATTGTTCGAATTTTGTGAGTAAAAGTCATCTTCATCATAATTACTGCTACTTTTACTATTCGATTGTTTAAATATTGATTCTTCAATTAGTCTCTTGGGCGTACTCATTTCAATTTTATTGTTGAATTCTGAGGATGAAAACTTTCATTGTCATCAATTCCAGTTTCCTTATCACTGGGTTCTTTTTTAACTGGTCTACCAACGTATTTAGAGCTATTGAGAAATTCTTTTAAAGGTTCTGTGATAGGCTGGAATGCATCTCTTAATTGTTCATGTGTATTTATTTCACCAGTTTTTATACTTCGAAGCTTTTTCTTCAAAATATTTCTTGTAGTCACCAAGTCTTTAAGAATTTTTTCATTCATTTTAGTTATCAGGTCAGCTCAATAGGAAGCAGATTAGTTTATTAGATCAGGTTAACAGATCAGGTATCAGATCAGCTCATCAGGTATCAGATCAGCTTATCAGGTACCAGATCAGCTTATCAGGTACCAGATCAGCTTATCAGGTATCAGATCAGCTTATCATGTCAGTTTAACAGGTATCAGATCAGTTTATCAGGTATCAGATCAGCTTATCAGGTCAGTTTAACAGGTATCAGATCAGCTTATCTGATCAGTTACAATAATCACATGTATAAAGTTTGAAGTCAGATTAAATACTGAAGGGTGCATTAGATGAACAGCAAATTATATTATGATAAAGTAATCAAATGACCTTCTATAACGACTGTTGTTTAGTTCATTATCTTTACTTATCATCAAAAATCCATATTTTTCCTTCCAACATACTCTACAAATTTGTTGAAACATTTCAAAGTTCATATCGCTGGCAACGTGATCATCATATACATGTTTCATATTTGTCGAATCTTGTTTAAACATAATAATTATATTAGCATTATCTCTTATCAAATGTTTTGTAATCCGCGTGTAAGTTTGACACAAGTAAAATGAATCTACGTTCTTATGACGACCCATAAAAAAATATGCACGTATATTGTTTTGCTTTTCACATGCAACATCATCCAAAATCCTAATTGAATTGCTTTTAGCAATTCAACAACGTGCTCGTTATCTGCGAATGTGTAGTATCCCATTCCTTTAATTGGTGAGATTAATTTCTTTAGGTATTCATATTTAGGTTGATATAAAATTTTAAGTATAAGTAAATATTTTCAAACTTGAGACCATTAGGACTTTCCAGCAAACTAATCATTATGTTAGTTTTTCCACGATTT
Organism: Linnaemya vulpina; assembly: GCA_963675445.1. Lineage (NCBI taxonomy): Eukaryota > Metazoa > Arthropoda > Insecta > Diptera > Tachinidae > Linnaemya > Linnaemya vulpina. The sequence continues at coordinate 10,690,611 of OY776281.1, forward strand.
GAAGGACCAACTATTAATGCTCGAATAGAATTTGGTAACAAGGAACTATGTCTTATTTTTTTACTGTCATTTGAACAAATATCAGCATTACGAACTAATATATTTTTATGTTGTTTTACGAAGCGCATTTTAATAACAACTTGTGAAATTTGCAAACAATATCTGTTATTGTAGGTTAAAGTAATATGGTTGTATTTTATAACAAAGGGTTTAGTCTAAAGCACACTATCGTTGGAGAAGGTTTACTAAATAAAGCAATAAATTCTCTGCCTTTTGAATTACATCTTCCTGGATATCAGTACTGTGGACCTGGCACAAGATTACAAAAGCGTTTAGATAGAGGAGATAAAGGAATTAACTTATTGGATGCTGCTTGCAAAAATCACGATATTGCTTATTCGAAAAATAAAGACTTAAACAGCAGACATCAAGCTGACAAAATTCTTGAAAATAAAGCTTGGGAAAGAGTTCTTTCAAAAGATAGTGATCTTGCAGAAAAAACATTTGCATATATAGTCATCAACGCAATGAAAGCAAAAACTAAACTTGGTATGGGTGTTGAAGCAAAGAAAAGGAATACAGTGAAAAGACCATCACCACGAATTCATATAAATGACAAAAAACTGTTTCACAAAACAATTAAATCAGCAACAAAGATATTGAAGAAGAAAAAACCACAAGATATTAATTCAGCCATTAAGATTGCTCGTAAAGCTATCAGTAAATCTCTTAAGGGGAAAAAAGCTCGTGTTGTAATACCACGCATTATAAATGTCCCATAAATTTGTGGTTTTTTGCCCATAATACCGATTCTAACTACTCTAGGCGCACTTGATAGTCTAGCAACTGGAGGTGCCGCTATAGCTAAAGCTGTAAATGCAACAAAGAATGCAAAAAAAGAACTTGAGGAAGCCACTAGACACAACAAAGCAATGGAGTCAATTGCGGTGGGAGATAGACTATACCTTAAACCATATAAAAACGGTTATGGACTTGTTTGTAAAGATCAATAAAAAAACTTTTAGACATGCTACCCAACAGACCATTATCAGAATTTGATCTGAGAAAATTTTTTAAATATATTCCACACTTCAGAGGAGTTTTTATATTGGATTCGCTACCAAAACGACTAAAGACTGTAGAGTGTGGAATAATCAATTTGGATTTATCAACAGGCCCAGGTACTCATTGGGTAGCATACTATAACAACAAGAATGAAAAACAATATTTCGACAGCTTTGGAAATTTACAACCTCCTCTAGAATTAATCAAATATTTAGGTAGAAATACTGAATACAACTACAATCAATATCAAAACTTTAATACATATAATTGTGGCCACTTATGCTTGAAATTTCTTTATGAGATATAAAATAAAACACAATCATATATATTTAAAAACATTTTATTTTTTATTATTATTATTTTTTCTTGTTAATTACAAAATATATGCTCATAACATTTTTTTACTGCCAAACGGGGTACTGGGAGTTTGGTATCAAAAACTCATTCATCTCACTATCCAGGATAAGGTTTCGCTCTCCTTTTCTTTGTAGTCGATAGTTATCACTTGAAAGATCATCTAATTCGACATCTATTAAAATATTATATCGGTTGGGGAGAAACATTATATGGTTTTCCAGTTCAAGTTGAACTGTTTCCCCATACTTTGTTGTTACTCGCTTTGCACGGACGATGGTGTATTTGGATGATTCATCTAAATCCTTTATATGGATTAGGGATTTTGTATTACAGGAATTGAATTTGCTTATTAAACTCATTGCGCTATAAATGTTTCACAACTTATAAGTTTGAACTTAAATTTCGAATTAATCTCGATATAAGCTTTCTAGACTTTAAGAAGTCTAACTAAAAACTATTAAGCAATGATATTAGATTTATGTGTGTGTGTGTGTGTGTGTGTGTGGGAGAGAGAGAGAGCAAAAGACGAAAAGATGAATAATAAAATCTAGTGTTAGAAGAAAATAGAGGGATACTTATATACATTTGTGAGTCCTTTACTCTAAAATTTTAATTTGTTTTTGGAGTGGAACGCAGATTTTGTTTTATAAATTATATAAAATTTCTCTTACAACTTGTTCGTTGAAAACAATTATTAGTAGAAAACTGACATTCAAATAGATCGGAAGTAAATTTTGGTAATAGTATAAAATATTCCATAAAAATCATGAGTGACATTAGAAACAAGCTCGCACAATTCTTAGTTGATTTTGAGGGATGTCAACTATACGAACACATGGAAATGGTAAAAATAATCCTCGATATGTTGAATGAAAATGATGATTTTGGTATAATGGAAGATGAGGACAAGGACGATGGTCACTTTAAGAATTGTCCATGTAGCCATCCGGATTGTGAGGAAGGGCCAGATACCAGAATTAATTAAATGATGATAAATCATTTAATTAATTCATATTATGTAATATTTCGATAAAACTAAATAATAAATCACAAAAATAAAATAAGACAAATTCTGAATGTTTTTCATTTTATATATATTTGTACAGTTTTTGTTTATTTCTCTTAACAATACAACAATTTCTTTTACTTATTAATAGATTTCACTTCTTAGATATATATAAAAATTATTACTTAAAAATAGGGATACAATTATTGCATTGCTTCTTCCTCTTCTAGTCTTGAAATTTCCCACAGTAGCATGTCAAGTTCATAATCGGGATTAGTTTCCTCGATTCGAAATTGATACCATGCATATATACTCATCTTATCACTTCTTATTTTTCTTTTATCGTCGGCATAATTTAACACTACTTTATTTAGTTCATTTGTATAAATTTCATGAACTTTTGATTTAAATATTAACATATCATCGTATACAGTAGACTTATTAAATAAACAGTTTCTATAAGAAGTTATGTCGTACTTATCAAGAATGCATTTCTTTACCCCTTTCGATTTTTTAATATCATTTTCATACTGCACACTAAAGGAATGCATCTTTGATCTCAATCCTACAAACTCCTTCATTATTTTTCCACAATTCTCATCCTTCATCATACCCAACACCTTTTTGTTTACTAGAGGGAAACCATATATATAATTTTTTGGGTAATCAGACGTATCAAACTTATGGACGACGTCAGTTTTTATGTCAGCGTAAAAGTCTTCTGTTTTTACTGTGTAAATGAAAGACTCAGTATCCATATAATTCAGTGATAAGTTCGATTTGAATTTGGGTTGCATGTACCCATAATGGAATCATACATTTTCCATTTGGAAAGCTCTAATACACAAAATCCTAAATAGATAGGTTTATTGTAATAGGTTTTCACTCTATTCATTTCAATCGCTACCATAATCTCAGAAAATATTGACAAACTATGAAAATTAGGTTTAGATATCCAATCTTGAGCTCCTAAATGATTACAGTTTGTCCTATTCCAGTTCGTAACTATTCATACATCTTTTCTCTTTTCCACATTCTCCATAGTTTTACCATATACTGCATTATTTAGTAATTTGAAGAAATTTTTCTCAAATGCGTTTTTTGCAGTTGCTCTATGTTTGGTGTTTAAGTCTATATAACTTTTCAACCAGGTTGATTGTTTATAAGTGAGAATCCGATGCACTTATTTTAGAACTAGACCATACTTCAAACATTGTTTGAGAACTCTATAGTGTATGACGTATGTTTGTTTTGTGGAAAAATCTGCAATTAATTTAGTGTGCTTTGTTTGCTGAATTTTTTTGTTTTCCGGACAGAAAGGAAGGTCATTGTGAGAGTCATGCAAATGAGAAGGATAGTCTAAAGTAACTTCATAGACATATCCATCACTTGAACTATCATCTATGGTTTTAGGATCCAGATTTAGCTTTCAGCTGATAGCCATCGGAATCTGCCATAAGGTAGATACTCAGACATAGCCCAACCGTAGAGGTTATTTGCGTCTAAATACACAATAAATTCTGAGGGCTTCTCTCTATCGAAATCAGGTAAATATTTGTTGTTAGCCTTTGAATATCGGTTACTGCATTGTACAAGTCCACCACGTATTTCTTTTTTGAAGAAATTGTACATATCTATGTCCGTCAAAAGCTCCAGTTCTATATTTGTATACTTTAGCATAGCATCCCACGATAGTCCTGGTGCAGTGTAATATTGACATGGATCTAGGTGATAGATACTCTTACAAACCTTTCTAAAATTTTCAAATATATCTGCAAGTAAGAGTACGTCCGTTTTTAAATAAACTTCCATATAATCTTGCAAGGCTTTGCAGCTGAAAGCGTTCCAAACTTCTTTCGCATGCTCATAGTCTTCAGTCGAACACTCCTTATTATTGAGGTGATTGAAGAAATCTTCCCTTCCAGCAAGGCTAGCTGACCTAACTTCAATTTTTCAAAAGAATTTAGGAAATCATAAGGAAAAACGCCTTTCCTTCTCACAAGATCAAACTCTTTTTTTATTTTAAATTGTGTTTTAATGATGTGAAAGTCTTGCTCTGAAAGATTATTAGCTAAAGATTCTAAGCTTTCAGGCATAAAACGAATTGTGTCCAAAAATCTAAGTTCAAGGTTGTAGTTGTCGATCATTTTTGAAAATCTAGATAGTGATATGTATAATTCTTTATTGAGCGGAAGGACTTTTATATTGTCAGATTTTTTACCCAACTCTTTAACAAAAAGATGTGAGTCATAAGATGAATAATTGTGGAAATAGATTGGTATAAATTTTGGAATTTGAAATTTTAAATTGCATATATTATGAGCAGCTCCTCTAAATTTACCATTTATGCGGCAGTGATCTCTCACTCTATCATTGCCTAGATATTTATGACAAATGTGACAATTTATCGCGTTTCGAAAATTAAAATTTTCGAAAGGAGATAAATCATCCATTCGGTTCTTGTTTTTCAAATAATCATTGTAAATATTTTTGCAATCGCTAATTATACAATCTGCAAACTTTTCGCCTGCATCTTCCCCCGTATATATTTTAAACTTATCTAACTTATCATTATGCTTACATTTAATATAATAACTAAAAGCACAAGGAATATGCTTTTTGCTATACCTACTTTTATCACTTACTCTAATACTAGTATCCTACAATACGCATTCAAAATCTGCATATACAACAAATGGTACATCCATCTGTCGTTGATGGCCCTTGAAGCATAATGTTGACTTTTCCTCTGATGGAAGCTCAGACACAATTTGTCCACATTCCAATTTGTGTTGCACCATAGTCCTACCATTGTGGCTATATTGCAGACAGCTGTTGCAAAACATCAGTTGTTTGCAGTGTTTCGTGGTCTGGTGTTTTAAAGGTCTGTGGAAGGAAAATAGATATAAATTTGCAATCAATATATTTATATGTGCATTGGTGTATATGTATATTTCTTGACATACTTTAAAATTTGTATAATAGAAATATAGTAATGGTATCCTTTAGCATTTTCTAAAACTAATAAATTTATATGTCTATGTTTTTCTTTCTTGGTGTTGTGGTAAGGTCCAACAATTTCATTGCTTTCATTTCTATATCCAAATACATTAACGCTGTCTGGGTTTAATAATAGATGTATCCAGTGCAGATATAATGGCCCATTTAAAACAATAAATGTCATTGTTTTCAACATTTATACATGCCATTTTACTTTTTAGTTTCTCTGGCGTGCTAACCCAACTTGATCCTCTCACCAAAGCTGACTTATTTACTGCAACTTCGAGACAAACAATTCTAATTAGAGTCCAGCCAGAATCCCGCTCTTGAAACTCGGACATTTTGTTGTGGATTTCTTGCAGTTGTTGTGTTATCATTTCCTCAACATCATCTGCAAAACACAAAAGATCCATTTTCGCTCTATGTGAAATAGTACACAATTCCATATCATCACCAATAATTTTAATATACTCCCCAATGAGAGTAATATTAAACTTAATAATATTATGCACAGCTATACTATTTTGAAGTCTTTCCTTGATGATAGGTCTATTTTCCTTTATAGCATCTTCAAATAACAGACAGTCTTTACTTATTGGAACTCCAAATGTTATAATATTATTTTTAAAAGCACTATTTATTATATAATATTTGCATTCATTTAGAGATTGAGAGAGTAGTTCATCCGCAGAATTTGAGATATCCATTTCTACTTCATCATTTTGTGTATTTGCCTGATCATGTGGAATAACTTGACTTATATCCATGTCTTGAGGAGGATTCTCTACGGGAAAATAGCTTGGGTAATAATAAGGCATATTATTTTGCTGCAACTGTATAGGTACGCTATATTCAATGGGATATGGAATTTCCATAGGTGCTGTGAATTGGTTGGTTGACACTGGATACGAATACAAAGGATACGCTGGAACCTGCACTGGATACTGCACTGGATACTGATACTGCACGGGATACTGATATAGCAAATTGTTGTTGACCATAGGGTTATAGGGTTGTAGGGAATGATATACATCTTGGGGTTCTACGGACTGCTGCACATTTTGGGGTTGCACGGACTGCTGCACACATTTGGTTTGAACATGACTTTTGCAATGTTCTAAATAGCACTTTTGGTATCTGTATTGCTTATTACAGATATTACAACGAAAAACTGAAGAACTCATAATTTTTATATTTTTTTAAATATATTTATTCAAATGCACTTATATACTGTTTTAAGTATGTAACATTAAAAAATTTATATATTTTAAAACACAAGGAGTTTTCAAGCATTCACGACTTATTGGTTTTAGATACAAAAATGTACTGACTTTAGTCCTAACAAAGTTTATTTATATTAATTCGCGAAAATGTTTAGTATGATCTACTACGCTACATTTCAACAAAGTAGTTTTCAGTATTTGTGTAGTTAGTAACTTGTAGCTACAAAAATCGTTCGTTGCAAAATTTTAATAAAGTAGTTTTAGAAGTACAGCGGGTATATGAGATGGAACTTATGCATGCCTCTACAATACAAAATGTTTAAGGGAATGAAACTGCTACGTATACAATATTTATGTAAACAAACATACGTAGACATGCTTATGCATGTAGAGACGTTCCAAAATTTTGTGGCAAAAGAAACTGCTACGTAGACAATATTTATGTAAACAAAAATTTTGATAAGTGATATCTACAGAGTACAGAGACATGCTTGTGCATGCAGATACGTTACAAAGATTTGAACGGAATGTGATATATACAGAGTACAGGGATATGCTTATGCATGCCTCTACGATACAAAATGTTTACGGGAATGAAACTGCTGCGTAGACCATAGTTATGTAAACAAACATTTTGATAAGTGATATATATAGAGTATAGGGACATGCTTATGCATGCCTCCACGATACAAAATGTTTACGGAAATGAAACAGCTAAGTGGACAATATTTATGTAAGCAAACTTTATGATATGTGATATACACAGGACACGGAGGCATGCTTATGCATGCAGATACGTCACAAAATTTTGTAGCAAAAGAACCTGCTACGTGGATAAAATATTGTGGTATCTGATAAACTACAAAATTTTTGTAGCTTCACAAGTTTTCAATGCAAAATTATCAAATTTTGAAGTTGAGCTTTTATTTGTACAATGAAGCCCTTCTGGTACACACCATTATATCGAAGACTCCAGCGGCATCACCTAAAGGAGTATCGCAAGAGAGCAATGCAGGAAGAATTTGATGGATATCTTGAAGGAGATGAGGAGCTTCTCCTAGAGATGTCATCACAACGAACTTCATCTAACGCACTCCAAAAAATAGATGAAGAATATGAAGAGATGCTGACAGGTGACGATGACCTATTTTTGAGCATGAATACTCAGCCTGCCGAAGCTGGCAGTGAATCCAATAGATGTGAGGTAACCAACAAACCACACATAGAAATATTGGAAGTCCAAATGCTCCCAAATATTGATGTCCCAATGTTTCTTGCATTGTACGAAGATACCAACGATCAATTGTTGGTAGAGGCAGCTGACGCAGTGGAGGCAGCTTTATATTAAAAAATATATTTAAATGTATGTATAAATATTATAAAAATAAAAACCATGCACATAAATATGTATGTATGTTTAAACAACGGCCTTTTTATTTCAAAAAATATGTACTTATTTTTGTACAGCAGGAAAGCAAAAGTGAACTGTCGTACAGTCACACGAATCGTCAGACACACACACACAGCCTGTCTGACAGGCAGACATTCCAACCGCCACTCAGAACACACAAAACACACACACTTAAACATAGCATAAATATTCATATTCTACAAAATACAGAAATCGCACCACCATCCAGATCCCCAAATAAAATCCATCGATGATCGTCATGTATATAATAAACAAAATATCAATTTCAATATATATGAAATAGTAAGTTTTTTTTTAACAACGTCTTCAAGATCAGAATAATCAAATTATTCCCGCAGACTCAAGCATTGCAAACAAAAAAGAAATAACTGAATTGCTGGACAAAATGTCTTAAGTAAACACACTATTTAAATCAGATGGATTCTCCCATACCAATTTAAAGGGTAATTACCTCAAGATTCCCAATTATTCAAGACGTCATGAGATGTGTATAGCAATTGACCAAAGATACTTTAAGGCTAGGGAAACCTAAAGTATTGCACAAAGCCGATGTCAGGGAGCAGACACGGCCGATACCAATATCTCCGAGTAGGGCGAAGTGGGGGAATTCAATGTGGAATTTGATGGGAAAGAATAAAACAAGATCGTTTCTCCAAAATACAATTTACATTAAGTTTTTTATTAAGTATCTTACGAGCTGAGTAATTATCTTCTGACTCATGCTAGAGTTGAACAAAATGGAAGTGAGCAAGTAAAAACCTACACACAAAATTTCATTTCAATATTTCGTTAAAATTCATTAGGACGAGATTCGTTAAGCTTAGTTAAGTTAGTGATGTTAACTTAGTTATTAAATAATTCACATTTACTAAAGTTAATATACAGCAAGCTAAAGGTATGATTTCTTCAACTTAATACAATTCATATACAAACCAAAAGTTTGATTTAAACAATTCAAATTAGTTACGATGCGATGACCGCGGCTTAAATCCGTTTAAACACACACACCAAAATTAAAAACAAACAAAAAATAAAAGAAGAAATCTCACTCCAGCAAGAAGAAACGAACCAAAACATTAAGGACATCCATATATAACTACAACACTTTTGAAATAGTGTAATTCCTAAAAAAATTTTCTAATGTTCCTAAAAATTTCTTATTTTCTATTAGTCTATAGCACACATAGACAGACAGAATTCCTACGCTCACATATGGACAGACACAAATTCCCACGCTCACATACCGACGGACATGTATTTCCAAGGTCACATATGGACAGACACAAATTCCCACGCTCACATACCGACGGACATGTATTCTCAAGGTCACATACGGACACACACCAATTCCCACGCCTATCTCAACATTATAAAAAAAACAACAACAATGTGAACACCGTGGGAAAAAATACACACTCACACACATTAAAATATCAAATTACTAAAAAAAAACAATTAACATAAATTTGGAAATTAAAATTTAAAAATGTTAAATTTAATTGCTGAAATTTGAGAATTTTAATTGTCCTGGCACATACAGTATCCTACTACTCTTGTCATATGTTCATTCTGCATTTTTATTGCATTTACTGAATAAGATTTCTCCTGAATCAGATTTCTCTTGCGCCGATATACATATAACAGATTACAGCTGTATGTGTCATTAACTTTGCACGGTACTTTGTTGTAATTTTTTTAGTGGGATTTTTGTTTTTGTGAATTTAATGTTTTATTGGGTTTATAAAGAAACGAAATATTAGTAATCCTTTTATTTTGCTTGTCGATATTGTTATGTTTATCCAAGAGAATTCCAACTACTTTATAAAATCCTTTTTCGGTCTTAATAATATCGCTTGAGCTATTACCAAATTTATTAATAGGCATATTGTGTCCTAACACTTCTAATATCATTAATAATTTGAAGCTAACAATAAATATCCATACACACACACACTCACATATATATATATATATATATATATATATATATATATATATGTATATATATATATATATATATATACATATATACGTATATATATATATATATATATATATATATACATATGTATATATATATATATATATATATATATATATATATATAAATATATATATATATATATATATATATATATATATATGTATAGGCTTTTCGTTTATTACAAACAAAAATTTTTTGTTGTTTCATAGTTTTTTTTATATTTTCTTTTTACTTTAATTTTACAATATTTTCTTATTATCAATTTAGATTACAACTAATTAAACATCTATATTTATATTACGGAAAATATCATCATCATCTACATCTATAAATTCTTTATATACATTTAAATTAAATGATCGTAAAGAGTTTGTTTTGTAATGTCCCCATGAGTGTCAATATTATTTATACATATGAATCTCTTACCATCTAAATAACTTAATGTTAGTTTACTTATATGTTGTGTATATATTTGATGAACCTCAGATCTAAATAAATGATGATAATATAGCTGTCACACTATTTTTAACATCCTTGATTTTTTTTTTATTTCACTATCTACTTTATCTATTTTTATTAAATACATTTTAGCTCGTAGAACAATAAATTCCTTAATAATTTTACCATTACATTCGTCTTTAATCATACCTAAAACCTTTTTGTTTTTTAAGGGAAACTTAGGTTCCGTCAAAGAATATACACTATACGAAGACGCATGTAGAACAAATCACGCAATAAAATTTTTAAATCTTTATTGGTGCCGGCGCACAGTAGGTTAGAATAGCTTGTTTTCTTGGATCAAATCAGGGAAGCTATGTTCGGATAATTTTTCTTTATTTTTCAGTTAATACCATTAAAATAAGTAAAAAAAATGTTTTCTAAGTATATTTGAGTATAATTTTATTAAATAATGCCAAATATCAGTGTAGGTATATAGTGCAAGGAGTACATATTAGAACTTAAACATTACATTTTATACATCTTAAAGTTAACCATCAACATCATCATCATCATTATAATCATCGTTATCATCATCATCATCGTTATTATCATCATCATCATCGTTATCATCATCATCATTATCATCATCATCATTAGCAGTATCAGCAAGTTCAACATCACTGTTCTTGTTCGGAGCTGCAGGTACAATTAAATCAATTGCCTCGTCTGGGAAGCTTTGAACCTTCTTTGTAGGCAATTTTTGCATGCTTGAAATAATTGGGTCAGAGGTTATCAAAAACATATTAAAAATGTCTTGGTTTGATTTTTCGCGACTGCACTTTCTTGCGCTTCTTCTGATAACTGCCCAATAGGTAAAATGGCATTTGACACAATTTCGGGTCCGTGAATAAAATACTTGTGCAAAGTGGGAGGCATATTGTACCAAGGATACGTTTCAACAAAAAGTCGTCCTGTATTGTGTGCATATATTTTTAATTTTTCATTATTAATTTCATGGCCACTGGATACAGCAATAAGCAACACGTGCATTTTTTTTTTATTAAATTAACATCTATTTTTGTTATTTCGGCAGATTTTTCAGCGTTTTGAAAAAAACGTCTTGCCGTATTCCCATCATTCGTGTTTCCAAAACCAGGTTTGGGTTGGTCAACTATTAATCCCATATTCTCTTTAAATTTTTTCTGAATTTCTTTTTTTGTTTCAGCTACTGTTCTTTTTTCAGAATCAGTCCTAGCCTGCTACTTTTGTAAAGGTATTTTATATGCCACGTGCAAAAGACATTCGAAAAATCTAATCCAGCCATGAAGAATGGAAAGGCCAAATCTTAAATTGTCTACATGCACAGGTCTTTGGATCATGGCTTCTATATTATTAAAATCCTTACTTGTAGCGCCACATAAGTAACACTTTTGTGTTGATGTGGTTTCTGTTAAGGCATTGCAAACTTTTCCATCTACCATTGCCAAAGTTAATTTGTGGAAAGCATGTACAACTTTCTCACCAATCGTGACAGTTGAACAGGTTAAATTCTGTATTTCCTCTTCAACTCTTTTTTGTTCACTAATTGACACATATGCGGTTTCTTTGGTAAATTCAATTTTCAAGGGTCTGCAAAATCTAGTTGAAGACGACCGTGGATTTTGCCAAATTACCTTCTCCTCAAACATAAGCCTAAGTGGTACAATTGTGGTTAAAAAAACTGATGAATCACTAGCATCAGATCCATTAAAAGGCTTGTTTGTATGAGCTATGGCCAGAGCTTCCATCAAAGCCCCATTTTGAATATAATACTACATTCGAGTTCGTAATGCCTAATGAGTCAATAACAGTTCCTTGAAGTTCTATTAGTCGCTCCGCTGTGTGATTAAGAAGACCTTGTAAAGTTACTTCAACGGAGGTCTCGCTTATTTTAAAGCTGGTCGATTCTGGGTAAGTTTTTTGTTTTTCAGTTTGAATATTGTTGTAGGAGGGAAATATTTGAGGAGCAGCTTCTCTAACAACATTGTATTAATTTCGTGTCAGTTTAGCTTCTACAAAAACAGCCAAAGCTTTTGTATTCGATATTTTCAAGGTGGGAAGTGGTTGTTTCAACTTTTTTTTTTAATTTATGCCCTTGCAACACTTTTCATATATGGCTCGCAACACTTTTGATTCCTCGACATAACCTGCGCTTTGTAATTTAACCTGTGAAGCATAAAGTAACTCTGGCAATGATATGGTGTCCCTTAAAATCTTTGTTTTTTTATATTTACTCCAACCACTGGACTCGGTAAAACTAATTTCTTTTCGACCACGTTCTGCAGTCGGGGCAAGAGTAAAACCAATAGAGGATTCCAACCAGATTTTATTTTGAGCAATAAACCTCATTTCCATTCTATGCGCTCTAGTCCACCTAGATTTAAATTCATAAAAGAAAACATCCATTCTTTTATTAAAATCACACATATTATCCTCAGAGCAGTTGGTGCGTTTTTTGATTTCTTCAGCTAAAAATTTCATCTTGTCATTCATTGTTTGAGCGCTTGAATTCATCATAATATCAAATAAGCTTCGACGAGTATAAAAAAACAACGTTCGAACTTGTTTCTATAAAAAACAAAATATAATTCTAATACAAAAAAAAACCTTTCAAAAATCCCTTTTACCCGATTACTTAAAACTGTACAACACGATCACTGTTTGTCAAAACAAAGAATATTATTAAAATAAACAAAAACAAAATATTATTGAAACAAAGAATATTATTAAAAGAAACAAAAATAACATCATTAATATACTGAAAAGAAGAGCACAAATAAATGGAAAAAAGTAACATGAAAAACAACAAAACACAATACACAACAACAGCAGCAGTCGCGAGATCAATGTGATTTTTAGCTAATTTGACTGCTGCAACACTTGCATTAAACAATGCATAGCTTCTAAAAGGCAAAAAAGGCAGCGTAAAATTTTGCAATATAATAGAGATTTATGTCTTCCTTAATATAAACTAAAAATTATGGCACGAATATGGACGAATAATAACTATTTATCCATTTAAACTATAAAAAAGCTAATTTTTTTGGCATTTCCAATATAAATAACTAAATCTAAAACACTTCCACACACAATTTGACACACAAATGTTAACGAAGTATTTGCAAAATAACCTGAACTTGATGGTTCCATTGAAAAATTGTTAACTTTTGCAATACTTTTTAAAATAAATAAAATTTTCAACGGGAAAGTTTTCACTTTTTTTCAGCCTTTTTTGCACAAAAATTTCTATAAAGTTTGACTTTGAAGTTTCACTACAAAAACACCAGAGCACTTTTGACATTTATTTTAACGACAAGTGATGTAGAATTTTATATACTCTAACCGGGTGCAAAAAGTTTTGACAATACTTAAAATTTTTTTTTTTAATTAATCCAAGAAAACAGGCTATTCTAACCCTCTGTGCGGCGGTAAAGGAAAAAACGAAGAAAAAAAGCAGAAACCAACATGTTGGATCGTTGGTCATCGAACATGTTTAAAAGTTGGTTTCATCAAATTTAACTTAAGGCTCCATTAGCGAGACGCTAAAACGCAAGCGCAAACGCAAACGCAAGCGCAGCGCAACGCGCTAACGCAACTCCGCTTATAGAATGCTTAAAAACGCGCCATATGTGTTGTACATATATATGTATATGTACATACAACAAATTGTAGTGTTTCAATTTATTTGAGTGATAATATTAAAACAGAAGATATGTATATTGTAAAATGGATATGGAAAATATATGTTTATTTGTTTAAACTTTTTACGTTTGTGCAAAATGTCACAGAATACTGTTTAGCTTGTGGTGTTTATCATTTAAAAACAAAAAATCAAAACATCTGCTTGAAACATTGATGGCACTTTCCTTTTTGCGCTTGTACAGAAAACGTACGAAATGGTATTAATAGTACAGTACTTTATTTTAAACTTGTGATCGATGTAACATCTTCATTATATGTATATCTATATTATAATTTTACTAATACATATATTTTATAAGGGTGCTGCTGGCTGAAGTAGTGAACACAAGACAACGATGCCTTAGATCCCGAGATTGACTTCGCCCTCAGTCATGAATATGGTTTCGAATTTTTCTGACATGCATTATTGCAAGATTGTGTTTATTATTATCGGGTTGTCTCAATAGCATCCTACTGGTCGCTTAACATTAAGTAGTAGGGAACTGTATGTGCTAGGACCATTAAAAATATTAAATTTCAGCAATTAAATTTGAAATTTTTCAATTTTAATTGCCAAAATTCTCAAATTTCACAAAATTCTAAAATTTCATTTTGTGTGTGTTCGTGTGTGTATTTTTTCCCACGGTTTAATAGGGGCGTTCACATTGTTGTTTTTTTAATATAATGTTGGGGTAGGCGTGGGATTTTTGTCTGTCCATATGTGACCTTGAGAATACATGTCCGTCTGTATGTGAGCGTGGGAATTTGTGTCTGTCCATATGTGACCTTGAGAATACATGTCCGTCGGTATGTGAGCGTGGGAATTTGTGTCTGTCCATATGTGACCTTGAGAATACATGTCCGTCGGTATGTGAGCGTGGGAATTTGTGTCTGTCCATATGTGACCTTGAGAATACATGTTCGTCGGTATGTGAGCGTGGGAATTTCTGTCTTTCCATATGTGACCTTGAGAATACATGTCCGTCGGTATGTGAGCGTGGGAATTTCTGTCTGTCCATTTACACTGTGTACGCCTGGTGAATAAAAAAATTTAGAAGCATTTTTAGGAATTACACTATTTAATGTTTGTGGTTCGTTCCTTCTTGCTGGAGTGAGATTTTTTCTTTTATTTTTTTGCTTATTAAAATTTGGTGTGTTTACTTAAGATTTGTCGTCCAGCAATTCAGTGTTTTTTTTTACTTTTTTGCTTGCAATGCTTGAGTCTGGAGGAATAATTTGATTATTCTGATCTTGAAGACGTCGTGAAAAAAAAATTACTATTGCATAAATATTGAAACTGATGTTTTGTTTATTTTATACATGACGATCATCGATGGATTTTATTTGGGGATCTGGATGGTGGTGCGATTTTTGTATTTTGTAGAATATGAATATTTATGCTATGTTTAAGTGTGTGTTTTTTTTGTGTTCTGAGTGGCGGTTGGAATGTCTGGCTGTCAGACAGTCTGTGTGTGTGACGATTGGTGAGTCTGTATGACAGTCCGCTTTCTTGCTTTCCTGGTCAGTATAAAATGTGATAAGATGTACATATTCATGCGTACATAAATATCTACAAATTTATTTCATTTACGCATATACATACAAACAAATAATAAGCGTTTATTCTTTGTGCCCAAATATTCCCTTGACCATTTGAATGAATGAATGAACCATTGTGTATGTTTGTTTGTGTGTTCTCTGAAAAAAATAAATATGTATGTAGGTTTTTTGTTTGAAATAAAAAGACATTTATTTTAATTTTTATAAGCATTTATTTAAAAGTTTGTTAACACTTTCATTTTTAAGTAAAATTGCATTCCTTGAGGCACAAACACCATAGTTGTGATAGCTACAATAGAGATATATTAAATGCTTAATTTCCATTTGTTTGAAATTAATGCAGCCAATGACTTCAATGTTATAAACTGTTTGATGAATAATTTTTTCCAGCCATTTTTTCTTCTCTCCCCCCTTAACATATATTTGTGAATTTCTTATATTCGATTTTAAAAACTTGCAAACGCTTTGAAATGAGACTGATCCATCATTCCAGTTAATATGATGATAGTTTTTTGTTAACCAAACTGCTTCTCTCTGTTTTTTGGCTGATAAACATGCGAAATCAAAAGGAGGTTTTATGATGAAATTGAACCATTCCTTGTTGCTGAAAACTACAGCTAGTTCTTTTGCGATGAAGTCATTTGAATTAGTTTTAAAACCTTGCGAGTCTACAAAAACAATATCACCATCCATGTTATTTAATTTATAAGACCTTCCGGACTTGATCTTTTATTGGTATGTATTCTATTACGCGGTCATGAATAAGAACGCAGTAAGCTGATGTTTTCGCTGGAATATTTGTTGCTGTTTCAAATTCAATTTTTATGTCGATTGGTCCGGTATTGAGCGTTTCGTTTTGGTGACTGACATCAACTACAATAATTGGAGCGTTATTTTTAAACTCTTGACTTGTTAGAAGAGGTTGGGGTTGTTTCATGTAGTAGCTTTGTTGGAATCTTAGATACATATCATATAGAATCGCATGGCGCTCATTTTTGAATTTTATATTAAGATCGTCATATGGGTAAGAGGTTGAGTTAAAAAGGGCGTTCTTTATTAGCGGCCAGTTTCACATTATATATGTGATTGGTCCCCGTATTTAGGTGTGGATTCATATGACAATCGCAACTACGGAATGCCATTGGTATAGCAGCACCATTATTAAGTATTTTGATCATATTCAATTTACTATGATCAGATAATTGAACATGTGGAATTCTCCATGATATTAGTGAAATTGTGAGTTTTGCTTTCTCAGTGGAAAC
Source organism: Linnaemya vulpina (assembly GCA_963675445.1). Classification (NCBI taxonomy): domain Eukaryota; kingdom Metazoa; phylum Arthropoda; class Insecta; order Diptera; family Tachinidae; genus Linnaemya; species Linnaemya vulpina. Next base: position 10,707,664 of record OY776281.1, read on the forward strand.
ATTCGAGTGTACAAGATCCTCATCGTTCTTATTACGCAAGAGTATCAACTCATGTTTACCATTTAATAAAACCTTATTATAGTCTTCAGCGAATCCTAAAAGAAGTTTGAGTGGTACATAGAAATTAAAATTTCCATTTTGAAGATTTATTTCATCAAGTTTATTCCATCCAGCATTTTGCAACACAACGCTTTCCGTAGGTGATAAAGAAACCAAATTTTTTATGGTACTAGTGGCTCCCAAATATCTTGTATGATCAATTTCAATACCATTTAGTTCATAGCGAATTTCATCAAAGAGATGTGCAACAAAATTGTTTTTCAACTGAAATTTGGGTGTAGATTTCGATGTTTTTTCGTCTACAACAAGTCCTTCCACATATATATAGCTTTCACTGGGTAACACATATATATCTTGGTTTTGTATTGAAATTCTTATTTCATCGTTGTTGTTAAAAGACTGAAGGTATGGTATGTATGTGTGATAATCCTTTTTGATTATATTTTCATCAGATATTGGTTTATCTAAAACGTCTATTATTGAACTCATTTTGTTTTCAGTTTAAAGTTCAGTGACTTGAGAAAACTCTTGTTTGCTGCTGTAAGCGATTTTTGACGAACAGATCTTTTCAATTGTTGCTTAGGTTGTAACGTTTGAGAATTAGATGTTGCTGTAGTACTCTTCGATATACTCGTGTTGTATATTATCATTATTTAGTTGTCCTTAAATGTATTCGTATTGTAATTTCCTCACCTCTGAAATTAATTAAGTCGCCGTTTTGATCAACCACGCGAAGAGCTAGTGAACTTATCTCTCTGGAGTTTACTGGCAAATAAATAAGATTTTTAGGAATCTCAACTATTTTATATCCAGCCGGTACATTAATCGGAAATTCATGTATTGTATGACCTTTAGAATTATTCATATAAGTATTAACCACAATACTGCTTTCAATCCTCAAGAGATTCACCTTAAAGATATTCACTGGAAGATCAGAGTAATGTTCTTTGTTTGGCGTTAATATTCTGCTATTGAATCCTAAAAGTCTACCTATTGTATTTTCTTTATTAAAATATATTGGTTCTTTAGAGCTGCTGACTTTGACTTGCATTGTATTGTTATTAGCTTCAATCAAAATTTTGTTTTCTGGTCTATATCGTTTGTATTGCCCTTCTATATAGTCAACTATATCATTTAATTCATAAGATCCGATCGGTATTTCAATTACAAGTTCACCGATATGAAATATATTGTTGTAGACATCCACATTCGGGATACTGTTGTATGAATGAAAATCAGTTAGGGCACACTCATAGGTTCCGTTTAAATCAATAGGAGGAAAATAATTAGCAGATAGCTCTGATGAATTGTTGCTCAGAGTCAATGTTATTGACATTGTGACTGTTTGATTGTAAATAAATGAGGTTAAGCACACAGTATGATTTATAAGAAGCAGTTTCGTATTTATTGTTTATTTACTTATTTTAAACTAAATTAAATATTGATGCCATTGTTGTTGTTTTTGTTGTTTTTTATTTATTGTATTCTTCCATTTACAATATCTAATTTTTGCTTATCCAAGAATTGTGCTCATTACCAAAGCCCAGCCACTTGACAAACACCTTATGTCCTTTAGTTTTGAGAACCTTTTCAACTAGGTATGTATTAGGATATCTGGTTTTTGAAAGTTCTTTTTCATAGAATCCGCCTTTAATAGGATTTCCGCGATAGTCTTCTAATATATATGTTGTAGGATATGTATTTTGTACTCTTTTAATTGTAAAGATTTCTGTTGCCCAATTCGGAGTATAACCTTTTTCAAAATGTTTTTATATTTGCTTATGCGTACATGATCTCCTGCATTAAATTTTGACATTTTATACATCTTTAAATGACTGTATACTGTGTTTAAAAGCTGTTTTTCATTTGTTGAATTTACTTTAATCGGTGACATTTTAATGGTGCGATGAATTTTTCTATTGTATGCATCAAGTAAATCTCTATACATATCAATCCAATTATATGAACCATTTAAGCTAAATTCCTTCCACATCATTCCTTTTAATGTTCTATTGAATCGTTCTACTATTGAGGCTTTCATAGTGCTATATGTTGAGTAGTGATTAATATTGTATTTATTCATCAACTGACTGAAATGTTTATTGAAAAATTCTTTGCCATCGTCTGTTTGCAAGTTTTTCGGTATTCGTCCCAATTTGAAAATATTCTCCATTGCCTGAGTTGTTTCGAATGCATTCTTTCTGCTCAAAGGTACTGCCCAAGCAAATTTTGAGAATGTATCAATTACAGTTAGCAAAAATCGATAATTTCTATTGTCTAAGGAATAATTTCCCATTTCAACTAAATCAGCTTGCCAAAGATCATCTATTCCTTTCATCACAACTCTACGACGTACAAAACGTTTTCGAGCCTGCTTATGCAATTCATTTACAACATTTCTCTTTGCAGACATCTTATTTTTCCAGTCGCTGTTTTAAGTGTGTTGTGATCTACTTGATGCACTTGCACCTAATGATACGAACATGTAATTTTCTATTCTATAAATTTTTTCTCGTAGCTCTTCAATTTCCATATCAAAAAGTGATTTATTACCATCCATTTTCTTATTGATATTCTGCAAATGAGCATTAAGATTTTCTAACTGGAAAGCTACTTCTTGTTGCTGTTTTTTGAGTTCAGTTTGAAGAAACAATTTACTGATAACATCGTTTTCCTCCAGAGCATTTGGAACATTTTTGATTCTCTTGTATTGGACATCAATGTTTTTGTTCGTATCCATGAAGAAGCCCAACAACTTAGGCGCATTTTTGGTTGAAATTAATTCTCTTCTATCGTTAATATAATGCCCAAATTTATCAACGGACATGTTTTATATAAAAATCTATGTATGTATATAGTTTATACAATTATATTAGCTTCACGTAGTTCTTCAATAATTGAGACAATTTCGTTGTTGTGATTAGTATGGCCTGCAGACTGTGATGCAAGCAGTAGTCTAAGTCGATCTACCAACTCGTTTGGATCATCCCAGTACATATAGTTTGGATTATGAGGGTTAAACTGCATCAAACCCCTTCCTAAATAATTACTTTTTGTTACATCTGATGAGCCTGTATGATTGTCTCCTTTGAAAAGTTTTCCAATAATATGTTTGTACTTATGGGCTATGCTCCCTTTGATTTGACCATCAGACTTATAGCCTCTCCTGTGGGCATTGGTAGCAAGTAATATTTTTTTATAGATTTCAAGCTCGAATTTATCATAGTTTTTTGGTGCTTTATGAAACATTAAAGAAAAGAGTCCTGGCGTGAGAGCCCATATTTGTCCACCAACCTGTATCTTATCTTGATTTAACTCGATGGTGCTATTAGCAAATCTCCATTCGTTATTATTATCTTTATGTGGACCATAGTTAGTATCTAGTTCGTTTCTCGATTGCAATAGTGATAAGTCAGAATAACTTTCTTCATTATTCGAATTTTGTGAGTAAAAGTCATCTTCATCATAATTACTGCTACTTTTACTATTAGATTGCTTAAAAATTTTTTCTTCACTTAGTTTCTTGGGCGTACTCGTTTCCAATTTTATTGTTGAATTCTGAGAATGAAAACTTTCATTGTCATCAATTCCAGTTTCCTTATCACTCGGTTCTTTTTTAACTGGTCTACCAACGTATTTAGAGCTATTGATAAATTCTTTTAAAGGTTCTGTGATAGGCTTGAATGTATCTGTTAATTGCTGATGTGTATCTATTTCACCAGTTTTTATAATACGAAGCTTTTTCTTCAAGATATTTCTTGTTGCCACCAAGTCCTTAAGAATTTGTTCATTCATTTTAGCTATCAGGTCTGTTCAATAGGAAGCAGATCAGGTTATCAGGTCAGTTTAACAGCTATCAGGTCAGTTTATCAGGTATCAGACCTGCTTATCTGATCAGTTACAATAATCACATGTATAAAGTTTGAAGTCAGATTAAATACTGCAGGGTGCATTTGATGAACAGTAAATTATATTATGATGAAGTAATCAAATGACTTTCTATAACGACCATTGTTTACTTCATTATCTTTACTTATCACCAAAAATCCGTATTTTTCCTTCCAACATTCTCTACAAATTCGTTGAAACATTTCAAAGTTCATGTCGCTGGCAACGTGATCATCATATACATGTTTCATATTTGTCGCTTCTTGTTTAAACATAATAATAACATTAGCATTATCTCTTATCAAATGTTTTGGAATCCGCGTGTAAGTTTGAGACAAGTAAAATGAGTCTACGTTCTTATGACGACCCATACAAAAATATGCACGTATATTGTTTTGCTTTTCACATGCAACATCATCAAAAATCATAATTGAATTGCTTTTAGCTTCACTAGGAGGAACAACGTCCTCGTTTTCTGCAAATGTGTAGTATCCCATTCCTTTAATTGGTGAAATTAATTTCTTTAGGTATTCATATTTAGGTTGATATAAAGATTTTGAGTACAAGTAAATATTTTCAAACTTGAGACCATTAGGACTTTCCAGCAAACTAATCATTATGTTAGTTTTTCCACAATTTAAAGGACCAACTACTAATGCTCGAATAGAATTTGGTAACAAGGAACTATGTCTTATTTTTTTACTGTCATTTGAACAAATATCAGCATTACGAACTAAAATATTTTTATGTTGTTTTATGAAGCGCATTTTAATAACTACTTGCAAACAATATCTTTTATTGTAGATTAAATTAATATGGTTGTACTTTATAACAAAAGTTTTAGTCACAAACAAACTATCGTTGGAGAAGGTTTACTAAATAAAGCAATAAATTCTCTACCTTTTGAATTACATCTTCCTGGAGATAAAGGAATTAACTTATTGGATGCTGCTTGCAAAAATCACGATATTGCTTACTCGAAAAATAAAGACTTAAACAGCAGACATCAAGCTGACAGAATTCTTGAAAATACGGCTTGGGAAAGAGTTCTTTCAAAAGATAGTGATCTTGCAGAAAAAACATTTTCATATATAGTCACCAACGCAATGAAAGCAAAAACTAAACTTGGTATGGGTGTTGAAGCAAAGAAAAGACCATCACCACGAATTCGTATAAATGACAAAAATCTGTTTCATAAAACAATTAAATCAGCAAGAAGGATATTGAAGAAGAAAAAACCACAAGATATTAATTCAGCCATTAAGATTGCTCGTAAAGCTATCAGTAAATCTCTTAAGGGGAAAAAAGCTCGTGTTATAATACCGCGTATTATAAATGTTCCAAAAATTTGTGGTTTTTTGGCCATAATACCGATTCTAACTGCTCTAGGTGCACTTGGTAGTCTAGCAACTGGAGGTGCCGCTATAGCTAAAGCTGTAAATGCAACAAAGAATGCAAAAAAACAACTTGAGGAAGCCACCAGACACAATAAGACAATGGAGTCTATTGCTGTGGGAGAAGGACTGTACCTTAAACCATATAAAAACGGTTATGGACTTGTTTGTAAAGATCATTCAAAAAACTATTAGAAATGCTACCCAACAGACCATTATCAGAATTTGATCTAAGAAAATTTTCAAAATATATTCCACACTTTAGAGGAGTTTATATGTTGGATTCACTACCAAAACGACCAAAGACTGTAGAGTGTGGAATAATCAAGTTGGATTTATCAACAGGCCCAGGTACTCATTGGGTAGCATACTATAGGAACAAGAATGAAAAACAATATTTCGACAGCTTTAGAAATTTACAACCTCCTCTAGAATTAATCAAATATTTAGGTAGAAATATTCAATACAACTACAATCAATATCAAAACTTTAATACATATAATTGCGGTCACTTATGTTTGAAATTTCTTTATGATATAACCAAAGATATTAAATAAAACACAATCATATATATTTATATACATACATATTTAAAAACATTTTCTTTTTCATTATTATTTTTTTTTTTCTTGTTAATTACAAAATATATGAACATAACATATTTTTTACTGCCAAACGGGGTACTGGGAGTTTGGTATTAAAAACTCGGTCATCTCGCTTTCTAAGATCAGGTTTCGCTCTCCTTTTCTTTGTAGTCGATATTTATTATTCGAAAGATCTTCTAATTCTGCATTGGTCAATGCATTGTATCGGTTGGGGAGAAACATTATGTGGTTTTCCAGCTCAAGTTGAACTGTTTCCCCATACTTTGTTGTTACTCGCTTTGTACGTACGATAGTGTGTTTGGATAATTCATCTAGATCCTTTATATGGATTAAGGATTTTGTATTGTACGAATTAAATTTTTCCACTAGATCCATTGCGGTAGAAATTTTTCACATCTTATAGCTTTGAACTTTTATTGCAAACTAATCTCGGTTTTAGCTTTCTAGACTGTAAGAAGCTTAACAGAAAATCATTATACAATGATTTTTTTGTTTTATTTTTGACAAAAGACGAAGTGAGGAAAAATTAAATATATATATAAGTATTTAAAACTAAGTAGTTGAAAAAGGATAGAGAGATGTCATATATACGTATTCATTTTTTTGAGTCGAATTTTAAATTATTTTCTGGACTAAAAACGCTGACATGGTTTTTTTTTTAATTTCATAACATACTCCTTAGTACTGGTTCGTTGAAAACAATTATTAGTAGAGAACTAACAGTCAAAAAGATCGGAAGTAAATTTTAGTAATAGTATAAAATATTTCATAAAATCATGAGTGACATTAGAAACAAGCTCGCACAATTCTTAGTTGATTTTGAGAGATTTGTAATATACGAACACATGGAAATGGTGAAATGTTCCTCGATATGTTGAATGAAAATGATGATTTTGGTATAATGGAAGATGAGGACAAGGACGATGATCACTTTAAGTCTTGTCCATGGAGCCATCCAGATTGTGAGGAGGGGCCAGATACCTGTCGGTGCTCCGTATTTTACTTAAGAAAAGTGATGATAAATCATTTAATTAATTCATATTATGCAATATTTCGATGAAACTAAATAATAAATCACCAAACAAAATAAAACAAATTCTGAATGTTTTTTAATTTTAAATATATTTGTACAATTTTTTTGTTTATTTCTCTTAACAATACAAACATTTTTTTACTTATTAATAAATTTAACTACTTAAATAAACATAAAAATTATTACTTAAAAATAGGGATACAGTTATAGCACTGCTTCTTCCTCTTCTAGTCTTGAAATTTCCCACAGTAGCATGTCAAGTTCATAATCAGGATTAGTTTCCTCGATTCGAAAATGATACCATGCATATGTACTCATCTTATCACTTCTTATTTTTCTTTTATCGTCTGCATAATTTAATACTACTTTATTTATTTCATTTGTATAAAATTGATGAATTTTTGATTTAAATGTTAGCATATCATCATACACAGTCGACTTATTGAATAAGCAATTTCTATATGAAGCTATACTATAATTATTAAGAATGCACTTCTTTACTCCTTTCGATTTTTTAATATCACTTTGATGTTGCACACTAAAAGAGTACATTTTTGACCGCAATCCTACAAATTCCTTCATTACCTTTCCACAATTCTCATCCTTCATCATACCCAATACCTTTTTGTTTACCAGAGGAAATCCATATATATTGTCTTTTGGGTAATCTGATGTATCAAACTTATGGTCGAGGTCAGTTTTTATGTCAGCGTAAAAGTCTTCTGTTTTTACTGTGTAAATGAAAGAGTCAGTATCCATATAATTCAGTGATAAGTTTGACTTGAATTTGGGTTGCATGTACCCATAATGGAAATCATACATTTTCCATTTGGAAAGCTCTAATACACAAAACCCTAAATATATAGGCTTATTGTAATAGGTTTTCACTCTATTCATTTCAATCGCTACCATATTCTCAGAAAATATTGACAAACTATGAAAATTAGGTTTAGATATCCAATCTTGAGCTCCTAAATGATTACAGTTTGTCCTTTTCCAGTTCGTAACTATTCGTACATCTTTTCTCTTTTCCACATTCTCCATAGTTTTACCGTATACTGCATTATTTAACAATTTGAAAAAAATTTTTTCAAAAGTATTTTTTGCAGTAGCCCTATGTTTGGTATTCAAGTCTATATAACTTTTCAACCAGGTTGATTGCTTATAGGTGAGAATTCGATGCACTTTCTTTAGAACTAGACCATACTGCAAACATTGTTTAAGAACTCTATAATGTATGACATATGTTTGTTTTGTTGAAAAATCTGCAACTAATTTAATGTGCTTTGTTTGCAAAATTTTCTTATTTTCTGGACAGAAAGGTAGGTCATTGTGAGAGTCATGCAAAGGAGAAGGACAGTCTAAAGTAACTTCATAGACATATCCATCACTTGAATTATCACCTATGGTTTTAGCATCCAGATTTAGCTCTTCAGCTGACAGCCATCTGAATCCACAATAAGGTAAATACTCAGACATAGCCCAACCGTAGAGGTTATTTGCGTCTAAGTACACAATAAATTCTGAGGGCTTTTCTCTATCGAAATCAGGTAGATATTTGTTGTTAGCCTTTGAATATCGGTTACTGCATTGTACAAGTCCACCACGTATTCCTTTCTTGAAGAAATTATACATATCTATGTCCGTCAAAAGCTCTAGTTCTATATTTGTGTACTTTAGCATAGCATCCCACGATAGTCCTGGTGCAGTGTAGTATTGACATGGATCTAAGTGGTAGATGTTCTTGCAAATCTTTCTAAAACTTTCAAATATATCTGCAAGTAAGAGCACATTCGTTTTTAAATATACTTCCATGTAATCTTGCAAGGTTTTGCAGCCGAAAGCATTCCAAACTTCTTTTGCATGCTCATAGTCTTCAATCGAGCACTCCTTATTATTGAGATGGTTGAAGAAATTTTCCCTTGCTGGAAGTTCACCAACATTCAATTTTTCAAAAGAATTAAGAAAATCATAGGGAAAGACACCTTTTCTTCTCACTAGATCAAACTCTTTTTTTGTTTTAAATTGTCTTTTAATGATGTGAAAGTCTTGTTCTGAAAGATTATTAGCTAAAGATTCTAAGCTTTCAGGCATAAAGCGGATTGTGTCTAAAAATCTAAGTTCAAGGTTGTAGTTGTCGGTCATTTTTGAAAATCTAGATAGTGATATGTATAATTCTTTGTTGAGCGGAAGGACTTTTATATTGTCAGATTTTTTACCTAACTCTTTAACAAAAAGATGCGCGTCACAAGATGAATAATTGTGGAAATAGATTGGTATAAATTTTGGAATTTGAAATTTTAAATTGCATCTATTATGAGCTGCTCCTCTAAATTTACCACTTATGTGGCAGTGATCTCGCACTCTATCATTGCCTAGATATTTATGACAAATGTGACAATTTATCGCATTTCGAAAATTAAAATTTTCGAAAGGAGTTAAAGCATCCATTTCCCTTTTATTTACTAGATATTCATTATAAATATCTTCACAATCTTCAATCAAATTTTCTACAAACTTTTCTGCTGCATCCCTCCCCGTATATAATTTAAACTTATCTAAACTATCATTATGCTTACATTTAATATAATAACTAAAAGCACAAGGAATGTGCTTTTTGCGATACCTACTTTTGTCACTTACTCTAATATTAACCTCCTCCAGTATGCATTCAAAGTCTGCATACACAACAAATGGTACATCCATTTGTCGTTGGTGGTCTTTAAACTGCAACACGGCATTTTCCTCAGACGGCAGCTCCGCAACAATTTGCCCACATTCTTCTTTATGTCGCTCTAACGTCCTCTCATTTTGGGTGTATTGGAGGCAGCTGTTACAGAAGACAAGTGTTTTGCAGTGCTTGGTAGTCTGAGATTTTAAAAGTCTGTGGAAAGAAAAAAGTTATAAGAATATATATTAATATATTTACGTAAATAAATGTATATTTCTTTACTTACTTTGATATATTAGTTATAAAAATATAATGCTGATATCCTTCAGCATTTTCTAATAATAACAAATTAATATGTTTAGCTTTTTCATTCTTGGTGCTATAGAATGGTCCAACAATCTCATTGCTTTCATCATTGTATCCGAACACATTGACGCTAATATTTGGATTGCTTTCTTCAAATATCCTCATACTCTTTAACGCCAACGGAAACTTTAAATTTTTGAAATCAATCTCAATTCCGTTTTGCAAACATATGCTATCAGCGCTGATGTCTGCAATGTTGTATGAGCAGCAACTTTGTGGTCTTTTAATATCAGATGTATCCAGTGCAGATATTATTGCCCATTTAAAACAATAAATGTCATTATTTTCAACATTTATACATGCCTTTTTACTTTTTAAGTTCTCCGGCGTACTTATCCAGTTCGATCCTCTCACCAAAGATGACTTATTTATAGCGATTTCGAGGCGAACAATTCTAATTAAAGTCCATCCTGAATTCCGTTCTTGAAATTCAGACATTTTGTTGTGGATTTCTTGAAATTGCTTTGCCATAATTTCCTCAACATCATCTCCAATGCACAGAAGATCCATCTTTGCCCGGTGAGAAATAGTACACAATTCCATATCATCGCTTATAATTTTAATATACTCTCCAATAAGAGTAATATTAAATTTAATAATGTTGTGTACGGCAAGACTATTTTCAAGTCTTTCTTTGATGATATGTTTATTATCCACAGTAACATCTTCAAATAAAATACAATCTTTATTTACTGGAATTCCAAATGTTGTAATATTATTTTTAAAAGCACTATTAATTATATAATATTTGCATTCATTTGGAGCTTGAGACAGTAGATCATCCGCAGAATTTGAGATATCCATTTCTACTTCATTATTTTGTGTATTTGCCTGATCATGTGGAATAATTTGACTTATATCCATGTCTTGAGAAGGATTATCTACAGGCAAATAGCTTGGGTAATAATTAGGCATATTATATTGCTGCAACTGTATAGGTACGCTATATTCAATGGGATATGGGATCTCCATATGTGCTGTGAATTAGTTGGTTGACACTGGATACGGATATAAAGGATACGCTGGTACCTGCACTGGATACTGATACTGCATTGGATACTGATACTGCACTGGGTACTGATACTGCGCCGGATATTGATACTGCAAATTGTTTTGGACCATTGAGTTGTATGCATATGTTGAGGGTTGTATGGACTGTGCGATTTGTTGATATGTTGCTATGGGGTTGTACGCAGATGTTGGGGGTTGTATCGACTGTTGCACTTGTTGTGGTTGAACATGACCTTTGCAATGTTCTAAATAAGATTTTTGGTATTTATATACCTTATTACAGATATTGCACTTGAAAATTGATGAACTCATTTTTTTTTTAATATTTTTATTTACACTTATAAAAATTATTTTGTTTATAGTGTACTTTTTTATTAAAATATATATTGATTGCTTGAATAACAAGTAATATTACAAGGATTTTTATATATAGATTTAAATTCTGTCTTTGCTTAAATTATATGACACACTCTTATTTTTTGATATACAAATAATATGTTTTTGGAGAATATGTATTTATTTTCTGTCTTAGATTTATTAATAACACACAAGGAATTTTTTAATAGTCACGACTTGTTACTTTTAGATACAAAAATGTACTGAATTTTATCCTAAAAATTTAGATTAATAAAAATTCGTGAAAATTTTGTTTTAGTATAGTACGCTTCATTCCAACAAAGTAGCTTGGCGTTGCTTTGCAAAAGTAGCGTATCTGCTGATAGAAACGGTTAAGATTAAAAAATTAGAAAAGAAACTGCTACGTGGACAAAACATTGTGGTATCTGATATACACAGAATGCCGAGGCATGCTTATGCATGCCTCTACAATACAAAATGTTTAAGGGAATGAAACTGCTACGTAGACAATATTTATGTAAACATAAATTTTGATAATTGATATCTACAAAGTACAGAGATATGCTTGTGCATGCAGACACGTTACAAAGTTTTGAACGGAATGTGATATATACAGAGTACGGGGACATGCTTATGCATGCCTCTACGATACAAAAGGTTTACGGGAATGAAACTGCTACGTGGACAAAACATTGTGGTATCTGATATACACAGAATGCCGAGGCATGCTTATGCATGCAAATACGTTAGAAAATATTTAGGAGAATGAAACTGCTACGTAGACAATATTTATATAAACAAGCATTATGATATGTGATATACACAGAATACGGCGGCGTGCTTATGCATGTAGAGACGTTCCAAAATTTTGTAGCAAAAGAAACTGCTACGTGGACAAAAGATTGTGGTATCTGATAAACTACAAAATTTTTGTAGCTTCACAAGTTTTCAAAGCAAAATTATCAAATTTTGAAGTTTAGCGTTTATTTGTACAATGAAGCCCTTCTTGTACACACCATTATATCGTAGGCTTCAGCGTCACCATTTGAAGGAGTATTTAAGAAAAGCCAGACAGGAAGAGTTCGAGAAACATCTTGAAGGAGATGAGGAGCTTATCCTAGAGCTGTCTTCGCAACCATCTTCATCTAACCCACTCCAAAAAATAGATGAAGAATATGAAGAGATGCTGACAGGTGACGATGACCTATTTTTGAGCATCAATACTCAGCCTGCCGAAGCTGGTAGTGAATCCAATAGAAGTGAGGTAACCAAAAAACCGCACATAGAAATATTGGAAGTCCAAATGCTCCCAAAAATTTATGTCCCAATGTTTCTTGCATTATACGAAGATACCAACGATCAATTGTTGATAGAGACAGCTGACCCAGTGGAGGCAGCTTTATATTAAAAAATATATGTAAATGTATGTATAAATATTACATATTAATAAAAATTAAGACAATGTATATGTTTAAACAATGGTTCATTCATTCATTCAAATGGTCAAGGGCATATTTGGGCACAAAGAATAAACGCTTATTATTTGTTTGTATGTATATGCGTAAATGAAATAAATTTGTAGATATTTATGTACGCATGAATATGTACACCTTATCACATTTTATACTGACCAGGAAAGCAAGAAAGCGGACTGTCATACAGACTCACCAATCGTCACACACACAGACTGTCTGACAGCCAGACATTCCAACCGCCACTCAGAACACAAAAAACACACACACTTAAACATAGCATAAATATTCATATTCTACAAAATACAGAATCGCACCACCATCCAGATCCCCAAATAAAATCCATCGATGATCGTCATGTATAAAATAAACAAAACATCAGTTTCAATATTTATGCAATAGTAATTTTTTTTTTCACAACGTCTTCAAGATCAGAATAATCAAATTATTCCTCCAGATTAAAGCATTGCAAGCAAAAAAGTAAAAAAAAAAACACTGAATTGCTGGACGACAAATCTTAAGTAAACACACCAAATTTTAATAAGCAAAAAAATAAAAGAAAAAATCTCACTCCAGCAAGAAGGAACGAACCACAAACATTAAGGGTATCCATATATAACTACTACACTTTTTAAATAGTGTAATTCCTAAAAATGCTTCTAAATTTTTTTATTCACCAGGCATACACAGTGTAAATGGACAGACAGAAATTCCCACGCTCACATACCGACGGACATGTATTCTAAAGGTCACATATGGACAGACACAAATTCCCACGCTCACATACCAACGGACATGTATTCTCAAGGTCACATATGGACAGACACAAATTCCCACGCCTACCCCAACATTTTATTTGTGAATGCCCCTATTAAACCGTGGGAAAAAATACACACACGAACACACACAAAATGAAATTTGAGAATTTTGTGAAATTTGAGAATTTTGGCAATTAAAATTGAAAAATTTCAAATTTAATTGCTGAAATTTAATATTTTTAATGGTCGCAGCACATACAGTTCCCTACTAGTAACAGCTATCAGGTCAGTTTAACAGGTATCAGCCCAGTTTATCAGGTATCAGATCAGCTTATCAGGTCAGTTTAACAGGTATCAGGTCAGTTTATCAGGTATCAGACCTGCTTATCTGATCAGTTACAATAATCACATGTATAAAGTTTGAAGTCAGATTAAATACTGCAGGGTGCATTTGATGAACAGTAAATTATATTATGATGAAGTAATCAAATGACTTTCTATAACGACCATTGTTTAGTTCATTATCTTTACTTATCACCAAAAATCCGTATTTTTGCTTCCAACATTCTCTACAAATTCGTTGAAACATTTCAAAGTTCATGTCGCTGGCAACGTGATCATCATATACATGTTTCATATTTGTCGCTTCTTGTTTAAACATAATAATAACATTAGCATTATCTCTTATCAAATGTTTTGGAATCCGCGTGTAAGTTTGAGACAAGTAAAATGAGTCTACGTTCTTATGACGACCCATACAAAAATATGCACGTATATTGTTTTGCTTTTCACATGCAACATCATCAAAAATCATAATTGAATTGCTTTTAGCTTCACTAGGAGGAACAACGTCCTCGTTTTCTGCAAATGTGTAGTATCCCATTCCTTTAATTGGTGAAATTAATTTCTTTAGGTATTCATATTTAGGTTGATATAAAGATTTTGAGTACAAGTAAATATTTTCAAACTTGAGACCATTAGGACTTTCCAGCAAACTAATCATTATGTTAGTTTTTCCACAATTTAAAGGACCAACTACTAATGCTCGAATAGAATTTGGTAACAAGGAACTATGTCTTATTTTTTTACTGTCATTTGAACAAATATCAGCATTACGAACTAAAATATTTGTATGTTGTTTTATGAAGCGCATTTTAATAACTACTTGCAAACAATATCTTTTATTGTAGATTAAATTAATATGGTTGTACTTTATAACAAAAGTTTTAGTCACAAACAAACTATCGTTGGAGAAGGTTTACTAAATAAAGCAATAAATTCTCTACCTTTTGAATTACATCTTCCTGGATACCAGTATTGTGGACCTGGCACAAGATTACAAAAGCGTTTAGATAGAGGAGATAAAGGAATTAACTTATTGGATGCTGCTTGCAAAAATCACGATATTGCTTACTCGAAAAATAAAGACTTAAACAGCAGACATCAAGCTGACAAAATTCTTGAAAATACGGCTTGGGAAAGAGTTCTTTCAAAAGATAGTGATCTTGCAGAAAAAACATTTTCATATATAGTCACCAACGCAATGAAAGCAAAAACTAAACTTGGTATGGGTGTTGAAGCAAAGAAAAGGAATACAGTGAAAAGACCATCACCACGAATTCGTATAAATGACAAAAATCTGTTTCATAAAACAATTAAATCAGCAACAAAGATATTGAAGAAGGAAAAACCACAAGGTATTAATTCAGCCATTAAGATTGCTCGTAAAGCTATCAGTAAATCTCTTAAGGGGAAAAAAGCTCGTGTTATAATACCGCGTATTATAAATGTTCCAAAAATTGGTGGTTTTTTGCCCATAATACCGATTCTAACTGCTCTAGGTGCACTTGGTAGTCTAGCAACTGGAGGTGTCGCTATAGCTAAAGCTGTAAATGCAACAAAGAATGCAAAAAGCAACTTGAGGAAGCGACCAGACACAATAAGGCAATGGAGTCTATTGCTGTGGGAGAAGGACTGTACCTTAAACCATATAAAAACGGTTATGGACTTGTTTGTAAAGAACTTCCAAAAAACTATTAGAAATGCTACCCAACAGACCTTTATCAGAATTTGATCTAAGAAACTTTTCAAAATATATTCCACACTTTAGAGGATTTTGATATGTTGGATTCACTACCAAAACGACCAAAGACTGTAGAGTGTGGAATAATCAATTTGGATTTATCAACAGGCCCAGGTACTCATTGGGTAGCATACTATAGGAACAAGAATGAAAAACAATATTTCGACAGCTTTGGAAATTTACAACCTCCTCTAGAATTAATCAAATATTTAGGTAGAAATATTCAATACAACTACAATCAATATCAAAACTTTAATACATATAATTGCGGTCACTTATGTTTGAAATTTCTTTATGATATAACCAAAGATATTAAATAAAACACAATCATATATATTTATATACATACATATTTAAAAACATTTCTTGTTAATTACAAAATATATGAACATAACATATTTTTTACTGCCAAACGGGGTAATGGGAGTTTGGTATTAAAAACTCATTCATCTCGCTTTCTAAGATCAGGTTTCGCTCTCCTTTTCTTTGTAGTCGATATTTATTATTCGAAAGATCTTCTAATTCTGCATTGGTCAATGCATTGTATCGGTTGGGGAGAAACATTATGTGGTTTTCCAGCTCAAGTTGAACTGTTTCCCCATACTTTGTTGTTACTCGCTTTGTACGTACGATAGTGTGTTTAGATAATTCATCTAGATCCTTTATATGGATTAAGGATTTTGTATTGTACGAATTAAATTTTTCCACTAGATCTATTGCGGTAGAAATTTTTCACAACTTATAGCTTTGAACTTTTATTGCAAACTAATCTCGATTTTAGCTTTCTAGACTGTAAGAAGCTTAACAGAAAATCATTATACAATGATTTTTTTGTTTTATTTTTGACAAAAGACGAAGTGAGGAAAAATTAAATATATATAAGTATTTAAAACTAAGTAGTTGAAAAAGGATAGAGAGATGTCATATATACGTATTCATTTTTTTGAGTCGAATTTTAAATTATTTTCTGGACTAAAAACGCTGACATCGTTTTTTTTTTTTTTAATTTCATAACATACACCTTAGTACTGGTTCGTTGAAAACAATTGTTAGTAGAGAACTAACAGCCAAAAAGATCGGAAGTAAATTTTAGTAATAGTATAAATATTTCATAAAATCATGAGTGACATTAGAAACAAGCTCGCACAATTCTTAGTTGATTTTGAGAGATGTGTAATATACGAACACATGGAAATGGTGAAAATGTTCCTCGATATGTTGAATGAAAATGATGATTTTGGTATAATGGAAGATGAGGACAAGGACGATGATCACTTTAAGTCTTGTCCATGGAGCCATCCAGATTGTGAGGAGGGGCCAGATACCTGTCGGTGCTCCGTATTTTACTTAAGAAAAATGATGATAAATCATTTAATTAATTCATATTATGCAATATTTCGATGAAACTAAATAATAAATCACCAAACAAAATAAAACAAATTCTGAATGTTTTTTAATTTTAAATATATTTGTACAATTTTTTTGTTTATTTCTCTTAACAATACAAACATTTTTTTACTTATTAATAAATTTAACTACTTAAATAAACATAAAAATTATTACTTAAAAATAGGGATACAGTTATAGCACTGCTTCTTCCTCTTCTAGTCTTGAAATTTCCCACAGTAGCATGTCAAGTTCATAATCAGGATTAGTTTCCTCGATTCGAAAATGATACCATGCATATGTACTCATCTTATCACTTCTTATTTTTTTTTATCGTCTGCATAATTTAATACTACTTTATTTATTTCATTTGTATAAATTTGATGAATTTTTGATTTAAATGTTAGCATATCATCATACACAGACGACTTATTGAATAAGCAATTTCTATATGAAGCTATACTATAATTATTAAGAATGCACTTCTTTACTCCTTTCGATTTTTTAATATCACTTTGATGTTGCACACTAAAAGAGTAAATTTTTGACCGCAATCCTACAAATTCCTTCATTACCTTTCCACAATTCTCATCCTTCATCACACCCAATACCTTTTTGTTTACCAGAGGAAATCCATATACATTGTCTTTTGGGTAATCTGATGTATCAAACTTATGGTCGAGGTCAGTTTTTATGTCAGCGTAAAAGTCTTCTGTTTTTACTGTGTAAATGAAAGAGTCAGTATCCATATAATTCAGTGATAAGTTTGACTTGAATTTGGGTTGCATGTACCCATAATGGAAATCATACATTTTCCATTTGGAAAGCTCTAATACACAAAACCCTAAATATATAGGCTTAATGTAATAGGTTTTCACTCTATTCATTTCAATCGCTACCATATTCTCAGAAAATATTGACAAACTATGAAAATTAGGTTTAGATATCCAATCTTGAGCTCCTAAATGATTACAGTTTGTCTTTTTCCAGTTCGTAACTATTCGTACATCTTTTCTCTTTTCCACATTCTCCATAGTTTTACCGTATACTGCATTATTTAACAATTTGAAAAAAATGTTTTCAAAAGTATTTTTTGCAGTAGCCCTATGTTTGGTATTCAAGTCTATATAACTTTTCAACCAGGTTGATTGCTTATAGGTGAGAATTCGATGCACTTTCTTTAGAACTAGACCATACTGTAAACATTGTTTAAGAACTCTATAATGTATGACATATGTTTGTTTTGTTGAAAAATCTACAACTAATTTAATGTGCTTTGTTTGCAAAATTTTCTTATTTTCTGGACAGAAAGGTAGGTCATTGTGAGAGTCATGCAAATGAGAAGGACAGTCTAAAGTAACTTCATAGACATATCCATCACTTGAATTATCATCTATGGTTTTAGGATCCAGATTTAGCTCTTCAGCTGACAGCCATCTGTTTCCACCATAAGGTAAATACTCAGACATAGCCCAACCGTAGAGGTTATTTGCGTCTAAATACACAATAAATTCTGAGGGCTTTTCTCTATCGAAATCAGGTAGATATTTGTTGTTAGCCTTTGAATATCGGTTACTGTATTGTACAAGTCCACCACGTATTCCTTTCTTGAAGAAATTGTACATATCTATGTCCGTCAAAAGCTCTAGTTCTATATTTGTGTACTTTAGCATAGCATCCCACGATAGTCCTTGTGCAGTGTAGTATTGACATGGATCTAAGTGGTGGATGTTCTTGCAAACCTTTCTAAAACTTTCAAATATATCTGCAAGTAAGAGCACATCCGTTTTTAAATATACTTCCATGTAATCTTGCAAGGTTTTGCAGCCGAAAGCATTCCAAACTTCTTTTGCATGCTCATAGTCTTCAATCGAGCACTCCTTATTATTGAGATGGTTGAAGAAATTTTCCCTTGCTGGAAGTTCACCAACATTCAATTTTTCAAAAGAATTAAGAAAATCATAGAGAAAGACACCTTTTCTTCTCACAAGATCAAACTCTTTTTTTGTTTTAAATTGTCTTTTAATGATGTGAAAGTCTTGTTCTGAAAGATTATTAGCTAAAGATTCTAAGCTTTCAGGTATAAAGCGAATTATGTCTAAAAATCTAAGTTCAAGGTTGTAGTTGTCGGTCATTTTTGAAAATCTAGATAGTGATATGTATAATTCTTTGTAGAGCGGAAGGACTTTTATATTGTCAGACTTTTTACCCAACTCTTTAACAAAAAGATGCGTGTCATAAGATGAATAATTGTGGAAATAGATTGGTATAAATTTTGGAATTTGAAATTTTAAATTGCATCTATTATGAGCTGCTCCTCTAAATTTACCACTTTTGTGGCAGTGATCTCGCACTCTATCATTGCCTAGATATTTATGACAAATGTGACAATTTATCGCATTTCGAAAATTAAAATTTTCGAAAGGAGTTAAAGCATCCATTTCCCTTTTATTTACTAGATATTCATTATAAATATCTTCACAATCTTTAATCAAATTTTCTACAAACTTTTCTGCTGCATCCCTCCCCGTATATAATTTAAACTTATCTAAACTATCATTATGCTTACATTTAATATAATAACTAAAAGCACAAGGAATGTGCTTTTTGCTTTTTGTCACTTACTCTAATACTAACCTCCTCCAGTATGCATTCAAAGTCTGCATACACAACAAATGGTACATCCATTTGTCGTTGGTGGTCTTTAAACTGCAACACGGCATTTTCCTCAGACGGCAGCTCCGCAAAAATTTTCCCACATTCTTCTTTATGTCGCTCTAACGTCCTCTCATTTTGGGTGTATTGGAGGCAGCTGTTACAGAAGACAAGTTTTTTGCAGTGCTTGGTAGTCTGAGATTTTAAAAGTCTGTGGAAAGAAAAAAGTTATAAGAATATATATTAATATATTTACGTAAATAAATGTATATTTTATTACTTACTTTGATATATTTGTTATAAGAATATAATGCTGATATCCTTCAGCATTTTCTAATAATAACAAATTAATATGTTTAGCTTTTTCATTCTTGGTGTTATAGAATGGTCCAACAATCTCATTGCTTTCATCATTGTATCCGAACACATTGACGCTAATATTTGGATTGCTTTCTTCAAATATCCTGATACTCTTTAACGCCAACGGAAACTTTAAATTTTTGAAATCAATCTCAATTCCGTTTTGCAAACATATGATATCAGCGCTGATGTCTGCAATGTTGTATGAGCAGCAACGTTGTGGTCTTTTAATATCAGATGTATCCAGTGCAGATATTATTGCCCATTTAAAACAATAAATGTCATTATTTTCAACATTTATACATGCCTTTTTACTTTTTAAGCTCTCCGGCGTACTTATCCAGTTCGATCCTCTCACCAAAGATGACTTATTTATAGCGATTTCGAGGCGAACAATTCTAATTAAAGTCCATCCTGAATCCCGTTCTTGAAATTCAGACATTTTGTTGTGGATTTCTTGAAATTGCTTTGCCATAATTTCCTCAACATCATCTCCAATGCACAGAAGATCCATCTTTGCCCGGTGAGAAATAGTATACAATTCCATATCATCGCTTATAATTTTAATATACTCTCCAATAAGAGTAATATTAAATTTAATAATGTTGTGTACGGCAAGACTATTTTCAAGTCTTTCTTTGATGATATGTTTATTATCCACAATAACATCTTCAAATAGAATACAATCTTTATTTACTGGAACTCCAAATGTTGTAATATTATTTTTAAAAGCACTATTTATTATATAATATTTGCATTCATTTGGAGCTTGAGACAGTAGATCATCCGCAGAATTTGAGATATCCATTTCTACTTCATTATTTTGTGTATTTGCCTGATCATGTGGAATAACTTGACTTATATCCATGTCTTGAGAAGGATTATCTACGGGCAAATAGCTTGGGTAATTATTAGGCATATTATTTTGCTGCAACTGTATAGGTACGCTATATTCAATGGGATATGGGATCTCCATATGTGCTGTGAATTGGTTGGTTGACACTGGATACGGATATAAAGGATACGCTGGTACCTGCACTGGATACTGATACTGCACTGGGTACTGATACTGCGCCGGATACTGATACTGCAAATTGTTGTAGACCATTGAGTTGTATGCATATGTTGAGGGTTGTATGGACTGTGGGATTTGTTGATATGTTGCTATGGGGTTGCACGCAGATGTTGGGGGTTGTATCGACTGTTGCACTTGTTGTGGTTGAACATGACCTTTGCAATGTTCTAAATAAGATTTTCTATATTTATATACCTTATTACAGATATTGCACTTGAAAATTGATGAACTCATTTTTTTTTATATTTTGATTTACACTTATAAAAATTATTTTGTTTATAGTGTACTTTTTTATTAAAAAATATATTGATTGCTTGAATAACAAGTAATATTACAAGGATTTTTATATATATATTTAAATTCTGTCTTTGCTTAAATTATATGACACACTCTTATTTTTTGATATACAAATAATATGTTTTTTGAGTATATGTATTTATTTTCTGTCTTAGATTTTTATTAACACACAAGGATTTTTTTAATAGGCACGACTTGTTACTTTTAGATACAAAAATGTACTGAATTCTATCCTAAAAAAATTAGATTAATATAAATTCGTGAAAATTTTGTTTTGGTATAGTACGCTTCATTCCAACAAAGTAGCTTTGCGTTACTTTGCAAAAGTAGCGTATCTGCTGATAGAAATGGTTAAGATTAAAAAATTAGAAAAGAAACTGCTACGTGGACAAAACATTGTGGTATCTGATATACACAGAATGCCGAGGCATGCTTATGCATGCAAATACGTTAGAAAATATTTAGGAGAATGAAACTGCTACGTAGACAATATTTACATAAACAAGCATTATGATATGTGATATACACCTAATACGGAGGTATGCTTATGCATGTAGAGACGTTCCAAAATTTTGTAGCAAAAGAAACTGCTACGTGGACAAAACATTGTGGTATCTGATATACACAGAATGCCGAGGCATGCTTATGCATGCCTCTACAATACAAAATGTTTAAGGGAATGAAACTGCTACGTAGACAATATTTATGTAAACAAAAATTTTGATAAGTGATATCTACAGAGTACAGAGACATGCTTGTGCATGCAGATACGCTACAAAGTTTTGAACGGAATTTGATATATACAGAGTACAGGGACATGCTTATGCATGCCTCTACGATACAAAATGTTTACGGGAATGAAACTGCTAAGTGGACAAAATTTATATAAACAAACATTATGATATGTGATATACACAGGATACGGACGCATGCTTATGCATGCAGATACATCACACAATTTTGTAGCAAAAGAAACTTCTACGTGGACAAAACATTGTGGTATCTGATAAACTACAAAATTTTTGTAGCTTCACAAGTTTTCAAAGCAAAATTATCAAATTTTGAAGTTGAGCTTTTATTTGTACAATGAAGCCCTTCTGGTACACACCATTATATCGGAGACTTCAGCGTCACCATTTGAAGGAGTATTTAAGAAAAGCCAGACAGGAAGAGTTCGAGAAACGTCTTGAAGGAGATGAGGAACTTTTGTTAGAGCTGTCATCGCAGCCAACATCTGCAAATCCTTCGAATGCAGAATACGATGATATGCTAACAGGCGATGAGGATCACTTTTTTAGCGGTGTCTTCGCAGCCAACATCTGCACCTGAGATATCAAATCCTTCGAATGCAGAATACGATGATATGCTAACAGGCGATGAGGATCACTTTTTAGCGGTGTCTTCGCAGCCAACCACAACAGACCATCGAAGAGAGGTAGCAATCAAACCTCAAATAGAAATATTGAGTGTTGATATATTACCAAAAATAGATATACCTCATTTTCTTGCGATGTATGGAGACGATCAATTATTGTTAGAGGCAGCGGATGTAGTAGAGGCAAATTTAAGTTGAGGTATAAATAAAAATATATACATAATTTGATAAATATTACATATTAATAAAAATTAAAACAATGCATATGTTAAAACAATGGTTCATTCATTCATTCAAATGGTCAAGGGAATATTTGGGCACAAAGAATAAACGCTTATTATTTGTTTGTATGTATATGCGTAAATGAAATAAATTTGTAGATATTTATGTACGCATGAATATGTACATCTTATCACATTTTATACTGACCAGGAAAGCAAGAAAGCGGACTGTCATACAGACTCACCAATCGTCACACACACAGACTGTCTGACAGCCAGACATTCCAACCGCCACTCAGAACACAAAAAACACACACACTTAAACATAGCATATATATTCATATTCTACAAAATACAGAAATCGCACCACCATCCAGATCCCCAAATAAAATCCATCGATGATCGTCATGTATAAAATAAACAAAACATCAGTTTCAATATTTATGCAATAGAAATTTTTTTTTTTTCACAACGTCTTCAAGATCAGAATAATCAAATTATTCCTCCAGACTCAAGCATTGCAAGCAAAAAAGTAAAAAAAAAAAACACTGAATTGCTGGACGACAAATCTTAAGTAAACACACCAAATTTTAATAAGCAAAAAAATAAAAGAAAAAATCTCACTCCAGCAAGAAGGAACGAACCACAAACATTAAGGGTATCCATATATAACTACTACACTTTTTAAATAGTGTAATTCCTAAAAATGCTTCTAAATTTTTTTATTCACCAGGCGTACACAGTGTAAATGGACAGACAGAAATTCCCACGTTCACATACCGACGGACGTGTATTCTCAAGGTCACATATGGACAGACAGAAATTCCCACGCTCACATACCGACGGACATGTATTCTCAAGGTCACATATGGACAGACACAAACTCCCACGCTCACATACCGACGGACATGTATTCTCAAGGTCACATATGGACAGACACAAATTCCCACGCTCACATACCGACGGACATGTATTCTCAAGGTCACATATGGACAGACACAAATTCCCACGCTCACATACAGACGGACATGTATTCTCAAGGTCACATATGGACAGACAAAAATCCCACGCCTACCCCAACATTATATTAAAAAAACAACAATGTGAACGCCCCTATTCAACCGTGGGAAAAAATACACACACGAACACACACAAAATGAGATTTGAGAATTTTGTGAAATTTGAGAATTTTGGCAATTAAAATTGAAAAATTTCAAATTTAATTGCTGAAATTTAATATTTTTAATGGTCCTAGCACATACAGTTCCCTACTACTACATTATCCACACATTTGCCTGTATGTACATACATAAATTACATATTAGTAATATTGATGCCAAATGAATTTATGCCCATGCGTTCATATATCTGCATACACATACGTATGTATAACATTAACCTACTATTGTACAAAAAATATTTACAGTCTTTTGTGATTTTATAAAGTAAATTATGTTATATAGCAAATTAATTTATTGAATATGCTATGTATATCTACAAATGTATCAACTATATGTTCAAATATCAAACCAAACATGAAGTACAAAAAAAAGCTTTTGTGCCGCACTCTCATTCAACATACATACATGCCATCACTCTTGCGTATTTCTGCGTAAAATTCTATTTTCTGTAGGTTGGCTGCGCTGCGTTGCGTTTTTCAGCGTTGAAATAAGCATTTTCACAATTTTCCGTGTAACAGATTGGATCAGCTGACGCGTTTGCGCAGAGTGGCGTCTCGCTAATTGGGCCTTTAAGGTACTCATGGTGAAAAAAAAAAACATAAGCAAAAAAACACATGCAAACTTGTTTGAAGATCTTTACAGAAAATTATATTTTCATTTCAAAACATTGTCAATGATTGAGCCACAATATTTATGTCCGTGAGTAATTTTATTTTCCTTTACATGATGAATGCAATTGAGAAAATATAAAACCATTTAAAATGCTGCGTAAAGATGTGTAAAGATCTAGAAGACATTTTAAAAGTTTACGATATTTTATTCGTTCTAGAGCAAATTTGGCAGGGAAAATGTCTAATGCCTGAAGAAGATTACACAAAAATCTTTATATATGTGATCGTAACTTTGAGAGCTCATTCATTTGGATAAAGAACTAAAGGCGGAAGCAAAGACTCTATAATATAAAGATGTTGCACGCCATAGGTATATTACTAAAATTCAAAAATTTTGTACTTCGAAATCCAATGACCTATATATTCTCTTTCTAATGTTTTTTGCAAACACAATTTTTGAGTAACTTAATATATTTTCTTGCACCATGTGTTGTGTATGTTTGTGTATATATGTACATACATACATAAGTATGGCTGTTATTTATTTATAGTATTTCTTTCATACTATTGCTGAGGCCGAAGAAAACTGTCCTTTCATTGTTTTGTTTTTTTCCAAATGTACATAAATTTTTATTTCCTACAATGTTTAGTCTGCATACACTGAATTTTTTTCATAGAAAATATTATAAAATGTTTCATATATTTTTCTAAAAAAAATCTCACTTAATATTTTTAGATAAAAAATATTTTATAATGAAAAATTGTTGATAATAAAAAAATTCATTCATTATAAAAATGTTAGTAGAAAAAAATTCAGAACAAAAATGTTTCTATGGAAAAAAATTCTTTGATTATAAAAATTTCATAAGTTAATTGTAATAAAAATCTTTCAATAGAAAACATTTTATAATGAAAATATTTGTGTAAAATATATATGCAGAAAGAAAAATTTTCTTTACAACTCATTTTCTATCAAATATTCTATATGGATAATTTTTATATCGAAAAGCTTGTGTATCAGAAAATTTTCCGTAGAAAAGTTTATAAAAAAAATTTTTGTACTTAGAATAGATATGATTAATCTTTTTCTAATAACTTTACTGCGTGACCATTCTTCATGGGAGATCTATAAGTACACATCATCTAGTGCTCAGAAGGTTAAAGTTTTAAATCATTAAAAAAGGAAACTACTTTTTTGTGGTATGTCTTCTTGTCAATAAAGTAATTTGAATTTAAATACTATGGATATTTTATTTTATGAAATTGAAAGTAGTCCCCAAAAATTCCATCAGATATTGCACATGTATATAGGTATTAACACTTCGGTGCGAGTCGATATATATTTGTTTCTACACAAATAAAATACACATTCTTTACCCTATATCAATACAAACAATTGTTAAGCTAATTTTTTTCTTCATATACATATATATTTAAAGAATAATGCCTTTGAGGTCGTAAAGCAAAAATGCACACAGTTGGACGAAAGAGATTATAAGTTTTGGTTATAGACGATATGATCATAAGAAAAGAGTTAAGGTATAATCAGAGTTTAGATTTAATAGATGGACTCGAAACAACAGGTTTTTTAAAAACTAAAGTATTGGTACTCAAGCGTGTGTTTTTATGGTAAAAGCATTGTTTTCTAAATGGAGTATAATATGAAAAAATTGGTGTGAGATTCACAACTCAATTTTATAGCAGAACTGTTACAGCTGCTATTAAAACAATATGAAAAGCTACACAATTTAAGAGCTGTTCCGCAGAAGTGGCCCTTTACACAGCTCAGTTTGTGGAAAAAATTGGTAAGATTTTCGATTGTCTTAATAGTAGTTCCCTTTATGGCGATAACTGCTACAGATCTGCAGTTCAAGTTAACGATGAACCTCACAAATTTATACAAAGCTTGATGGAATATTTGAATAACGTAGAATTCGTTGACCAGAAAAAGCGTGGTTTCTTTTTAAATGGTATGAAGCTCACTCTTAATATAAATACACACATATATATATATATATATATATATATATATATATATAAATACATATATATATATATATATATATATATATATATATATAAATATATATAAATATATATATATATATATATATATATATATATATAAATAAGTTGCATTGTGTTAGTAATTGATGTTCTCCGGAATGCTTGAACTGAATATATTTAAGGAATAATGCCTTTGAGGTCGTAAAGCAAAAATGCGCACAGTTGGACGAAAGAGATTCTAACTAAATGGTTTTGGTTATAGACGATATGATCATAAGAAAAGAGTTAAGGTATAATCAGATTTTAGATGTAATAGATGGACTCGAAGCAACAGGTTTTTTAAAAACTAAAGTATTGGTACTCATGCGTGTGTTTTTATGGCAAAAGCGTTGTTTTCTAAATGGAGTATAATATGAAAAAATTGGCGTCAGATTCGCAACTCAATTTTATAGCAGAACTGTTACAGCTGCTATTAAAACAATATGCAAAGCTACACAATTTAAGAGCTGTTCCGCAGAAGTGGCCCTTTAAACAGCTCAGTTTGTGAAAAAAATTGGTAAGATTTTCGATTGTCTTAATAGTTGTTCCCTTTAAGCCGATAACTGCTACAGATCTGCAGTTCAAGTTAACAATGAACCTCACAAATTTACACAAAGCTTAATAGAATATCTGGATGACGTGGAATTCGTTGACCAGAAAAACCATTTTTTTCTTTTTAAATGCTATGAAGCTCACTCTTAATTTCGTTAATTTACTGGTTAAGGACATTTTAGAAGAAGGGTTTGATTTATATTATGTCATGACAAAATTTCTTAATCAGAAAGAGTTAGAAAATATATGTTTTCTACTGCGACAAAAGGGAGACAACAATAGCAACCCTTCGGTATCCTAGTTAAATATTATTTTTGCAAAAGTTATGGTTGCTAAAATCATTCAATCAAGTTTTTCCACTAATTGTGAAGTTGAACAAGACGAGATTGACCAAATTGATACTTATGATATATGTATGTTTGCAAAGAGTAATAATTATGATATATATTCTTCAAGTGAACAGACTGAAATAGGATCTAATGAAAGGGTTGATGTTAATCTTGACGATGATGTATACGCAGATTACTTTTTAGAAAATATTTTTAATAATTCTGAGAACATACATTTTGAACTGATTTCCATGAGATACTTCGTTGGGTATGTTGCATTTAAAATTATTCCAAAATTGCAATGCGAAAAAATGCTGTAATGAGCTTAGGAAGATGGATGAAGTTTTAACCGCCCCAAGCGAGCTTTTTATATTCTTTAAGATGTATCAGTCTCTGACAGATTTTGAAAATTCAGTTGCTCCATCAGACAAACTAATGGCTTGGGCAAACGCTGAACCACAGAATGGTTCAGTGATGATTGTTCCAACCATAAACAGCAATTATTCGACTTTTTATTATTGGTCCTCCTTCGAAAGCACTGCTCTTGGGCTATAGAAAAAGGTAGTTCTAAGCAAGTGCAGATTTTATCAAATTAGTAAGAATACAAAAGCCAATCTATAAGAAATTAATAAAAAAGAAATATAACAAAAAAGAGATAAATAAATAAACAAAATATTACAAATAAATAATATATATTTGTTTTTCTATGCAAACATTTTTAAAAAGGTTTAAATTGTTTTCATCAAAATCTGCGATTCTCTAAATTTTACCAAAATAAAGGCATCCTTTATTATATTATATTTTACAGAACACCTAAATGTTTTAGCCTTAATGCACAATAACGTTATAGAATTTATTGAAATGCTTAATGCATATGACCATTTTATATGAACAAAACAATATTATTACAATTAATATCTTTTAATTCTTCCTATTGACAAAATATTTTTAGTTCATTATGAATTCATTTTTATTTTAATTTAATTCATATTTAAGACAGAATGACTTTATTTAAAATACAACGCAATTATTGAATGATTTACAGATTCATTAAAAAAAATCATTCTATAACAGCTTGCCGCCTATAACAGAATTTTCTAAAAAAAATTATTTTAGACCATTTTAAAGGAAGGCGGCCAAAACTCATGTATTTTACAATCGCCATTTGAACAATATAAAAGTTGAAAAAATTAATTCCAATTCATTTAAATCAGTGATAAACTGCTTTTATTGAAATGCTCTGTGGTAAACATTTTCGGTGTAAATATACAATACCGATGGTTTGCCAACGCGCGAACACGCTACATAGAACTGTCCATGTGAGAAGACGGGATGCACTAAATTCACTCCACAAATTTCGAAAGATTTGCCTTGCGCCTAATTAATGGTAATCGCATACGCAAGGAAAACAGGAAACTGAAGTTGTTAAATTCAAATGGTATATAGACTGAATCATTGGAATACGTGGAATGAATACATCTTCCCCTTTTAATTTTCCAATTAAAATAGTAGCTTCAATTACATACGCCATCAACCTTTTAATAGCAAGTCTTGTACCATTACACAAACGGGGTCGATTGATATTACGAAGCATAATAATAGTGGCTTCAACTTTCTATTGGATATTATGCGGAAGCAATCCTGGTAAGTCCAACGGATTCAAAAATTCTGATGGATAATCTCCTTCATTGGTAACAGTATCGACAGACTTGTACAACACAACTTCGCCAGGAATCTTTGATTGTATAGCCATGTTTAATTCAGTAACATCTTTGTTCTTTGCCGCTAAAATTGCTCTGGCACTCAACCATGCATGGCATGTATATTGTTGTGTTATGTAAGTGAAAACACATTCAGTCTTTTGACTATACGAAACAGCAAAAATTATTTGGCAATATTATCAATAGGCATTGCACCATTCTTAATTTTCATCAATTGCTTAGGGAACTTATCAGCAAATGAATCATTCTGCAACTAAACACGAACGTTGGTAGTGAATTTCAATTTTTACCAAATCTCCATAAATATGAAGACTTTAAGCAAGCGTTAATTTCAGCGGCAGCTGTCAATCTAGGAATGACGGGTAATGTTTGCCTAAAATCGCCTGACAATAAAATCAACGCACCACCAAACAACTCTGAGTTATCTCGGGGATCTTTCATTGTTCTTTCCAAAGCTTCAACAGATTTCTTATTCGTGTACTCATGTATATGACGTGGGCTGTGCATGGATCGTGTATCATATTTTGCACAACAACATCATATAATTCAGGATCACTTATTTGATCTGGAATTTCAGAACATATAACATTGTCAACTTTATGCGATGTGATTTTATTCACCAACCATATTGAAATGTGAGCGTGTGGCAAACACGCTTTTGCCATTCCACAGAATACATCCAGCACTTCACTTCACCAAACATTTTAGATTTCACGCTAAAACCCATAGGCGCTTTCAATTTCTGCTTAAAAACACGGCCAGTGATATCATGGCGGTCGGTAAGACTTTGGCCACCGAATAAATTATCTTTAATGTCACTCCATTACGGATTACTCGTAAATGTTAAAAATAAATCTCGTCGACCGTAATGACGCACATAAGTCATTGCATCCTGCGCGTACTCATGCATATGACGTGGGCTGTGCATAATGTATTTAAATATTTAAGTTTGTAGCGATGTATTTATATGTAATTTATTTCATAGATCCCCGATGTTGTTATTTAGAATAGCTAAGTATATAAATTAAATTAATGGTTTGACTAAAATTTAATTGTAATGAATTTAAATACGGATTGTATTTCAGTTTTTCAAAATATTAACTCAAATATTTCGAAATGATTGCAGTGTTCACTAAAATGGTTATAACACATGAACCAATACACATACAGAAACCGTATATACATAAAAAACTTGGTATTGATGTCACCTTTCATATAAACCAATTCGGTTCACGCATTCCGAAGAACATCAATTACTAACACAATGCAACTTATTTTTATATATATAGATATATATATATATATATATATATATATATATATATATATATATGTATATATATATATATATATATATATATATATATATATATATGTATATATACACATATATATATATAAACGTATATATATATATATATATATATATATATATATATCTTTATATACGTATACATTATTTATTGGAAAATTAAGTATCAAAAAATTTTATTTTATTGACGCAGGTGATTCAGTTGGCATTAGTAAATGACAAAATTCTTTATAGACGAAGCACAGTGGACCATTTTGTGAGTTGGCGGTCAAGATTCTATAACTTTTGACTGGGTTTAAATTTTTTAATGAAATTTTTTTTGTTGGATATATTAACTTTAAAATCGGGTCATATTAAAGTACACTTATATATGATTGAAAAATGACTTAAAAATATAGGTATTATCGGCCTTAAAAAAAAAAATTGTGAATGTAATGATTTAACATTGCATTTTATAAATAGTAACGTTGACTGAACTAAAAAATTACATACTTAATTAAGCCGTCCAGCCGGGTCCATTTTATTTTGATATTTAGCCCTCTTCTCCAATGGACCACTTAGAATACGGGTTTGAAGCTCAAAATTGTTTTAAATAGTTTAATATTGTTATAATATTTAGCAAAACTAATTTTATCTTAGTCGTTGATATCCCTGTGAAATTTTATTGCAATCGGTCCACATTTACTCATAGGGCCCTTGTAATTAAAATTTTTATTATATAAACAATTTAAATATTTTTAAACGTGAATCCATAACAGATATATTGGAGATCAGAAGTAAATTTTTTATCATCGTTTGGTATTGTAATGCTCCTTAAAATCCCTTTTACACGCTTGGGGCTCGCTTTCATTACATTTTCTATTATATCAATTTTTTTAGTTTTATTTTTTGTGGGTCCTACTTGATGGAAAAACGTATCTTTAATTATTTCTTGAGAAAATTCTTCATTAATGCTTTGCAGCTTTCGTCTTCGGGACCTTTCACTACACTCCTCAACTGGTCTGGCAAGTCGGCCCACATTTTCTGGTTTTGGTTGGCTTTCAAATACAAGTTGCTTGCAAGCCATTGTTTGTTGCAATTAAAAATTTTTTTCTTATTTCTATAACATTCATTATACCATTTATTTAATCGCGTTAAAAAATTATAAATATTTTTTAAATGGTCGCACAACTCAAAATAAGGGTCTTTTAAAATGTGTAATATAACATCGTTTTTGTTTTTTTGTTCAAAATAAATTTTAGCAAGATCGTTATAACTGAACTTAGCCATCGTTTTGACAATACTCATCATCTTTATTAATTTTGTCTGTTTTTATACACAACAAGTTTTCTTGAAGCATGTATGTGTTTAAACGAGAGAGAGGAAAGAAGAAATAACATGACATGCTTGTACCGACAATTTACTTCAATTCTCTTTTGTTATTTCATTCTCATATTCAAGACAACCTGATGTGTCGATCGTATTTTAACCTTTATATGAGCAGCAGCTACCTGGGTACACAATAAAGTTATAACCAAGGTCGAATATATCAGTCCAAATACAACAACTCATGTACCTACCCCCGCTTATATGTAACTATACATTTTTTGATGGCCTTAATTACAAAAATGCATTCAATGCATTATAATAACAGTCTTTTGTTATACCCTTTTCATTAATTAAACTTCTTCGAAGAAAAGAAAAACATACACACGTAGATATACCGCACTCCCATACCTAAAATATCCGACATGCAAGCAGTAAAATCATTGTAGTTCCTAGAGACGGAAATATAAATGTAAATAATGAGCATATAATAACAGCTCAAAGTACGTATTATAACACGTTATAAGTCATTGTACGAAGTTTTTCGCAGAAAAAAAGTTGCGTTCCACGGAACATGGAGATTTGGATATATTTTGGACCTTTATTGTAATGACCAAATCTGGGACTCGAGCAAAGTAGGGCACGATTTTTTTAACCGATTTTATAAGTTAATAAATGATATTGTGTGAAGAAAAAAAAATTTTCCAAAAATATATAAAACCAAAAAAGCTATGCCACATGAAGTTCAAAAATTTTCTAAAATATTTTGAATTTTAGCTTCTTCTAAAAAAGTGCGTATTTGATCACCCTATACGAAGAGAAATAATCGAAATAAAAACTTACATTTCTGGATTTCGAGGTTCCTATGGGCTTACTTTTATATAAAAAAAAATTAAATCGATGACACAAAAAAAAATTTTTTTGGAGAGTTTTGGCCACCATCTCTTCAAATGTGCCACTGTGCGGCGGAGCTGTTATTGAATGATTATTTTTAGTGAATCTGTGAATGAGTTCAGGAATTGACCTGTTTTGTTTTAAATGAACTCACTTTGTCTTAAATATGAATTGAGTTGAAATATAGATTAATTCATGATAAATCAAAAATTTTGAATGCATTCGCTTTGTTAAAATAGAAGAGTTGATTTTGTATTAGAAATAAGCTATTAAGGAATACAAAGAAAATTATAGCAATTAGTTTTGTTTTTCATATTAAATGGTCACACGCAATAACCATTTCTATAAATTATATTACGTTATTGTGCACTAACGCTAAATTATTCAGGTTTTCTGTAATATATAATATAAAAAAGAACATTTATTTTGGTAAAATCAAGAGAGTTGGAGATTAAAAAAAAAAAATATTTAAACCTTTTTAAAAATGTTTATATAAAAAAAATTTATAATTTAATTTTGCATTTATTTATTTTTTTGTTATATATCTTTTTTTATTACTTTTTTTTAGAATTGCTTTTGTATTTTTAATTATTTGAAAATATCTGCACTTTTCTTTGCGTAGAACTTGTACCTTTTTTTATAGTCCAAAAGCAGTGCTTTCGAAGGAGGACCAATAATTAAAAGTCCAATAATTGCTGTTTATAGTGGAAACAATCATCACTTAACCATTCTGGGGTTGAACGGTTGCACAAGTCAATAATAAATTATTTTATACCATTTCGTTCCGGTTCAGTTTTAAAGATAATATGAAGTATTAAAATATGTTTCTTACTTGCATCCATTAGAGTCTCTGATGGAGCAGCTAAATTTCCAAAACCTGTCAGGGACTGATAATTCTGAAAGAATACAAAAACCTCGGTTGGAGCGGTTAAAATTTCATCCATGTTCCTAAGCTCATTACAGCATTTTTCACATTTTAAATGCAACATACTCAACGGAAACCAGTTCAAAATTTATATTCTCAGAATTATTAAAAATATCTTCTAAAAGTATATCGTCGTCAAAATCATCACCAACCCTTCCATTAGAGCCTATTTCGGTATGTTCACTTGAATAATATATATATTTATATAAATATATATATATATATATATATATATATATATACATATATATATATATATATATATATATATATATATTTATATAAATATATATATTATTCAAGTGAACATACCGAAATAGGCTCTAATGGAAGGGTTGGTGATGATTTTGACGACGATATACTTTTAGAAGATATTTTTAATAATTCTGAGAATATAAATTTTGAACTGGTTTCCGTTGAGTATGTTGCATTTAATAAAAATTTTATTTCGTGATTTGTTCTACATGCGTCTTCTTATAGTGTATATTCACTGAATTATATAGACACTGACTCTTTCATTTACATAGTAAAAACAGAACACTTTTATGCTTGTAACGTAACGTTACAATTAATTCTAAATCATAAGGAACCTAAATAATACACACACTTTACCTGTAATATACAAGCTGTATATTTACAATCCGCTTTACATACACACACCGCATTACATGCAGAAACCGCATATAATATACACATTGCCTATAAAACCAGATTTATGCACACATTATGATACACACACTACATGACACACAGTTAGCGTATTATACACAAGCTGTAGAAGCAAAACAATAAACATCACACAATTTGTTGGACTAACCAGCAATTTAAAGACTTCTCATTCGCTTGGTATTTTAGTCTGCATAAGTGACCAAGTTTTAATCACAATCAGGAGGAATGAGTTGGAATACGATTCTCTCCTGTAGTGCACACAGAAAAAGCAGAAAACCCAAAGTGACAGTTCATTTTGGCCCGTATCAGCTTTTGCCTAACGATAGTGCAAAAAGTACAAGATCTGTATACGCAAAGCTTAATAAATATGTTAGAAGAAATGGCTATATATGGTCATCTCTAAACATATGTTTTACAATTTAAGCAATGCACTTTTGCAAAAACTAATTTATGATATATACATAAAATGTAAATACATAAATAAATATTTTCAACTTATACATACATAAATATATTATCACAAGTAGATTATTACCAATTTAGAAAGTAGTTTAAGAAATAAATTGGAAAGTACTAAAATGTACAACAATGTTTAACAATGTGTGCAAGTGGTTGGCAACGTATCATTATTGTAGGAAAATACACAAATACACTATAATATATATACAATTAACAAACGCTAAACATTAAATGTTTCAGTTAATTTTTGACATTATTTATTAAGTTTTTTTTTTTAATTGATTTCGGCGTACATTGCGGCTTCTCTTGTGTGCATGTATCACAGTCTATGGTATGTGTGTATCTAACAAAATTATCAATAACATCGAACAAACAGTTGGCCACTTAAGGAAAATGCGATCAGTTTCGCTCTATGCGTAGGAAAATTAAATTTAACGAAGAGTTATCTAAGTAAATTATGGTTGTGCACATTTGATTGTATGTGTTCGTAAATTCGCCTGCGCTAGCGTACGCATATTATAGTTGGGCCTTTAAGTGATTTTAAGACTTTATTAAACTGTTTATAAACATTAAAAGAATATATCAAAAGTCCTAAATTGTAGCTGGCGGCCAATACCGTAAAGAAATCAACATAAAAATTAGCCAAGATTCCCAAAGAATTGAAATTCTATGAAATTAGTTTTGTTTTTAATTTTTATTAGTGTTAGTGCTCAAAAAAGTAATTGTTAATGGTTTAGAATAGTCGCACTGATCATCACGTAATCAATATGGATAAATATATTAAATGGGACTATGGGAGGCGAAACAAGTGCTTTGTGCAGGCTAATAGATGCTCACGGGTGTAGTGAGAACCTTAAACTATAAATTGAGCCAGGAATGAGAGTTGCATTAAAAAAAAACAATTTCGAATTAGACGTACAACTTAAGTTGAACTGCTGCAACAAAATTGGAAATTCCACAGATTTAGAAGAAGGTGGTACGTATAATTTGTTTATAACAAAAGCTATGCTTAGATCTTTTATAAAATGTTCTTATGTACAATTTCTTATTACATATATTTCCGTATTAGGCATTGTGTTGACTTCAACATTTGGAAGTGGACAAAACTACTGATAATTTCCAATATATCCGTCTGCCTATTACACGCCCCGATGTTTGTGATAGCTTCGAATCCTTCATGTTTTCCCAGTCCTTGTAATTATATTATTTTTCAACTGATTATATGCTTATGAAATAGTGTTTTTCCAACATGAGCGTCTTTGTCAATTTTAGTGGCAAATAAGAAAATTGGGAGGCCAACATCATGAAAATCAATTTTTAGTCATAACAGAAGTCATGGAAAATCGGCTGGATGAATATATCTGATAACTTGTATAAAGGTCTAAAATCAATTAGTGAACTACATATCACCAAGAGTGTATAAAATGTAAGTATTTTTCTTTTATACAAAATGTGAAACTTATAAGTGTAATCTCCAACTTTATTTAAAAATATTAATCAAAATTTGTATATCTCTTTTAGGGTCACAGTGTCTACAAAGAATTGCCTGATGGAAAACATATAGAGTCGAAAATTGTTAAAATGAATGTAATTGTGATGATAGCTTCAATTCAAACTTTTTATATTATTTGGATTAAAAATATATACGTATAAAAAATAATTTATTACAAAACATGCTGTAATGTTGTATCGTAGCATTTGAGAAACAGTTTCAAACTAAATATTTCTACATAAATATATATTACAAATTAATAATTCAAATGAAATGCCTAAGACTAAGAAAATCGTTGCAATCATCACTACATCACCTTTTGAATAAAATGATTGTTGTACATATATATATTATATTAATCATTTATTACCAATAAAAATCCAACTTTAAAATATAATACAAAATATTATTTATTTCTCAAACAAATCATGTTAATATTGTGTAGGTTTCCACACTACCATAGAGGTACTACACATAGTGCGTTGCCAATTTTTTTTAATGGCTGGCATCCCCAGTAGGCCTTAACCATTATATATGTATATATAACGTTTAAAAATGTAACTTTATATTATTTAAATGGATTTAATGAATTTCAATTTATAAGTTTCATGTTTAATCGTTTTGACTAGAATTTTATATAAAATAAGTTGACATTGCACATAAATTAAAATTAAACAATTCAATACACAATAAAAGAAAATAATATTTTTGTTTCAACATTTTCAAAACAAATCTTCAGTGAATTTTTATAATTTAAAAGTGTTATTGAATGTTTATGTGTGTGTGTGTGTGTGTGTGATATTGTGTAATGTAATGTAATGTAAGGTGTTATACAGGTACATTGTTGTTTATAATTAATAATAATAAAAAATAAAATAAAATAATAAAAAAAATAAAATTATTTACATAAAAAATTATGAATTTTTAAAATTATAATATATTTGCATCTTATAATGAAAAGTTTTGAACTAAAGACATTGCAAAATGAACAATCAAAACATTTTTAACAAATTTATATACTTGAGGAAATGATTTTTAAATATGCATCATGTGAGAAATAGATTTGCATGATATCTATGGAATAACAAACACTTTTCGGCTATTTTTTCTTGCAGTATATGACCGAAGTCGTAACACATAAGATTTTTTCTTTAAAATTGGGCTCTTTAATTTTTTTATTGAAAAAACGTAAAATGAAGTAAAATCTAATTCTAATGAAAAGGTTAATTCTTCATGTGTTACTTTATCGCAATATAGGTAAGGTTCTTCCTTAAAAAGTTCATCAAATATAATTTTTCTAATACCATTCTGGTGGCAATTTTGGTTGAATAGAGGAAAGAATTGCTTTTTTAAAACTGGAAAATAGTTTACAAATTCTTGAGGCGGTTTAACCAAATGGCAGTTTTCAAATTCTTTTTGAGATGTAAAGGAATAGTCTGGAGAAACAGCCTCGTCACTATGAAATGTAGGAATCGGTGAGTCGCAAATATGGCCTTGCTAGAGTTTGAGATAAAAATAACCACAAACGTATACAAAAGCCTTAGATTAGAGCTGCTTTTTCTTCATTCTCTTCGATATTTATATCATTTAGAGAGGGGCAAGGATTTGGCAAACAGTGAAAGTTATCCCACTGTCAGTTATTTCTGTCAAAACTGTATGCCAAGTCCACTATTGAAAAATCTAATAACTTTTCGTCAGAATTTATTTCTTTACAATTGCTGTTAACTACTACGTTAACGTAGTGCAAACCCCAACGTTTTTGAAAAGAACTCGAAAAATTTCGAGCAGTAATGTGGACGCAGTTTCCTGAACCTTTTCTAATTTGCCCAAAGAAATGTTCCAAATGATCCTGCGTCAGTCTACGTGTTTTTAGTTGGTCAAAATCACGTTCCCTCAG
Source organism: Linnaemya vulpina (assembly GCA_963675445.1). Taxonomy (NCBI): domain Eukaryota; kingdom Metazoa; phylum Arthropoda; class Insecta; order Diptera; family Tachinidae; genus Linnaemya; species Linnaemya vulpina. The sequence continues at coordinate 10,746,124 of OY776281.1, forward strand.
ATGCAAGAAAAGGCTTTTCAAAGATGAAATGTTTGTAAGCCAACCGTGTATGAACCTAAAAGTATTTGTTATATTGTTTCCCTTTTCATCTATTATTTTAATAGTGCCAAGTTTCTTTGCGGCAAGTCGAAGAACTTCAAGCTCTTCTTCAGAAAAGGTGAAAGCCTTAGAATTTGATCGACTATTGAACACGTCAAAGATATTATTAAAAAACTCCAAGTATTCGGCTGTACTTAAAAAAGTCGAGTACCACGAAAAATGCAATTTTCCTGACGCATGTAAAGTTCGCATACCTATAGATACAGTGCGACTTAACACTTGGGCAGCTAAGTTACCTCTCATGCGCTGAAACAAATTTGGGTGAATATGTTCAATAGTGACCTTCGGACCACATTTTATCGAGTTAGAATCGACCTTATAGAAATGGATAATATCTTCCCATGATACTAGTTTATTTTCAAAATAAACCTTGTGATCTAAATTTAGAAGGCAGTTTCTAGCACTTTTCAAAAGATGGGGAGAGTCGTGCGTGAAGAAAATTCTTTTATCATTTACGAGAAAATATGGTCGTGCTTGAGTAACTCCAACAATTTTACTAAAGGAAACAAAGTGTGCATTTTGGTCGCTAACGAACTGACAGGGATATAAGCCAATTTGTTGCAATTTGGCTATTGCCTCATAAACATATCGTTTCATAATGGACCCCTTACAGTTGCCTTGACCGAAGAAGTAAGACACCGCTTGCGACCAACTGTTGCCACCTATACCACTTGCCATTATAACCATGGCACTAGTCGCAATATTTCGCGAACGATTTTCATCCCCAAAATCCTGCAAACCTATAATTTTATCGTTATTTCTATCATAGTCCAAATAACTCTTGATAGACATTTCATCACATGACACGCTTACAAATTTATCTTCCTCATTAAACTTCCGCGCACGAACTTTTAAAGCCTCGAATGTCCCGTTTAAATTACCCGGAGTCTTTGGCCAATCTTTTACATAACGTTATAAAGTTCTTACATCAGATCAATCTAAAATTTTTCTTAAATAACGGTAAACAAAAGCGGAAAGAAAATCTACTGCTAAACAAATTAATTTTATACCCGTTTCATAGCGGCGTCCCAACTGATGGGATAACCTAGCATTGTTTGTTGTTAATCTACTATTTAAACGTTTTTCCTTTAAATATTGTGTCCTATAATGGCCTAGCGCAGTTTTTGTTGTCTTCATTTTAGAAAAGTGGGGGATGGAAGAAAAATTATTATATAATGGGTCAATCCCTAAGTATCCTAAGTCCATCGTCTCCTGTACGTTATGAAAACTTTAGCTGTTAGTTTTCGTCGCGTCTTTACCTACTGGAAAGTCTTCTGAAATGTCGTCCGTAGAAAAATTCAAATTTCCCTCGTGCGCACATATTGGTATTGGAACTTGGGATGCTTTAAAATATGAACTTGTTTTTTCAAAGCTTGTCTTTAGTTCAACATATTCATTTTTAGGAGTAGCAAATTTTAGAAAGTTTATTTCCAAATATATATTCCACAGAAAAATGCCGACTACAGACAAACGGCCGTGATACAGTATAGATACAGTAATAATAGAAACATAGTATATGGAGATAACTTTAAATTAATTTGATAAACCACAATAAAGTTAAAAACCAAATTACGAGTAAATCGAAATATAGTATATGGAGATCATTTTGAATGCATTTGCTAAACTATAATACTGTACTTCTATATTATACTGCGGTTTCTATATTTCCATTTCCTGGTAATAGACGACGGAAATTTACTGGTACAGTATTGTTTTAGCAAGTGCATTCAAAATGATCTCCATATACCATATTTCCATTTACTGGTAGTTTGATTTTCAGTTTTATTGTAGTGTATCAAATGCATTTAAAGTTATCTCCATATACTATGTTTTCATTATTACTGATACAGTATAGATACAGTAATAATAGAAACATAGTATATGCAATTAACTTTAAATGCATTTGATAAACTACAATAAAACTGAAAACCAAATTACCAGTAAATGGAAATATAGTATATGAAGATTATTTTCTAATAAGTTCATGCTCATGCACTTTTATATAGAATATAAGTACTATTGACTCACCTGATCGAATCTTTCGGGAACAAATGTAGCTTGTGGCTTTCTTGACATCCCATTATGCACTTGCGGCTCCTGGAACACATTTACATAAATAATTTTCACACCTTATATATCACAATATATACTTACATGTTGTTGCTGGTACCACTATCGTCACCTTTAAAATTCACACTATCTTAGAATCCTCTCCTTTATGAAATCGTCACCTTTAAATTTTTATTAAAATATTCTTTAATATTTATTTATGATTTTGTGATGAAACTCATCACCACAGAAAAAACTGATCACAATTGCAAACAAAGCTTTTTAGCAAAGGCCACTAACTGAATTTTGCTCTTCTGTGCTTTTTGTTTATCTTCGCACAGTGTTGGTAATCAAAGGATGAATCTATAGATGATCTTTCATCCATTAATTCCCAACTTAGAGCAATAACTTGGCGCAAAATCATCTATTTTCCATTTTGCGCCAATAAATCTGCCAAGAAATTTTAACTTTCTGTAAACAAAAATATGTAATTTTCTATCGACAAGAAAAAGAAAAGAGATAGTAAGCAAAGAAATTTGCTGTTCCACTCGCAATATTGGTCGAAAACATTACCACTACATACACAGTTGTCATGTCTAATTAGTAGTCTATGGTAGTGCATGTGTATATTAGAGGACGTCCGAAATAGTATCACCGTAGTTAGCCGAACGATATCCGAAGAATTTATATCGTTAGTATTATTATATTATTTTATTTAGCTGAACGATATCCGAAGAATTTATATCGTTCATATTATTATTTATTTAAAGTTGAACAATGACACATAAGTTGAGGTTTAAGTGATATATTTCGTTATTTATTCATATACTCTTAAGAGAAAATCCTAGTTTTCCGAATTATTTTCATTCGATTCTGTTGCTCTAACGTAATTTCTGTTTGTATTGCTGTTATTTGGTCTTTGCCTGTAATTATTATTGTTGTTATTGTTGTATCTATTGTTATAATTATTGCTATTATTGTTATAGCTTCGTGTGTAGTAATTTCTCCCACCAAAATTTTTATAATTTCTACGAAAATTGTTGTTTTGATTGTTTTGTCTTCTTCTGTAATGCAGTATAGTGTTTTGTTGTCCATTTGCTTCTGTACAACTATTTACAAACTTGCTAATAGCTTCGTTCATGTTATTGTATTGTCCTGCTTCCATGATAAGTTTTACTTTATCAATAGTGCAGTTTTTAGTGAGTGCTTTTACTGCAATTTGTGTTGAGTATATGTTTGCTAAGTCGTAGTGTGGTCCATCTGATATATGAGGTCTCTAAGGACTTAGTTAATTGTTCTATTTCGCTACAATAAGTGTTAGCAGTTTTGTTATTTTGTTTAATGTTCATTATTTTTGCTGTTAGAACCTCTACTGATTCACCTTTAACCGAGCTGGTTAGCTTATATATTATATCTAGTATTGTTGTTTGGTCAGTTATCAAATTTCTTTCATTACCTCTTAATTTTGTTTTAATAAGGTTTACTGCAATTGCTTCGTGTACACCTTTGACTGTGTTTACTAAATTTAATGAATCAAGAAATGCACGTAGGTTTTCTGATTTACCATCAAAATCTGTAATCAGTTTTGAAGATGTGCTTAGAAATTCTACTACAGTTTGAGACATTGTGATTGCTTTAGTTTTTATGTTTATATTATGATTCTTGACTAGCGTGATTTAAAATCATTAAAAAATGCTTGTGCTGCCGTTTGGTGAGCTTTTGTGTACGTTGAATAAGATCTTATTTTTTCTAAACATGTAAGAAGATTATTAATATGGTATTTAATGGTTTCTTCTTTAATTGTTCTATCAATGTTTAGACATTTATTTTATCGGTCAAATTCTTCCTTTATTGTCCGCACTTTGTTAATTATTTCTTGCCATTCTATTAGCTTCTTTTTTTTAATATTATATGATTCATTTGCTCTGCTAGCATACCTCTTTCTAAGAACTCTTTTGTCTAACAAATATAATTTTAGTAAACGATTAATTGACGCAATTATTACTAATATTAACGTTAATAACCATAGTGAATTTATTTCTGACTTATGGTCAACTATTTCTAAATTTGTTATAACATTAGCATTGGGTTTTTCTAATTTTGAAGATGTTTGACCCATTTCATTTTTTTTTTTCATATATATGTGGTAATTTATTTATTCTGTCTTTTTTCTTTCTGTATGTTTTCTGACCATCTTATTCCACGAACTGTTTCTTCTTCTACTCTCGTTTTATTTATTATATCGTCCTCAGTAGGGACACTGGGCATACCTACAGCTTTCCAAATTATTGCTAAACACCTAATTCTTTCCTCCATTGGAAGTTCAGATTCCTCAAAAATATTATTCATTATAAAGGATCATTTACAAAAAATATTATACATTTTTTTCTTATTTTTATTTGATAATTTGTTTATTCTTTTTTCTTATTTTTTAAATGTTCTCTAATGTTATTTTCTATACTATCAATGTATCCACATATGTTGGGCCGATTCCCATGATGGTGGTGGATTAGAGTTAATTAATCTAATGAGAATGGATCGTTCCCGTTTTAGTTTTTGGGTAACGCCACCTCTTCTATATTTTTTTTATTTTTGGAATCTCTGTTAATTTCGATTCCTTTGAGGCAACTTGCCTTTTTTTGTATTCTTCTATAGTAAGGGATTTTGGCCCTTGGAATTTGTATAGTGAGAGAAAAAAAAAAGTTTACCTCGAGCGATAAGTCGCTTATAGGCCCTTATGAGTGCGAACTTGCGCAACTAGTTAAAAAATATATATATATATATATATATATATATATATATATATTATGCTATGTTATATTAAAATGACAGATGGCTTGTGGTATGTTGTTCGGATGGCTCAGTTTAACATTATCTTATTGCCTCTTGGTTAGGTATGTTGTTCGGATGGCTCAGTTTAACATCATCTTATTGCCTCTTAGCCAGGCAATTTCTTCTCTTCTGGCAGATATTTGGCTAATCTGCCAGGACACGTAATTTTGTTATGTGAGGTGCAATATATTTGCATTCTAACAAATGGGCAGGACCGCCATGTAATAAGGTTATTAAAAGAATGTTGTTTTTATTTTGGCGTGCGACTTTTTAGTTGTCGCTTCAGCCTTTTAATATTTTATTCAGAATTAATTAATGCAGCAACGATATTGTCGATCCAGTGTCTATTTGAATTCTTAATTCTATTTGGGAAAATCTTCTTCTTTTATTTCAGCTTTGAGAAGAAAGATTAACCCTCTTAACTATAATACTTAAATATTACTTACATCTAGTTTCTTATAATTAACAAAATAAATCTATTTCCCACAGACGAAATATGAGGCGAGCATTAGGCATACAAATATTTAAAACATTTCAAGTGCAGCGGCACTGACCAAAAGTCAAACAAACAATGTGTGTTCGACATCACAACACGGGCTGTATACAACAAAAGCATATTCCAAGTTCAGCGGCACGAGGTGTCAAGTTATGTCTGTTATCCATATGTATTTTACTTGATGTGACACTTAAAATTCTTTTGTTATATTATAGTCATGCCTTGCAAAGAGTGCATTTATGCTGCACTTAAATATATAGGTTTATTGTAATAGGTTTTTACTCTCTTCATTTAAATTGCTACCATATCCTGAGAAATTATTGACAAACAATGAAAATATGGTTTATATATCCAATCTGGAGCCCCCAAATGATTATATATTGTCTTATACCAGTTCGTAACTATTCGTACATCTTTTCTCTTCGCCACATTCTGCATAGTTTTATCATATACTGCGTTATTTAGCAATTTATAGAAATTTTTCTCAAATACGTTTTTTTCAAAAACCAGATATCCAAATACATATCTAGTTGAAAAGGTTCTCAAAACTAAAGGACATAAGGTGTTCGTTAAGTGGGTGGGCTTTGGTAATGAGCACAATTCTTGGATAACCAAATATGAGTCATTGTAAATGGAAGAATACAATAAGCAAATAATAACAATAAAAATCGCATCAATATTTAATTTTAGTTTAAAATAAGTAAATAAATAATAAATACCAAACTGATTCTTATAAATCATACTGTGTTTTAACCTCATTTATTTACAATCGAACAGTCAATAACATTGACTCTGAACTCCGATTTATCAGAGCTATCTGCTAACTATTTTCTTCCTATTGATTTAAACGGAACCTAAGTTAACCTTAAAAAACAAAAAGGGTTTAGGTATGAGGAAAGACACTTGTAATGGTTAAAATTATTAAGGAATTCATTGGTCGACGAGCTAAGATGTATTCAATAAAACTAGATAAAGTAGATATTTCAATTACACTCGTTTATTTCATTATCAATGGTAAATTCACTCATGGAAGCATTATAAAAAATTAATATAAATATATTTATCAGTTAAAAAATCTGTTCGAATTTCACAACTACAGCTAACGCGTATGTGTTCTTATCAGTTAACATTTAAAATTTAGTATATATTTATAATTTGTATTTCTCATTAGTATATATTTTGAATTAAAATTATACAAATGTACATTACATTTGTTTACTAAAATTTAAATGTGTTTATTTCGTCGTCAAGGGTAAATGTTTAGTGTAATTAAACTTATGTATCCACCATTTCGATATCAAACTATATAAAAAACACTGCACCCGCATTAAATAGGTTTTATTCATACGTAAAAATTTATGTACATCCATATAAACATATGTATTTACGCATACATATTTGAATATATGTGTATGCATGTCTTTATAAGAATGTTTGTATGTGTATAACTACAAAACAATATAATAAATTGATCCACTTCAACATAACTTGTTTATTTCAAGTTTTTTATTAAGTACATTCACACATTCATACAAACATACATCCACATATGTATTCACCACCTAACCTCACAAAATGAAAAAGTGACACAAAAATCCTTATCTTCTAATATAAATTGCTCCACTACAACATAACTTGGCAGCGTTGCCGCAACAAAAAAAAATTATATGCGAAAAATATATGAATAATAAATCACCAATTTTAATTAAAAATAATCAATATGGCAACTCTGGCAGCATGACCAGCCATTTTGTATGGAAAAATTGATACAAAAACCCCGCAAACATACTACTAAAATACAATCACAAATCGGCCTGAGCTATGTATGAGTGGATTATTGCAATCATAAGGACAACAAGAAGTACAGACAAATGTAACAGCTGCATAGATGTACACTCAGCACCATCTAGTGTGCAATAGTAGCTACTAATTTTTTCATACAAAGTTTTCAAAACTTGAATGAAAAAACCTTGGAAGTGGCAATTGCTACAATTTTATTATGAATACGGCTTTACGATTTTATTGGTAATGCAAATTAAGTTTCATTATCAATAAACATATAATGAATTTCTTTTTACTGAAAAATTTACTCTTACTGCAATTTTTAATACAGTACCTATATACTGCAGTATTCCCATATACTAACCAAATAAGTTAAATAAAACAAACACAAACCAGCAAATTCCTGTGTATTTAGTCTTGATACTTTTAATTGATTAATTGAATAAATTGATTACATACAAAATATATAATGTACTTCCAACTTAAAAAAAAAATTCATTACTAGATGCTTACACATCTCTCCTGTGATCGGACTCACATTGCTTTTTTTCAATATAACAAAATGCACTAGTAAACCAAACATGAGCTGCATAGCATACATATGACGGCATGGAAAATAGTCTTTAGAATTAGGATTTTAATGCCAAAGCTCAGACTGGACTCCCTATTGATAGAGAGATACAAAGTTCGAATTAATATTATCACTGCAAAGGAGATATGCCGACTGAAATTCATCTTTTAAGTCAAGTATGATATATATCTGTTTAATATATTGCTCCCATTAAATGCTATTACTGTTTTGAGTAATATAAGGCTAGGAAATGAATTAATCTTTATGCTTTCTTGCGAAGTTTAGTTTTTGCAGCTTAGCAATATATTGCAATTATTGATATATAATTTTTCCATCAAGGCTGTTTGTAGATTGGCTATTATATTTGGAGTTGAGAACTGCCGTGATGTCTGCAAATATAGACAAAGTGCAGTCATACCGAATAGGCCATAAGTAGTATATTTGTGGGGTTTCTGGACCAAAATTTCCCTTACAAAATATTGGTTCTTGCTGTCAGTGTGGCCATGTTGATAATTTTTAACCAAAATTGGTGATTTTTCTTAATATCTTGTTTACAAATACTTTTTTCTGGTTGCGGCAACGTTAAAAAGTTATGATATAGTGGAGCACTTATATTGTTTAGTATTTATACTCATACGCATACAAACATTCTTATAAATACATGCATACACAAATATCCAAACGTCCATGCATAAATACATATGTATATATGTATGTACATATATTTTTACAGATAAATAAGACCATATTAATTTTAATTATTCTTTTTTCCCGAAATCTTATTAAAAAATTCAAATTGATCAGTTGAGGGGTTTTAGCTAGTTCCTATGCGCATTTCACTGGGGCTAATGCAGATCATCAGGGAACGTTTACACAACATTTCTTAGAATAACTAAAGACATTTATTTCAAACTTCCATATTAATAAATAGGAAGCCTAAAACAATATCAAAGTCATAACAAGAACTCACTAAACAATTTTCCTTTTTTATTTTCTTACGTTTTATTCCACAACTTTTTGGTTTTTTGCCGACTCAAATTGTAGGTGTAAGAGAAATAAGGAATAACAACTAATAAATGTTTTAAGATAAAAACAATTTATTTAGAGTGTTGACAACATAAGTTGTTTTATATTGCACAAGCACTTGCATATTTAAATAAGTTTATGTTTTGGGGTTTTTTAAACTCTCTAATTTTAATTATGTGCTAGTTCTTTTTTCCCAAAATCTTATTAAAAAATTGAAATTGATCAGTTGAGGGGTTCTAGCTAGTTCCTTTGCGCATTTCACTGGGGCTAATGCAGATCATAAGGGAACCTTTACCCAACATTTCTTAGAATAACTAAAGACATTTAGTATTGATGAAGATGATGATGATATTTTCCTTAATATAAATATAAAAGATGTTTAATTACTTTTAATCCGTTTAGGTAATAAGAAAATATTGTAAAATTAAAGTTATATTAAAATATATAAAAAAAACTATGTATCAACAACAACAACAACAAAAATTTGTTTGTAATAAACGAAAAGTATAGTATATATATATATATATATATATATATATATCTATATATATATATATATATATATATGTGTGTGTGTGTGTGTGTTTGTGTGTGTGTGTCCGTATGAATGTTTTTTGTTAGGTTCAAATTATTAATGATATAAGAAGGGTACGACATAATACGCCTAATAATAAATTTGGTAATAGCTCAAGCGATATTATTAAAACCGAAAATTCGTTGGAATTCTCTTGGATAAAAATACCAATTTCGACGTGCAAAATACAAGGATTACTAATATTTCGTTTCTTTTACAAAAAGACGCTATCAACAAACATTAATTAGGAAGGGAAATCAGTCAATTACAACAAAATTTAATAACTTTATCAAAGAACTTGATGAAAAAATTTAAATTATTAAAAGACACTTGAAGATATGATATCTAATAGAGAAATGTCATTAATATATATATATATATATATATATATATATATACATATATACTTTAGTAAAATTTAAATTAAATGTCTTTATTTCATTGTCAAGGGTAAATATTTCAATTACACTCGTTTGTTTCATTGTCAAGGGTATATACAGTCATGGAAGCATTATAAAAAATTGAAGAAGATATATTTAATGCCCTTTAAAAACAATGTGGTCTTATCAGTTAAAAAAAATATGTTCGAATTTCACAACTACAGCCAACGCATATGTGTTCTTATCAGTAAACGTTTTAAATATAGTGTAAATTTATAATTTGTATTTCTCATTAGTATATATTTTGAATTAAAATTGTACAAATGTTTATTACATTTTTTTAAATAAAATTTTAATGTGTTTTTTTCGTTGTTAGGGGTAAATATTTTAATTACACTCATGTATCCAGCATTTCGATATCAAACTATATAAAAAACACTGTGCCCGAATTAATATGGTCTTATTTATCTGTAAAAATGTATGTTCATACATATATACATATATTTTTCATATAAAATGTTGCCCCAACAATTGGATCAAAAAAAAAACAAAAAATAGGAATCAACCTAATTGCGGGTGTTTGCTGCTATAACCGATACCTAATATTTTTCATTTCCAATAAGTTTCTGAATATCAGATGCAAATTTTGGTTTTTAGTTGCAAGCACATATGGCAATAGAACGTCTTGTCATAAGTGGTTTAATCCCAATTTTCTCAATAAGAGTAGTGTCAATAAGAGACAGATAGTAATTGATGAGTTACGTTATTTTCTGACAATGATTGCTCACCACCTTTCCTAGAATTAGTCTTGTCATTCCCACATATTTTAAAATCATTATTTTAAATAGACAGTTTTGAATTCAGACCAGTTTCCAAAACTAAACATATATGAATATTACACGTGGCTGTTTGAATTGGATTAGTTCCTACCTTACTAATAGGAAACAAAATGTTTTATTCAAAAGTACTATATCTAAACCGATCCCCGTTACGTCTGGTGTTCCCCAGGGAAGTCATCTGGGACCCCTATTATTTTCACTATTTATCAATGACTTACCTGCAGTTATCAAAAACTCATTCATTCTTATGTATGCTGATGACGTAAAAATATTTTTTACCTACAATATCTTTGATGATCATAAGTTTCTTCAAGCAGATTTAAACTCTTTGTACTCTTGGTGTGAAATGAATTTAATGACATTGAATCTAAAAAAATGCAAGCATATGTGTTTCTTTCGGAGGAGCCATTTCAACGTAAAATATTTTTTGGGTGGTTATGAGCTGGAAAATGTTTGCACTTTCACAGATCTTGGAATTTTACTAGATCCAAAACTGAATTTTATTCAACATATATCTCTAACTGTTAGAAAGGCCAGAAGTCAACTGGGGTTCATCAAACGCTGGGCAAAGGAATTTGAAGATCCTTATGTTACTAAGCAGCTTTTCACATCGCTTGTTCGTCCCATTTTGGAATATGGATCAATAATATGGGATCCAACATATAAGGTTTACATCAACACAATTGAATCTGTACAAAAACAATTTTTAATATTTTGTCTTCGAAGTTTGCAATGGAACCCATTTTGTTTGCCTTCTTATAAAGCTAGACTAGCTCTTATTAAGTTACCATCCCTAAGTAGTCGAAGATCTATGTTAAACACTTTATTTATTTTAAATATAATTAATGGTAAAACCTGCTCTGAATTCTTAATTGAAAATTTATCATTTTGTGTTCCTCAACGTCCTACTCGTTTCTTCTGTCTACTTAATATTAAATTTCTAAGAACAAATTACGCTAATTCTGATCCTTTTATTAGATGCTGTAAGGACTTTAACAAGATATATTATTATGTTGATTTCTCTTTCAGTGAAAATTTGATTAAACGAAATATTTTGTTTGCATTAAATAACAGCCAATAATTGATATTTCTTTGAATTTTAATCTGTATATGTATGTAAATAGTCTGTAAGAATTGTAAATTCATAGACTGTAAATAAATAAATAAATAATTTATTCAAAACAATAAAATAATTCTTGATATTTAAAATGAATGGTCCGCTTTATTTTTACAAAGTCTAAGCTTAGTGGCTAGCTCCAACTTCTTGAGGAGAAAAAAGTTCGTTGGTGTTAGTTTTAATATCATTTTGAGCTTGCCAAGTTTCATTGGATGTTAATGGAGTGTGTTAGGAAAGCTGCTGTTATAACTACTGATCAAATATTGATTTATGCTGTTTGCACATTTTAGGGCAGATTCTGTACAACCGGATGTCTAATGTTGTTCAGCACAGTTTGAACAAAATGTTTTTACATTACAGTGGTTGGAGCCATGACCAAACATTTGATAATTGTAGCATTGTGTAATCTGATTTTCCTTTTCCTGTTTGCAATTTCTATCTGATCCTCAAACAGCCAATTACAGACAATTTTTGTTGAAGCTCTCTAATTGTAATATATTGTCTTTTGAAATAGACAATATAAGTCTCATACTCAGTATTGTATAAGCTCTTTTAATAACGATTTTCACATCCAAACATTTGAGTCCCATATCAATGAGACGTTTTTTTTTTATAACCAAAGGATCAAAAAACCCGTATTTATCTTTCAGTAGATTACACATGGTTTCAAAGTCATTCTTTGTTTTGAGAAATAATTTAAAACCAATTGAAATTTCCTTAACAGCATTTCCCTTACTCACTTCACATTGTTCATAAACTTCTTAAATTTTACATATTAGTATTCTTATGGGAGGAACATGTATTTTAACAGTTTTTTCTACGGTAATTTCGCGCAAACAAGCGATCGTTTAATCTTTTCGGTGTAAACTGTTTAGCTTTTTGCCAGTTTTGTTTTAAATCACAAAGTTATTCTTTAATTTTAATTATGTGCTAGTTCTTTTTTCCCCAAATTTTATTAAAAAATTAAAATTTATCAGTTGATTGCAAGTGCTTGTGCAAAATAAAACAACTTATGTTGTCAACACTCTAAATAAATTGTTTTTATATTAAAACAATTATTAGTTGTTGTTCTTTATTTCTCTTACACCTACAATTTGAGTCGGCAAAAAACCAACCAGTTGTGCAATAAAACGCAAGAAAATAAAAAAGGAAAATTGATCAGTGAGTTCTTGTTGTGACTTTGATATTTTTTTTAGGCTTCCCATTTATTAATGTGGAAGTTTGAAATAAATGTCTTTAGTTATTCTAAGATATGAAATGCGCGTAGGAACTAGCTAAAACACCTCAACTGATCAATTTGAATTTTTTAGTTAAATTTTGGAAAAAAGAACTAGCACATAATTAAAATTAAAGAGTTTAAAAAACCCCCAAAATATAAACTAATTTACAAAGTTATTGTTTTTGTTAATAACACAACATTAACCCCCTAATTCATAAACGATTATTAAATTTAAAGAGGCTTTAAAGTATGGATTTTGTAGGGTTAAAGATCTCTTAAAACATTCATTAACTTTAACTATCGTTTATGAATTAGGGGGTAAGTATTTAGCAATGGTTTTGCTAGGATCAATTTTACACAAGTCTTTTCACCACAAGAGTTCAAGCGTGAATGATTTTAAATTTTATTTACCTAAACTTTAATATATTTGCATTGAAATTTTAAAATTTTAAATATTAATTGCGCAAATGTTATTAGTTACCGAAAAATTGTTCAGTGAAAGCTTTCTTGTTACTGCACTTTTTTTCAATATCTGGTAAAATTCTGCTGCTCTGCCTGCAATTTGTGCAGTAGGCAATGAAAATCAAATGACTATTGAAATTTTTTCAGTAAATTATAGAATTTATAAGCAATAGTTTGGTAATGCACTGTGTCCATTGAAGTTGTGTCCATTAAGTGAACTGAACAAAGTGAACACCCACTACTATTGGCGATTATAGGTCAGTTCTGAGGATTTTGTTTTCACAACTAAGCGATTTTAAGGTTATTATTTGATATATGAACTAGGACTTTTTGTGAAACTCAAGAAATATTATTATCAATTATAACTAAAATATCTCGTTTCTTATTTCTTAGGAAATTTAAACAAAACGGTCAACCTTAAACGCCATCTTCAATTTTTTCCGCTAGTTTTAACACTGCAAAACTATCGTACCCTTGTTTTGTGCTATTCTATGCTTTTGAGCATAGAAACATTTGAAACATTATTATTTTATATTTCATATCAACCGTTTGTCATCTCTTAGTAAGCGGTGATTGATTTTAGCATAAAAAACGCGAGAACACTAAATGATCAGATATTAACTGATTTTGACCCGTCTAAAGGTCATTGAAGCAGTTTGTAAATTTAAAGAGCCGATTAATTTTGGAATCGATGAGTAAAGCTGCTGAAAAGCTATTCTAAACAATCACTTTGGCGAAAAATTCGTTTTAGGTTTATATTGAGATGTTTTGAAACTACCGTTTCGAATTGGTTGAAATTCACAAAAAAAAAATTAGTTCAAGAACGCTCTTTTTCGATTACTGTCAAAGAATCGAGAATACGAAAGGATCATATATATAATTTTCTTACGAACGGGTTAATCAATTTCGACCCGGCTTACGGTGATTGAAGTGGTTTGTAAATTTAAGCAGCTGGGTATTCGCGGAATCGAAATCGCTAAAAAGTTATTTTACTTAATCTGTTTGAAGAATGATTTTTAATAATTTCTTGAGATATTTTGAGATCTACTAATGCGAATGAGCTCAAAATCACAGGAAAACTATCAATTTGTAGAATCAATTGTTGAACCTTAAGCACTTATAAAAATACTACTTTTCAACTCTTTTTGAGAATATATTGATGTTCAACAGTTCGAACCGGTTCAAGTTCAAGGAAAATCTATGTTCAGGAATGCTGTTTGGCTTAATTCGGTTCAGTCGTTCTTTAGTTCTAAGCAGTTCACATATTTACACACACAAAGAGATAGTGACGTTCTCTCAGAATTAATTGGAGTACCTTCCTAAGACTTCAAAATGTTGAGATCTGATAGGAGTTCCATTTTTCAAAACGATATAATAACTTCCTGATCAATGACGATTTTAAATTTTTCTAGCGCAAAGTAAAAAAAAAGGATAAATTGATATCATATTTATATTGCACATTATTGGCTTTTATATATTGATTCACTTCTTAAAACGAAATCCTAAATATATATACATATATATTATACACATATAATATACATATTTATATACATATATTTTATTTAAAAAAACGCAATGTAATTAACATCACTTAACTACTAAACGAATTTAAAAAAAATCACTGAGCTTGTTATTGTAATCGAAACTAGTCGTTATTGATTGAACAAGCAGTGTAAAGTGAGCTGAGCTATAAACATCAGTCAGCTCATTGAGCTGAAAAGCAAAACTCTAATGACCACGATATATATATATATATATATATATATATATAGTATATATATATATATATATATATATATATATATAAGTATATGCAAATAAATTATTATTGTTTCCGTAGGTGGTGTGTTTGTTGTACTACTGTGTGGCTTGGCATTAGCTGTTGTTTTTGGCATATTGGAGTTCTGCTACAATTCAAAGAAAAACGTTCAAAGCGAAAGTAAATCCTTGTGCACGGAAATGGCGGACGAATTACGATTTGCATTGCATTGCCATGCCTCGCAGCAACGACCCACTCTTTGACAAAACTGTCCCAAATGTGTTCCGTACTCTACGTAACTACCAATTGTTTGGCTGCTTGTGGATGCACTAGGACTTATGTTTCACTAATGCCAATGCCGTTGGCATGTCCCAATTACGCTTTGGTCAAATCGTGTACATATGTTTGTGGCAAAAAAAATTTAAACTGGAATTAAGAAACTCTGGTTCTGAGTCTCATATGTAGAAAAAATTCCTTTACTAAAAAATTAATTACACTAGGCAACAGCCATTTTGTTATTTGGTTCTAGCATACTTTTTCTCATGGATTTGGACCTACTGAACACGAAAATGAATTTGAAAAATTTTTCTGTCGATTGGTTTGCGAGATACAAATTTTTTAATTTTTTTTTTTTAATTTTTGGAGGTACACTTACTATTTTGAGCATATCTTTAGTCTTCTTTGACCTATTATATCCTACTACTACTCAAATTAAAGACAATTGAGCCGTCTACAACTTATTCTCAGAAAATTTTCAAATCGGGTTAGTAGTTTTGATGTTGGCGGCTTAAAAAGGTTAAAAAACTGGGTTTTTTTAGTAAAAATGTGGCTGAAAAATTCATATAAAAATTCATATAAAATATTAAACGCGATATTAACAGCGATTTTAATTTTTTTACGTATAGCTGACACTTTTCCAAAGAAAATAAGCCCTTACTTAACAAAATCTGATGAGAAATGGCCGACTTATTATTTTTTTGGTAAACGACCGAAATTCCGCTATTTCACGATTTTTTGATTTTCATTATTTGCACAGCTTACCTACCCAACGCAAACGAATAAATACATTTGAACTTAATTTAAAATAAACAAATTAGTCTTCGTATATTATTTTTTAATTTATTTACAGCACTACATGCTCAATGTATCGCACAATTAGCTAAACTAACGAAAAAAACAAAAAAAATGAGTAAAAACAAAGATATAAGTGTACATTTTATGCCATGTGGAAAAACTGCTGACTTCTTCTTTGTTTTTTGTATTCGCTGCAATCGGTCTCACGTATTAGGGTCCAAATATAGTCACCCATCATAGCCGTGTCATAGATGCCCTGATAGCGTCGTTCCATAGCCTTCAATTCCTGATGAAAGCGCTCGCCGTGTTCGTCGCTCACGTCTCCTAAATTCTCAGGGAAAAAATCCAAATGAGAATGCAGAAAGTGTATTTTAAGTGACATGTGCACTCCCATGGCTTCATAGTTCTTTACCAGATCCTCAACTATGTCCTTATAATTCGGGCTTTTGTTGTTTCCTAAAAAGTTTTCCACAACAAGCCTGAAGGAATTCCATGCTGCGGCTTCGATGGGTGATAACAGCTTTGGGAATTTTTCATCTTTCAAAATTTTTTTTATCTCGGGTCCTGCGAAGACTCCTTCTTTAATTTTTGCCAGCGAAAGGTAAGGGAAAATTGACCGTAAATAGGCAAAAGCTTCACCTTCTTTGTCTAATTTTTTGGCAAAATTTTTAATCAAACCCAATTTTATGTGCAGCGGCGGAAGTATTATATTTTCACGGTTCTCTATTAGTGGTTTGCGCTGAACATTCGCTTCTCCAACTACAGGTTTCGTTCGTACCGGCCATTTTTTTTTATATAATGCTGATCATCAGCGCGGCTATTCCAAAGGCACAGAAAACAGCAATGTCGCGTATAGCCTCCTTGGAGTCCACACAGAATGGCCACAACTTTAAGGTCGGCGCATATTTTCCAATTGTATTTCCTATACTCTATGCATTTCAGCAAAATGTCCATAGTTTCATAGTTCTCCTTTGAATGAACCGCATGAGCAATAGGAACAGATGGCTTTTCATTCCCATTATGTAAGAGAACTGCCTTCAAGATCTCTTTGTTGCTGTCAATAAACAACCTCCATTCGTTGGGGTTGTGAATTTGGTGAAGCTCTTGGAACAAGCCTGAAATGTCGCTGCAAAAACATATTTGGTCTTTCTTTGTATAAAATTTTGCATACTCCTTGTGACGGTTTCTGTACGCTGATACTTTCACTTCTGAAGCCGCAAATCCACACTGTATCATCCGAGACGCAAAAAGTTCGGATTTCTCCTTAGTGAGACCAAAATCGCGCACCCAATCGTTTAGTTCGGCCTGTGACAGTAATTTTCGCTTTGCACCCGGCTCAAATTCGCTTGCATTTGACTCGGACTCTTCTTCTGACGATTCTGCTTTTTGAAGAGATTTACCAGGGCACACTGGATATGGCACATCATACGAATGTGGTACTGGAAGCGCAAACGATCCCACTTGAGCGTAGTTCCATTTAAAAAATCTTCCTACCCCACTGTTTGTGGTAAGGCAAAAATAACAGTCTGTGGAATGGCATAGCGGCTTTTTCCACATCATTGGTGTATCGAATTTCATATGGCGGCTGAAATTAAAATAAATTACTATATTCGCTATGTATAATGTGTTTAAATAAAAATTCTTACCTTCCGCCAGCTGCCCAGTTGGTTAAGATTATATAGCAAAGATCACACAGCGACTTAGGTGTCCATGGTTCTGTGATATTTGGTGAAATACCAAAATAATTCAAATAGTGCAATTGTACTGCTGGAGTAAACTTGTGTGCGTGATTTTTTTTTATAAACTGGCCACAAACATTGCAGAAATTGTCTGGATCGTTCAAACACTCGAACACACGTAGTCTTTTACTCATTGTCTTCCTTGCGTTTTCTAAATATTAACTTCTTTACACTTTCACAGACAGTTTTGAAATGCAATTGATAACCGTGTCTCCTTATGTTTAAATATGTATGAGCATGTAGTGCTGTAAATAAATTAAAAAATAATATACGAAGACTAATTTGTTTATTTTAAATTAAGTTCAAATGTATTTATTCGTTTGCGTTGGGTAGGTAAGCTGTGCAAATAATGAAAATCAAAAAATCGTGAAATAGCGGAATTTCGGTCGTTTACCAAAAAAATAATAAGTCGGCCATTTCTCATCAGATTTTGTTAAGTAAGGGCTTATTTTCTTTGGAAAAGTGTCAGCTATACGTTAAAAAATTAAAATCGCTGTTAATATCGCGTTTAATATTTTATATGAATTTTTATATGAATTTTTCAGCCACATTTTTACTAAAAAAACCCAGTTTTTTAACCTTTTTAAGCCGCCAACATCAAAACTACTAACCCGATTTGAAAATTTTCTGAGAATAAGTTGTAGACGGCTCAATTGTCTTTAATTTGAGTAGTAGTAGGATATAATAGGTCAAAGAAGACTAAAGATATGCTCAAAATAGTAAGTGTACCTCCAAAAATTAAAAAAAAAAAATTAAAAAATTTGTATCTCGCAAACCAATCGACAGAAAAATTTTTAAAATTCATTTTCGTGTTCAGTAGGTCCAAATCCATGAGAAAAAGTATGCTAGAAACAAATAACAGACAAAAGTTTGTTATTTGTGACCTAGTGCTATCAAAATCATTTATTAAGTCAAGTTCTGTTTTAGTAAGTAATGTCCTATTTGTATCTGTTTTTTGTTTATGTGGTTAGTAATGTTCTGGACTTGAGAAGAGATTAGGTCGTTTATTATTGTAAGGTTGTTAATGGTATTTGTTAAAGTCTTTTCCTTTTCGTATATTGTTTTTAATGAGTTTCTAATTTCTATTTCGTCTTCGTTATCCATGGTTCCAGCGATGATTTTCAGTCCTTTCCCTAAAAGGTTTACTAGTCCTCGTTTTCGTCTAGAATGCAGATTTAAGGTTTCTATTTTTCCTTCAACTAAAGCAAAATTTTTATATACACTGTCCAATAGTGGTTTATTTTCTGTTGTACTAAAATTTAGTGAAAGTATGTTGTTATGTAATAATGATAATGTGTCGCCATATAAAGTTAGATTTACAACATGTAATATTTTGCTGTAATGTTCAATCACCTTTCTCTCGTCGGTCTTAATTGGTACGTAGCCATTGTTATTTGTAAGGTCCTGTATGTCAATTGTTTGTGTGTTGACGGTCGATATTAATGCCAGTAGTAGTAGGTAATTCATCTGAAATTATACACATTATTCAAGAAGTTTGATATTGTTTCTTTCGTTTAATCTGTGCCTTGTAGTATTTTAACCCTGTTTTCTTGTCTACCACATGATCTTCGTCTATCTTATCAGTGTCTACTTTTCTATATTTTCTATGATTTTTGCCTCCCCTAACTTCTTTAATATAATTAGTTCCTTCGTTCAATTCTACATCAAATCTGTCTTTATTCAATTTATTTATATATTTTTCTTTCTTACTCACAATCAATTCGCGTATTGTATCGTATCTGTCTTCCTGTATTTTTCCATTCAAGAAATCAATTGGTTTAATATTTGTCGTACTATGAATGGTGTTGTTATAAAAACCTATTATTCTTAATATTTTTTTTTTCAACGGTTTCAGTTTTATTCTTTTTGTCATGTCTTAGAAGTCGCATGTGTTCATTCATTGTATTATGGAGTCGCTCAATATCTGCGTTGGAGTTATGATTACTGTTAGAGGTGTAGTGTATGGCAACGTTTTCTTCCCTTAAGAATTGTTGCATTGGTATTGCCTTGAATCCCAATTCATTGTCCACAATTATTTTTTCAATTTTCCCGTAAGAATTGATATACTGAAGTAATTTCGTTTTGAATTCTGTCCATTAATTTTATAAGCAACTGCAAATTTGGTAAACTTGTCGATAAATGTCATGAAAAGCTGTCTTTCTAATGTATAAAAGACATCTATGTGTATGATTTCGCGGGGTTTTGAAGGTGTTTCGGTAATCTTGTATGGCAACTTCGGTGGTTTCCTGTCATATTTCTCAACATTACAAACCTCACAATTATTAATAAACTGTGTAATTCTCAGTTTCAATTTTGGGTTATAAATTTGTGTTTTTAATTCTTCGTATACTGCCTGAATACCTCTATGATTTTTGTCCAAATGTTCCTTCTCTATGAGTGCAGTTAATTTATTTTCATCCTCGATATCTTCGAGTATTCTGTTACATCTAATTATTTTAAATTTATTGTCATTTGAAAAGAGTTCTTCATAGGTATTTTTTATTATATCAAAAAGGTCATCTTCCACAAGAATTGCGTTCAGTTGATTTGGATTGAAATGATTTTTTAATATTGATATTGTAGTCTCTCTATCGAGTTCTTTGACTTCTATGATTTTTCTGTTATTTTTAAATACTTTTTTATTTTTAATTCTTGCTGAACCTGAGTGGATCTTCTTGATAATGATTTGATTTTTAAAAATATTAATGGGGTTATGGGTTTCTTTCGGTGCAGTTGGGTTGGATTCTAATATATTTACATGAATGGATGTTGGTTCAATTCTTGATAAGGCGTCCGCATTGCTGTTTTTCGTACCCTTTTTATATTTAATTTCGTAGTCAAATTCGGAGAGTTTGAGCCTCCATCTAACTAACTTTGAATTTGGCTCCTTAATTGAAAAAAGCCAGCTCAATGGCTTGTGGTCGGTTTCTATGATAAATTTACGGCCGAAAATGAATGGTCTAAAATATTTAGTGGCCCATATAATAGCCAAAAGTTCTTTTTCAATTGTGCTGTAATTGCATTCGTGATCGTTAAGTGTGCGACTTGCGAAACAAATCGGATGGTTGTCTTGTGATAAAACAGCGCCTAAGGCGAAATTGCTCGCGTCTGTAGTGACTGTGAATGTTTTTGAGAAATCTGGATATGTTAAAATTGGTTCATTTATTAACAAAGCTTTGAGAGTGTTAAAGCTTTCTATATATTGTGGGTCAGAGATTTTTATTTTGGCATCCTTTTTTAGATATCTGGTCATTGGCTTTGCAATCATTGAATAATCTTTAATGAATTTCCTATAGTATCCGGTTAATCCTAGGAATTGTTTTATCTGCTTTGGTGTCTTCGGGATTTGGAAGTTCTTTACGCATTAAATTTTTTTTGGGTTTGGTTTTATTCCGTCTTGCGTTACGATATGTCCTAAAAATTCAGTTTCTTTCTTTAGAAACTCAGATTTATCAAGATGTACTTTTAAATTAGCTTCTTTTAGTTTATTAAAAATAAGATTAATTGAGTTTATATGCTCTTGCAATGATGTAGAAAAAATAATAATGTCATCTAAGTAGACTAGACATATCTTATTTATGTATTCGCTTAAGACTGTGTTCATCAGTCTCTGGAATGTCGCTGGAGCTGTCTTTAGTCCAAACGGCATTCTTAAAAACTCATAATGACCATTTTCCACGCTGAAAGCAGTCTTATGAATGTCCTCTTTCGCAACTTCAATCTGATGAAATCCCTTGGCTAAATCAAGAGTAGTGAAATACTGGCATCTGCCCAGTTTATCTAGTATTTCATCAATGTTCGGGATTGGGTACCTGTCATCCACTGTTATTTCGTTTAGTTTCCGGTAATCTATGACAAGTCTCCATTTGGTTTTGTTACTGGCATCGGCCTTCTTAGGTACGATCCATACTGGTGCTGAGTAGGGAGATTTGCTGGGTCTGATTATTTTATCTTTAAGCATTTGTTGAATTTGTTCTCTTACTTCTTCCTTATGTATATATGGATATCGATAAGATTTGGTAAATATTGGGACATTATTGACAGTACGTATATTATGCTTTATAGCAGATGTAAAGGTAAGTTTTGAATTTTCTTGGTAAAATATTTCCGGATAGGTTTTTATAAGTTTTAATAGACATGCCCTTTCTTCGCAGTTTAAGTGTTCAATTCGTATTTGATTTTCTAATGGTATTTCTTTATCCTTTAATAATTCCTGAAAATAAATAGTTTCTACGTTTTGGTTTTCCTCTCTTCTACTTTCATCGACATCGTCTTCTGTCTTATTTTTTTCTTCTTGATTTTCATGACCATCTTCGTCTTTCTTTTGATATTCTTTTTGTTTGTTTTTATAGTTTCTTTCTAAAAGAGGTAAAATAACGTCTCCAAACTGGATAGTTCTATTTTTATAATTTATACAAGCTCCTAGTGGTATCAGTAGGTCATTTCCCACTAATCCATCATAATAGTCGTGAAATTTTAATATAAAAAATTCAATAAAGTCAAGTTTTTTACCGAATTCATGAAAAGTTTTGATTCTAGCCTTTTGATTTAATTGTGTTGTATTTAGAAGAGTTTTTACAAGGATAGGGTTTGTTTTGTACAACCATTTAGGGTGGCAAATGCCTGGGTTCAAAATCGAGTTTGTTGCACCGGTGTCGATAATTAGTTTTATATGTCCTAGCTTAGTTTTAATTTCTATATGTGGAAGGTATCCGAGGCTGATGGCTGAACATTTTCTATTGTTAGTTCGTGTTTGTTTATGTCCATTGGCTCAAGAATTTGTTGTCGTTGTTGTGGGTTTTGAAAATCTTGGTATTGTTGTTGGCTCGGGTATCGTGTATTTTGTGAAAGATTTCCTGTATTTTGTGTTTGTTGTGGAAACCTGAACTGTTGATTCTGTGGGGCTTGGAACCGTTGTCGTGAATGTTGTGAAAAACTTTGTAATTGTTGTTGTGAATTTTGCAGGTTTGGTTGATTGTATGAATAGTTTTTACGGGTGTTTTGATTGTTATAGGTCCTCGCTATATTATGATTATTACGGTTGTTTCCATTAGTTTGTTTGTGGTGTTGTTGGGTTTTGGAATCCTTGTTTGGTGGTCTTCTGAAGGTAGAAAACATTGGGTTTTGTGATGTAGCATATGCATAACCAGCTTGAAATAATATTTCCATTGCCGTTTCGATGGTTTCAGGATTTCTACATACTAGAACTGTATGCATCGGTTCAGGGATTTTTTCTTTAAAGACGCTTAGGGCAGTTTTCATATTGTTTTTCGCACATTCATTAGATGCAGGGCCAGAACCGATTATCAATATTGTTTTATTATTGAGGTCCCTAAGTCGCTGTTTTATTTCATTATAAAAGTCTACACTATTAGTTTTGAAGGTAACGCTTTTAAGTCTATCAAACAATTCTTCTAGACTACATCTGTCTCCAAAGTTATTGTTTAATACAGTTTTTATTTCTGCCCAAGATTGTGCTTGGCAGTTGATTTCTATAATTTCTCTCGCTCTTCCAGTTAGTCTACTTTTGATTATATCAGAAAACAGTAATTGAGATGGTTCGTCGTAAGCGATCAGTATAGGGTGAACTCGGTCTATTAAATTGATGAAAGTCTGTAAGTCGCGATAGTCGCCACTAAATTCAGGAAGTTTGTTTAAATATTTTAATGGGTCAATCCTTACGGAAAGTGGATGATTTTGTTCGTTCATCTTGTTGGTTAAAAAGTAACTTTTGTTTCTAGTAATTTTCCTATTTCTTTCTTGTTCTGTGTTAGTGTCTTAAGTGTAGTCTGAGTAGGTGTCTAAAGTAACGTTTATTTCTAGTAATTTTCTTATTTATTTCTTGTTCTGTATTAGTGTCTGTCAGGTAACCGTCGTTTGATTCGATCCCTGAGTCTAGTATAGTATAATCTGAGTAGGTGTCTATTTCTTCTTCAGCAAAGTAACAATTTTATACACTTTTTCTTATTAGATAATAGTATGTATTGCTATTTAGAGTTTTAAAATGTTATTCTTACTTTTAGATAATGAGTCAGTACCGCTCATAAAAAATTTTTACACTTTTTTTCTTATTAGATAATATAATAGTATGTATTGCTATTTAGAATTTTTAAAATGTTATTCTTACTTTTAGAAAAATTTTGATGAAAGATTTTCTCTTGTTTCAGTGGTTGTTGTTTCCGTGATTGTTTTCTCTTGTTGTTGTTTTAATTTTTTGATGGGAGTAGATGAAGTCTTCTCTCGCTTCTGTGGCTGTGCTTGTTGTTTTTCCTTTTCTCGTTGTAGTTAAGTTGCTGATTTAAAGTAAAATTTTTTAGTTAACTTTCTCTTTTATTATTCTTGGGGTCAAGAAAATTTTGTTGCATTAGCTTGTCCTTTGTTTTGTTGAAATATTATAGAATCATATCATTTAAGATTCTCATTCAACTTCTTTGTTGTATTTAGTTCATTTTCAACTTCTTCGTTGAATTTCACACAGGATTTTATTTATTTAATTTCTTTCACTTTCAGTTTCTTCGTTGAATTTTTACAAAGGAGTTTATTAGTTCAATTGTTCAGGATATTATTTATTCAGCTTCTTAGTTGAATTTAGTTCACTTTCAACTTCTTTGTTGAATTTAGTTCACTTTCAACTTCTTTGTTGAATATTTACAAAGGATTTTATTTATTCAACTTCTTTGTTGAATATAATTCACTTTCAACTTCTTCGTTGAATTTTTACACAGAATACCACTCAATTTATTTAAATAAAATAAAAGGACCTTTTCATCTTTTTTTAAAAAAATCCTTTTTGTGGTATCCTACCGACTGCGCCACTTTTGTGTTTAATTTTTTTTGAAAAAATAAAAAGAATAAATTTTTATTTTTCTTTATTAAACTTCTTTATTTTGAATCTTTCTTAAGACTGACTTAAAAACTAAAAATTCTTAATATTAAATACAAAAACCAAATGAAAATGTGCTTATTAATATTTCATTTCGTAATTTCTTCCAATTCATTGATCCACTTGGAGTTTATTGATTTTGGAGTTCTTACGAAAATCATATTTCATACAGCAATAAAATATAGGGCAATAAAAGAATACTTATATTTAAGTATGCATATTTGTTCATTGATTTACTTAGAGTTTATTGATTTTGGAGTTCCTAGGAAAATCATATTTCGTATGGCAATAAAATATAGGGCAATAAAAATTAAAGTGTATTTATATTTAAGTATGCATGTTTGTGCACAATGCAGTGGACAAAAATGCATATCAGCAAAGAGTGGAAAGAAAATCAATTTCAAGTACACTGTAAGTACATATGTAAGTATATTTGAATGTTTGTTCGCTTTATTGTGGACAAACATTCTTCACTTAAGAAACTATGAAGAAGTAATTAAATTATGATTTTCCTAGGGGTTATTATAACTACTAAACACAACTTTGCGTGCTATCATTTACTTTCTTGAGGGCTATTACAAGATTTCAATATAGATTTGCTTACAAAATAAAAGTTCATGACCTTACTATATAAGAAAAAGTTTAATATTAAATTGATGTAAATTATTATTTAATATATTTTTAAATGTTTCCATAAAAAGTTATTTATACCTTGATGATTTCTACAATTCAATATATCTATGTGTATATACAGTCACGAAAAATTCATTTTAATGTAAACAGTTGTATTGAACGCCACTAAAGTTAGGCATATCATCAGCACGAATATCACCACATATACCTGATACTGATGTCGCTGGAACATATGTAGAGTACGGAACACATTTGGGACAGTTTTGTCGAAGAGTGGGTCGTTGCTGCGAGGCATGGCAATGCAATGCAAATCGTAATTCGTCCGCCATTTCCGTGCACAAGGATTTACTTTCGCTTTGAACGTTTTTCTTTGAATTGTAGCAGAACTCCAATATGGCAACAACAACAGCTAATGCCAAGCCACACAGTAGTACAACAAACACACCACCTACGGAAACAATAATAATTTACTTGCATATACTTATATATCGTGGTCATGTAAAAAATTAAACATGTAAAAAATTAAATGAAATTACTGTTGGTAATATAATATATTACCTATTATAATTAGAAATTTATTTGTTGGGTGGTTAAGCAATGTCTATATGCATTTCGTTGGAGCTTTTTACCAATTAAATTGAGATTTTATTTTTCATTTGCCTTATAAATACGTTCATTGTTATCCAAATGATTTCTAATTGTATAAAGGTGTAGAAAAATATAATAGATTCATATCGAATAAAAGTTGTTTGTTGGGTTTTGGTTTGTATAAGTTTCACAGCCCACTACACTTATTATAATGTGATTTTTTTTAAATCATTTGTGAATTTTTATAAATAATTTATTAACATAATAATCAGATGGCTTATAAAAGTCTTTAATTAAGTTGAAAAGTTTGAAACTTTTGAAAACTGTGGTTGAAGTCTACTGACGATTTGGTAAAAAGCTCCAATGAAATGCTTATAGACATTGCTTAACCACCCAACAAATAAATTTCTAATTATAATAGGTAATATATTATATTACCAACAGTAATTTTATTTAATTTTTTACATGTTTAATTTTTTACATGACCACGATATATAAGTATATGCAAATAAATTATTATTGTTTCCGTAGGTGGTGTGTTTGTTGTACTACTGTGTGGCTTGGCATTAGCTGTTGTTGTTGCCATATTGGAGTTCTGCTACAATTCAAAGAAAAACGTTCAAAGCGAAAGTAAATCCTTGTGCACGGAAATGGCGGACGAATTACGATTTGCATTGCATTGCCATGCCTCGCAGCAACAACCCACTCTTAGACAAAACTGTCCCAAATTTGTTCCGTACTCTACATATGTTCCAGCGACATCAGTATCAGGTATATGTGGTGATATTCGTGCTGATGATATGCCTAACTTTAGTGGCGTTCAATATAACTGTTTACATTAAAATGAATTTTTCGTGACTGTATATACACATAGATATATTGAATTGTAGAAATCATCAAGGTATAAATAACTTTTTATGAAAACATTTAAAAATATATTAAATAATAATTTACATCAATTTAATATGAAACTTTTTCTTATATAATAAGGTCATGAACTTTTATTTTGTAAGCGGATCTATATTGAAATTTTGTAATAGCCCTCAAGAAAGTAAATGATAGCACGCAAAGTTGTGTTTAGTCTGCACTCAAATCCATGATGTTTCTCGAATTTAGCCCTATATTTAACATATAAAACTGTGGACTTTCATAATAGGTTAAAAATATTATATTAAAATCAACAACAAAAAGAACTTAACAATATCGAGATTACTATTTGTGGAAGCACAAATTGTTTACAAAAACACAGCATAAACTCTAACTTCATCAATTTCCCTCCCTCCAATTTATATTAATTTTATATGATAATTAATTTTTTAGTAAAGGAATTTTTTCTACATATGAGACTCAGAACCAGAGTTTTTTAATTCCAGTTTAAATTTTTTTTGCCACAAACATATGTACACGATTTGACCAAAGCGTAATTGGGACATGCCAACGGCATTGGCATTAGTGAAACATAAGTCCTAGTGCATCCACAAGCAGCCAAACAATTGGTAGTTATTGAGATGCTGTTGGTAATTGTGGATAAGTTAAGGTTGCAGATCATGCCAAGGATTTGTATTTTCTAGATGAGTGGTGTGTGGTGGAACGGTTGGCTTTTTAGATTGGTTGTTGTTGAGAGTATAGCACGTTGTGATACTCTAACTCCCGGAGAGTGTATTTGAACAATAGTTGTTGTTTTCCACAACCGTTTACCTCTTTTCCGCCACTCATGGCTCAGAACTTAAGCAGAATCGAATAAGTGGTATCTTTTACACACGATACACTATCAGTTTCTTTATGAAAGTGTCGTTAATTATGTTGCTTGCTTTCAAAAGGCAAACGAAAAATTCCGATTTTGAAAATAAAATGGCACCATAGTTTGTGAAGAAGTTTTTGTTTGTAAACTATGCAAACGTTACAATGGAGAAATATTTTTTATATATTTATATATAGAGACACAGAGATCCGCACTGTTCTGCATATAAGAGTGCATTCCCCATGAGATAGTATTGTACACAGATTTTCAAAAACAACTTTGCAAAATAGGTAATTAGATGGGATAAGGTTCATTGCGTGGTAGAGATGAATTTCACAAACAACCGTTCAATAGTAAAATGAGTTCAGCATTTTGAAACGAGTTGAAACTTTTCTAACTTATCACATGCGAATTTTCTAAAATGTTGAATTCATCATAATCACATGCTCTCTTCTCTGGGTTGATGAAGCTAATTTTATCAAACTTCTACTTGTTATGCCTATTGTACCTTTGCGAAAAAATTTTCTTCAATTTTTTGAGAGGATAACAACATACATATGTAAGGCTTTGCTACTTTCTGAAAGTCTACTTAATAATTTTAATATTTGAACTTCTTGGATTCTCTAGAGATTAAGCGATGAGGTTCATCGCTCTCCCCTATATTCCCTAGACCAAAAGTAGATTTTGAAGCACCGGCCCATACATGGGAGTTGTATTCCATTTTTAGTCGGGTGTAGTTAGCATAAATAGTGGGAAGGTCAGATGGAGTGAAGTATACCAACCATATATAAACATGGGGTTGCACCAGCCGCCTATGTGTGCATACGAATTGCGTCTTGTTAGGATTAAAGTTAACTTTATCCATGCAGTCCCACTCTGAGATTGACGTAAGATCATCCGAAAGTAAAGTCATCAACGACACGAAAAGAGGTCAGTTTTGTCAGAAGTGCACTATGCCACATATATCCTCAAACTCTTTGGAAATATCTAGCACAAAATACACAAAAGTGACAAGATTTTTTGGCCCGTATCAGCTGTTCACTTAGTACGCGTAGATGAATACGCAAGATATAGCAGCTTAATATCAATAAGAGCTTTAGAAGAAATAGGTATGCATAGCCATGTCTAAACATATGTTTTGCTATAATAAAACAAACAATGGTTGTTAAAAACAAAACACAAACTTCGTTTATAAGAAAAAATTTCAAATAAGTTACATAAATAAGAGTTTTGTACAATATGTTGAAGATATTAAAGTGTTTGTAAACAATCAAAGAAGATAGTAAAACCCCAGAGCAAAGACTGGAGGTCAGTACTGCAAATAATTTAACATACAAATCTCTTCCGGATTTTCAAAGAATTGAAAATCGTATTAATCATGTCTCCAACTCTTATAAGTTAAATAAAATTCATATGAATATATGAACCATTACTAATTTATACAAGTTGGATGTTAAACTTAATATACATAATGGTGTTTAAAAGTAGGGCAAACATTTTATTTATGTGAATATATTTAATATAACTTAATATTTAATATAAATTAGGTCCGGCATGAGGATTTCATTGAAGTCAAAGAAGGCCAAGAGCCAATGAAATCCTTAACCACCCAACAAATAAATTTCATATTATAATAGTACAATGACAGTATGTCAAATAGTTAATTTATTAACAATTAAATTTAGGTTTTATTTTTCATTTGCCTTATAAATACTTTCATTGTTATCCAAAGGATTTCTAATTGTATAAAGGTGTAGAAAAATATAATAGATTCATATCGAATAAAAGTTGTTTGTTGGGTTTTGGTTTGTATTAGTTTCACAGCCCACTACACTTATTATAATGTGATTTTTTGAAATCATATGTGAATTTTTATAAATAATTTATTAACATAATTCTCAGATGGTTTATAAAAGTATTTTAATAAGTTGAAAAGTTTGAAACTTTTGACAACTGTGGTTGAAGTCTACTGACGATTTGGTAAAAAGCTCCAATGAAATGCATATAGACATTGCTTAACCACCCAACAAATAAATTTCTAATTATAATAGGTAATATATTATATTACCAACAGTAATTTCATTTAATTTTTTACATGTTTAATTTTTTACATGACCACGATATATAAGTATATGCAAATAAATTATTATTGTTTCCGTAGGTGGTGTGTTTGTTGTACTACTGTGTGGCTTGGCATTAGCTGTTGTTGTTGCCATATTGGAGTTCTGCTACAATTCAAAGAAAAACGTTCAAAGCGAAAGTAAATCCTTGTGCACGGAAATGGCGGACGAATTACGATTTGCATTGCATTGCCATGCCTCGCAGCAACGACCCACTCTTAGACAAAACTGTCCCAAATGTGTTTCGTACTCTACATATGTTCCAGCGACATCAGTATCAGGTATATGTGGTGATATTCGTGCTGATGATATGCCTAACTTTAGTGGCGTTCAATACAACTGTTTACATTAAAATGAATTTTTCGTGACTGTATATACACATAGATATATTGAATTGTAGAAATCATCAAGGTATAAATAACTTTTTATGGAAACATTTAAAAATATATTAAATAATAATTTACATCAATTTAATATTAAACTTTTTCTTATATAATAAGGTCATGAACTTTTATTTTGTAAGCGCATCTATATTGAAATCTTGTAAAAGCCCTCAAGAAAGTATATGATAGCACGCAAAGTTGTGTTTAGTCTGCACTCAAATCCATGATGTTTCTCGAATTTAGCCCTATATTTAACATATAAAACTGTGGACTTTCATAATAGGTTAAAAATGTTATATTAAAATCAACAACAAAAAGAACTTAACAATATCGAGATTAATATTTGTGGAAGCAAAAATTGTTTACAAAAAAACAGTATAAACTCTAACTTCATCAATTTCCCTCCCCCCAATTTAGATTAATTTTATATGATAATTAATTTTTTAGTAAAGGAATTTTTTCTACATATGAGACTCAGAACCAGAGTTTTTTAATTCCAGTTTAAATTTTTTTTGCCACAAACATATGTACACGATTTGACCAAAGCGTAATTGGGACATGCCAACGGCATTGGCATTAGTGAAACATAAGTCCTAGTGCATCCACAAGCAGCCAAACAATTGGTAGTTATTGAGATGCTGTTGGTAATTGTGGATAAGTTAAGGTTGCAGATCATGCCAAGGATTTGTATTTTCTAGATGAGTGGTGTGTGGTGGAACGGTTGGCTTTTTAGATTGGTTGTTGTTGAGAGTATAGCACGTTGTGATACTCTAACTCCCGGAGAGTGTATTTGAACAATAGTTGTTGTTTTCCACAACCGTTCACCTCTTTTCTGCCACTCATGGCTCAGAACTTAAGCAGAATCGAATAAGTGGTATCTTTTACACACGATACACTATCAGTTTCTTTATGAAAGTGTCGTTAATTATGTTGCTTGCTTTCAAAAGGCAAACGAAAAATTCCGATTTTGAAAATAAAATGGCACCATAGTTTGTGAAGAAGTTTTGTTTGTAAACTATGCAAACGTTACACTAGAGAAATATTTTTTATATATTTATATATAGAGACACAGGGATCCGCACTGTTCTGCATATAAGAGTGCATTCCCCATGAGATAGTATTGTACACAGATTTTCAAAAACAACTTTGCAAAATAGGTAATTAGATGGGATAAGGTTCATTGCATGGTAGAGATGAATTTCACAAACAACCGTTCAATAGTAAAATGAGTTCACCATTTTGAAACGAGTTGAAACTTTTCTAACTTATCACATGCGAATTTTCTAAAATGTTGAATTCATCATAATCACATGCTCTCTTCTCTGGGTTGATGAAGCCAATTTTATCAAACTTCTACTTGTTATGCCTATTGTACCTTTGCGAAAAAATTTTCTTCAATTTTTTGAGAGGATAACAACATACATATGTAAGGCTTTGCTACTTTCTGAAAGTCTACTTAATAATTTTAATATTTGAACTTCTTGGATTCTCTAGAGATTAAGCGATGAGGTTCATCGCTCTCCCCTATATTCCCTAGACCAAAAGTAGATTTTGAAGCATCAGCCCATACATGGGAGTTGTATTCCATTTTTAGTCGGGTGTAGTTAGCATAAATAGTGGGAAGGTCAGATGGAGTGAAGTATACCAACCATATATAAACATGGGGTTGCACCAGCCGCCTATGCGTGCATACGAATTGGGTCTTGTTAGGATTAAAGTTAACTTTATCCATGCAGTCCCACTCTGAGATTGACGTAAGATCATCTGAAAGTCAAGTCATCTACGACACGAAAAGAGTTCAGTTTTGTCAGAACTGCACTATGCCACATATATCCTCAAACTCTTTGGAAATATCTACCACAAAATACACAAAAGTGACAAGATTTTTTGGCCCGTATCAGCTGTTCACTTAGTACGCGTAGATGAATACGCAAGATATAGCAGCTTAATATCAATAAGAGCTTTAGAAGAAATAGGTATGCATAGCCATGTATAAACATATGTTTTGCTATAATAAAACAAACAATGGTTGTTGAAAACAAAACACAAACTTCGTTTATAAGAAAATATTTCAAATAAGTTACATAAATAAGAGTTTTGTACAATATATTGAAGATATTAAAGTGTTTGTTAACAATCAAAGAAGGTAGTAAAACCCCAGAGTAAGGACTGGAGGTCAGTACTGCAAATAATTTAACATACAAATCTCTTCCGGATTTTCAAAGAATTGATAATCGTATAAATCATGTCTCCAACTCTTATCAGTTAAATAATATTCACATGAATATATGAACCATTACTAATTTATACAAGTTGGATGCTAAACTTAATATTCATAATGGTGTTTAAAAGTAGGGCAAACATTTTATTTATGTGAATATATTTAATATAACTTAATGTTTAATACAAATTAGGTCCGGCATGAGGATTTCATTGAAGTCAAAGAAGGCCAAGAGCCAATGAAATCCTTAACCACCCAACAAATAAATTTCATATTATAATAGTACAATGACAGTATGTCAAATAGTTAATTTATTAACAATTAAATTGAGATTTTATTTTTTATTTGCCTTTTAAATACGTTCATTATTATCCAAATGATTTCTAATTGTATAAATGTGTAGAAAAATATAATAGATTCATATCGAATAAAAGTTGTTTGTTGGGTTTTGGTTTGTATAAGTTTCACAGCCCACTACACTTATTATAATGTGATTTTTTTAAAATCATTTGTGAATTTTTATAGTTAATTTATTAACATAATTCTCAGATGGCTTATAAAAGTCTTTTAATAAGTTGAAAAGTTTGAAACCTTTCAAAACTGTGGTTGAAGTCTACTGACGGTTTGGTAAAAAGCGCCAATAAAATGCATATAGACATTGCTTAACCACCGAACAAATAAATTTCTAATTATAATAGGTAATATATTATATTACCAACAGTAATTTCAGTTAAATTTTACATGTTTTGGGAATTGTCGTTTTAATCTTCTTTAATTTTAGTTTTCGTGCTGTTTCTTTTTTCCCAAAGTTATACTAAAATTCAAAGGGATCAATTGTGGAAAGAGAAACAGCATGAAAACTTTAAAGATATTTAAAACGACAATTCCCAAAACATGTACTAATTCAAAAGCGAGTGCACGCGCTAAAATAACTTTTGTCGTCAACACTCTAAATAAATTGTTTTTACCTTAAACCAATTATTAGTTGTTGTTGTTATTTATTTCTCTCATAACTACAATTAGGGTCGGAAAAAAGCCAACCAATTGTAGAATGAAATAAAAACATAAGAAAATTAAAAAGGCAGGATGATCAGTGAGTTCTTGTTATGACTTTGATATATGTTTTTAAGCTTCTCATACATTAAAGTAGAAGTTTGAAATAAATATCTTTAGTTATTTTAAGAAATGTTGAGCAAAGGTTCCCTGATGATCTGCATTATCCTCAGTGAAATTCGCATAGGAACTAGCTAAAATCCCTCAATTGATCACTTTGAATTGTAATATAACTTTGGGGAAAAAACAGCACGAGAAGAAAAATTAAAGAGATTTAATTTTTTTAGTTTCATTTACTATTTCATTTACTATTGTAGTATTGTTATAACAAATTAAAAAATCAATGGTTGTGATTATTATACAATATGCATATAAGTCAGTGCTACGCACCACTACATAAACACATTTACAATGTATTTGAAACAACTGAGCGGGGTTGGGAAAGTCTACACAGTTTAAATTTTCATATGCTATAAAATTCAACACATAAACTTACGCTTGTGGAGGAGAAAAACTTCTGCCTACGCTAGTTAGAAGTGGATATCTTGATTTAAATCACTTTATCCCACAAAGTGATTTAAATTAATATATGCAGGCTATATAGCATTAACAAACGTTAGTTAATGGATTAACAAACGTTAATCCATTCCTGATAGTCATAATTTGTTTGAAGAAACTCGAAGAACGCGAGAGGAGCAATTTCTTGTTTACAGTATACATGTTTCAAAAAGAGAATGTGCTGCGCAAGCACAATTTGTTTTCTTATCGCGCGAGTTAACGTCACTAACATACAACATACACAAAACAATCTTCTTTGTTTCAACTAAAGAAATACAGGAGTATGACGTAGATAAGGAAAACAATAAACATGTTTTTGCATGAAACATTTTTAACGTTGAAAATAAGAACTAGTAGATGATAACACATGCTATTGCAGTGATAAAGAAAATAACAAACATGTTTCTGCATGAAGCATGTTCAATAAAGAAAATAGGAATTAAGACATTTTATGATAAGTAAAGGTTAGGCCATAAATCATATATGTAAACAAATACAAGTAATTATACTAAGATAAAATAAGGATTAAATATTATACTAAGAACATCAATAAAATATTGTAGAAGATAAAAATAATATTATAATATTGTAAGAACAAAGTAACACTAAGAGTAATTTTAGTATTTAAGAAACTAACTTACAAATGAAGAAGCAGTTAAAAATAAGTAATGTAGACGCATAGACGTCGTGACATTTTTAATTGTGTAAAAGTTAAAAATAAGTAATGTAGACGCATAGACGTCGTGATATTTTTAATTCTATAAAAGCTAAAAATAAGTAATGTAGACGCATAGACGTCGTGATATTTTTAATTCTATAAAAATTAAAAATAAGTTATAGAGACGCATAGACGTCGAAGTATTTTTAATTCCAAAGAAATTTAATTCCAAAAAATAATAAAAAAGGAAAAGTAAACGCATACGCGTTAAGAAAATAATTTTTTATTTACTAAAAGATTGGAAATATTAATTGGCGATCCTGCCAGGAGGATAATTCTATTTTGTCCTTCAAGTGAGCGGGCCAAAAATTTTAAGTTTTTCCTTGTCGCAGCAAGGACATAAAAAATCCTTCATAGAAGGAAAGTAAAACAATCGTAAAATCGCCATAAGAATATATAGGTGGAACAAAAAAACGAAGTGAAAAAAAAACTACTTTTAAAATAAACGAACACACATAAAAGACGTGGAACAACATTCGATCTAACCAGACCACTGGAAATAATTAGCGAAGAATACCTATCCATAATGACACAAAATATTGATATTAATATATTAATACAACAAATGGCAGCTATGCAAGCTACCATCGAAAATATGAAAACAGAACACCAGAGGCAGGTGCAAAATCTAGAAGACCAAATCCGGCAAGCTCAACGTATTGAAGTTGTTCCAATATATCAAAGGGCAACAATCGAACCAATAATAACAAACGAAAACCAAGTAAAACTTGACGTTTTCAAATCATTACCAATATTTGATGGTAATATAAATAACTACAGAATATGGAGAGAGGACGCTTCAAGAATAATGGAGACTATATCCAGCCTTAGCGGGGAACCGATATATGCTCAAGCATTACAAATCGTGAAAACTAAAATTCAAGGAAGTGCAGCGCAGATCTTAGCTAACCATGGTACAATATTCAACTTCTATGCTATCCGCGACAGACTTGATAAAACCTATGCAGACATTCGACCCTTGTATGTGCTACAAGATGAGAAGAAAAGGTGCCACCAAGGAAGGAAAACTTTAGCAGAATTTCACGATGAGATTAATAAATGTTTAAACCTCATCATTTCAAAAATATCGATGTCCGGCCATATTGAAGCTGCAACTAGAGCCATGATAGCACAAGCCGAAGAAGACTCAGTCCGCGTTTTCATAGCTGTAGTGAACAGCACCTTTATTCAGTCAACCCTCTACGGCAATGCACCCCATGACTTAGAACATGCTTATACAATTGCAAGGACAATTTAATATGACAACCGACATCAAAACTTGAGGTTGTCCCACGATTCAAAGTTCCAAAGGTTATTCAACAACGAACAACGCAGTCAACAACCTAGGCCACCGAATAACCACCACCATCAAACTCCAAGACATCAACAAAGACAAATGGAAGGTACACGACAACACCAGCCACAAAGATGCAATAGTCATCAACCTCGTCCAGAACCAATGGACATAAGTTCAGGGAATACCCTCCATCATCAACCAACACGATTCAACCCATTCAACAATCAGAAAGGCGACAAAGCGGATCCTTCCAACAAACTAAATACATGAGAAATAACAACATCATCACTAAAGAAGACGACAACAGCAGCACTATAGTAGAAACAGGTACTGTGAATAAGTTAGTTGTTAAGCATTTAAACTAATAAACGGGTAGCCCCATATACAAATGAATGACGGAGAAAAAATATATAATGTATTACTAGATACTGGAGCAACCCATAATTATATAAAAAAATCCTTAAAGCTTAATGAAATTGAAAAAATAAAACCTATGGAGGTTATCTCAATGCATGGAACTTCAATAGTAAATACTAAACAAAGTATTAAATTCCTTGGCGAGGATATAGATTTTTTTGAACTAGATGATATAATAGGATCTGATTTAATATTAGGACTACAAGGAATAATTACACTAAAAGCCATAATAGATATACGAAATATGACATTCACAGTGGATAGGAGAGAATAAAGTAGTAGTATAAACTATACAATATGTAATGACTTGTACAGGGACAGAATTAACATGTCGATGAAAGAAAACAATGGCATAGGACCGTTGCCTTTCACAACAACGATAGAAGCTACAATAAGAACAAAAAGAGACGAACCCATTTGGACGCAATATCCATATCCCATAGCACTATCCATATCCCATAGCGGATAACGACTTCGTAAATAGGGAAATAGAAAGACTTTTAAAGGACGGAATCATCCAAAGAAGTAATAGTCCCTACAATTCTCCAATATGGACTGTTCCGAAAAAAGGCGTAGATGAATACGGACGACCTAAGAAAAGAATGGTCAGAGACTACCAGAAATTAAACTCACATACAATCACCGACAGATATATCATTCCTGACGTGAACATGACAATACAGAATTTAGGAAAAGCAAAATATTTTACGACTTTAGATTTAGAATCAGGATTTCATCAAGTTAGAATAAGAGAGGAAGATAGAGAAAAAACTGCTTTTTGTGTAAATGGTGGAAAATACGAATTTATACGTATGCCATTCGGGTTGAAAAACGCACCATCCATATTTCAAAGCGACGACATCCTAAGAGAATATATTGGAAAATTTGCATATGTGTATATAGATGACGTTTTGATCTACTCATCATCACCAGAAGAACATATGGAACACATAGAGATTATATTCAATGCACTAAATAGAGCAACACTAAAGGCATCCGATGAAAAATCAAAATTCTTTCAAACAGAAGTTGAATATTTAGGTCACATAATTAAACACAACAAAATCGCCACTAATCCAGAAAAAATAGAAGCAATTGAAAAATACCCCCTCCCTCAAACACTAAAAGACTTAAGAGGATTCCTGGGTATGACAGGATATTACAGAAAATTTGTACAAGGATATGCTGGTATAGCCAAGCCCTTAACAATTCTCTTACGAGGCGACAACGGACAAATAGGTAAAAACAAAAGTGCTAAAACAAAAATAGAATTAGATGAGGCCGCTATACAGGCATTTAAAAAATTAAAAAATTGTCTAAGAGAACAGGTTGAACTTTTCCAATCAAATTATAATAAACCATTCGAGCTGACCACAGACGCATCCAACATAGCTATTGGAGCAGTGCTCAGCCAAATGAAAAAACCAATATTTTTTCTTAGTAGAACACTTAGTAAAACGGAGGAAAATTACTCCACTAATAAGAAAGAATTATTAGCCATCATATGGGCACTACAAAAATTGAGGAATTACATTTATGGTACAACAGACCTTACTATTTATACTGATCACCAGTCTCTAACATACGCTATATCTGAAAAAAACCCCAACCAAAAACTAAAACGCTGGAAAGCCATTATTGAAGACTTTGGAGCAAAATTGGTATACAAACCAGGGTACCAAAATGTAGTAGCTGACGCCTTGTCAAGAGAATGTATAAACACATCATCAATTGATACAACTCATTCAGCCGAAAGCTCGTACACAGAAATTATCAAACAAGTGCAACAACCGTTCAACGCATATGCCGGTTAAACTGAACTTGTACCAAATAAAAAAAATAAATGAAATACAAAGCATGATGAAAATTTTGAAATAGAAAAATTTTAATTTCGAACCGATATAATGCTTTTAACAATATTGATTCTTTAAAGAAGCTGATAATACCATATGAGCAGCATCCTATAAGATCAGGTTTTTATACATTCATACTTATCACAACAGTAATTGGTTTAGTCATTATCGGACTGAAAATATATAAATACATATTACAATACAGACGCCGACGAGCAGAAGAATTTTTTAGAATCTATTATCAACAACAAGTAGAAAAATTAATTAGAGATCGGGACGCTCTCGCTTAAGCAGGGGGAGAGTTAACGTCACTAACATACATAAATACACAAAACAATCTTCTTTGTTTCAACTAAAGAAATACAGAAGTATGACGTAGATAAGGAAAACAATAAACATATTTCTGCATGAAACATGTTTAACGTTAAAAATAAAAACTAGTAGATGATAACACATGCTATTGCAGTGATAAAGAAAATAACAAACATGTTTCTGCATGAAGCATAATCAATAACGAAAATAGGAAGTAAGACATTTTATGATAAGTAAAGGTTAGGCCATAAATCATATATGTAAACTAATACAAGCAATTATACTAAGATAAAATACGGATTAAATATTAGACTAAGAACATCAATAAAATATTGTAAAAGATAAAAATAATATTATAATATTGTATGAACAAAGTAACACTAAGAGTAATTTTAGTATTTAAGAAACTAACTTACAAATGAAGAAGCAGTTAAAAATAAGTAATGTAGACGCATAGACGTCGTGACATTTTTAATTGTGTAAAAGTTAAAAATAAGTAATGTAGACGCATAGACGTCGTGATATTTTTAATTCTATAAAAGCTAAAAATAAGTAATGTAGACGCATAGACGTCGTGATATTTTTAATTCTATAAAAATTAAAAATAAGTTATAGAGACGCATAGACGTCGAAGTATTTTTAATTCCAAAGAAATTTAATTCGAAAAATAAAATAAACAAGGAAAAGTAAATGCATACGGGTTAAAAAAATAAGTTTTTATTTACTAAAAGATTGGAAATATTAATTCGCGTGATAGGTAAATAAACGCTTGCGTATCACTGATATAAAGAAACCATGGATTAGAGAATAATATAATAATACAATAGCATCCTCCTGGAAACTTCCTAGATAAGAAACCAATGATAAGTGTAATCAAGAACAAAAACAAAAACAGGAAGTCTTAATAATGGTAACCGTTATAAAACTCCATAGTTCTATAATTATATGCAACCACAGATAAAAGAAAAGTATGAAGCATTTCAAATTCGCGAAACTCGCACCGCTGGGGATAATTCAAATAGATTATTATAAATACGTGAGATAAAAATTTGCAGTTTTCTAGAAGATCTTATAAGGGATATCATTTAGACCAAGCTCTCTGGACACTGAAATTTTATAGTTCTGTAGAAGTATGTTAACAAACGGGATTTAAGATAATCCTCACATTTCATATTATAAATTGGACCAAACGTTTAGATACATGCGTTCTTATACGAAGTGCATAAACGAATCTCACCACTTTGTGAAACACCAATTTTGTTTTATTCTTATTTCCCATGCTACATCCGGAGTAAACCATTGGTATATTAAAAGGGCGATATACATGACGTAAAGTTATCTGGGATAGTAATTAGATTATTCATTGTGATTCAGTGATTAATAGCAGAAGGTTAATGATTAATTCTGCATTGTAACAATTGCTTCATAGCAGTTGTATATCATCCGCAAAAGCCAAAGCTATACCGTTAAATTGAACTAGGTAATCAAACAAGTTATTAAAAAACATGGTAAACAACATTGGACCAAGGACAGAACCTTGAGCAACGCCAGATCTGATGTATTTTATATTAGACTTGTGCCATCTATACCTGATCAAAAGCCTTGGAGAAGTCAATTCAAATAATAACTCTAGCATTGCCTCTATTGAGATATTTTCTCATGGATTCAGTTAATTCAGTCAATAAATAGCTGGTATATCGACCAGGAAGAAAACAATATTAACTATCCTTCCAGTCGATATGAAGACTGGAGAAAGTCAAAATATTATTTTCCAAATAGAGCAATTGCCTGGTAATGTATGGAAAAACAAATTTAAGCAAATGCACGGCCAAAGAATTGGCCCCGGTAGCATTAGGTTTAACTCATCATAAAGACTTAATAACTCACACTCATTGGTATTTGAAACGGTAAAGCTACTAGAAGGGAGTGGATTCATAGGCATCAGTATTCAACTGATTCGTAATAGAGTATTCATTAATATCATTGACGTCAATATCAATGGGAGCAGAAGTCTCAGCTAATGCCTCGGCGCCACGTAATCTATTCCGCAATTGTGTCGAATTGCAACCATAATACTTTCGTTCACCTTGCTCCATTTTTAATTAAAGATTTTTGCGATTTCGTAACGTACGTTACTTACTTTCCTTTCAAGTTTTTCACACATACTGCTCGTCAAAATTCATTTAAATTGACAACTGTGACGTAGGCTGCACGCAACTTTTAAGCAATTTAGTTTCAAGATGTCATCGCCAAGAAAACAATAGATTCTTGGCTTTCACTTTTAAATCGTTTCGCCTATATGATGAGAGATTCTTGTTCCATAGCATATCATGACTTCTATAAAGCTCTATCAACCGCAACACATAATTTTATTTAGTATTTTTATTCACAAACATATTTCACTCTTTTATTTATCTATAATATTGCACTTAAATGTTTAAAATTGTGGCAGAATATGTGTATAAAAGCAATACAAAAACTTATGGAGGCAAAGTTATTATGAAAAATAATTCTAAAGAATTGTAATCAGCTGTTTTCTTGAACGTAAATTGAAACACTCAGCTGGAAAGAGGAATTGAAAGCAAGCTCGTTTCAATTTTTATATGTATGAGTGTATTGGTAAAAAAAAAAGTGTGAGTGTATTAAAAATTTAAAGGCAAAATTTTATCGTCTAACCTCCAAGTAAACACCTGTCAGAGATCTGAGGTAATATATGTGATTTAAAATCCTAAATATAAGTTGATGTTAAGTAGGTGATGTATATTTTAGTGGAACACATTGCAATAAGTCGTTGAAGATACAGTTAAAAAACTATAGCATTGAATCTGAGTCATTAGTCAGATGGAGTAAAGAAAAATCTACATGCCGCAATTGTGTTCTCATCAAAATTCTTATAGTTTCTAACATAAGAAGAACAATTTTATCATTGGAAAGGAAGCGCATATCATAGAATAGTAAAATATAAAAGAGCTAAAGGAAAGCTGGAATT
Organism: Linnaemya vulpina; assembly: GCA_963675445.1. NCBI lineage: Eukaryota > Metazoa > Arthropoda > Insecta > Diptera > Tachinidae > Linnaemya > Linnaemya vulpina. The sequence goes on from OY776281.1 coordinate 10,787,911, forward strand.
GTGCTGAAGTAACAGTCATTAGGAAATATTCAATAAGAAAACTAGAATCAGAGAACGAGTCATAGTGTGTAGGAATTACCTACCGTATGTAATCTAGCACATCTTGCTTAGTCAAATAAATTATTATTAAAATCACCCACCACAATAATTTCCGAATAGCTTGCAAATAAATCACTAAGTGATTGATGAAACGAATCCATATCACTCCATATACTATAAAATATTTCAAATAAAACTTCACACGAAAAATATTTTGTACACCTATGAACACACTTAAAGTAAATTTCATCAGCAATGCAAATCTTAAACCCGATGCCCAATCGCCTTTACATAAGATATACCCCAAAATGCATACGTCCACATGCCGCAATTTTGTTCTCATCAAAATTCTTATAGTTTCTAACATAAGAAGAACAATTATATCATTGGAAAGGAAGCGCATATCATCGAATAGTAAAATATAAAAGAGATAAAGGAAAGCTGGAATTGTGCTGAAGTAACAGTCATCATATTCTGACTCATTAGGAAATATTCAATAAGAAAACTAGAATCAGAGAACGAGTCATAGTGTGTAGAAATGCTATTATAATAGCATTTTTAAGCCAATATGAAATATATAAGGTCTCTGAAATACTGAAACGAAACGTTTCCGCTGGATGCTAGGGTAGAAATCAGCAGCGTCCAGGGTTGTCAATTGTATATAAAAAACAAATACAATAACAACAAGTTTAGTTAATAGAAATTTATTTTAAAAATTTTCCAAATGGATGGTACAAAAAAAATGGGAAGCAGTTCTTGGGCGGCAGAGGATTTTCTTTTTTCTTTATTTTCGAGTGGATTATAATAGCTGGAGACGATCCCCACTGTTTATATACCCGTACAGAGACGCTCCTGTTAAGTGTATAGTTGTGTACGGATGTGCTCCTACCTAGTACGACTCGAACGAATCTAGTCGAGTCACTAGCTATGGGTTTCCAGCAAGGAGACGCTCCGGTTAGGAAAGGGTTCGCCAATTACCCACTCTTGGGCTCAACAACGAAAGGATTAGGTGAAAACCACAATAACCAATATCATACACCAGTTTGGAGACGCTGCAGTTAGGTGTAATACAATCGGCTATTTATTCCCTTACTTTGATACGACCGGACCGAATTTAATCGAGTCACTAGCTATGGGTGAGTAACGAACAACGTTTCCAGCAAGGAGACGCTCCGGTTAGGAAACGGTTCGCCAATAACCAACTTCTAGGCTCAACAACAAAAGAATTCGCTGAAAACCACAAAAGCGAAATTCCTACACCACCTCGGAGGCGCTCCTGTTAGGTGTACTTAACTCAGCTAGATTTTCCTTCAACACAAGTCTACTATAAATGTTAAGCTAACGACTTACCTCAACGTTGGATTCCCAAGAACTGATCCGCTTTTTTTTTTGTATCATCCATTTGGAAAATTGTATAAACAAATTTCTGATAACTACACTCGTTGTGTCATTGTGGCGCTCGTGCAGGGACATTTAAAAGCAAAGAACAAAAAAAAAAGTTAATAATGTGATTTTATTTTTATTGAACATTTTTATTTTGCTATATTAATATTTATATAGGCTAAAATGTTCTAACTTAGTTAAAATCTCAGAAAGACATGATGATAAATATTCCTAGGCACAAAGGAAGTCAACATCAGTTTTATTCAACTTACACAGCAGAGCAGAACAGCTGTTTTCGGAAGTCGCTACACTTTCATCTTCAGTGCTCATGTGTGTATTGTGTTTATCATCACTGTTTAGGCGGCTTAGTTGAATGTGATAACAGATTTCTATTTACACAAATTTTATTGTGAAAAACAATCCGAGAACTGTATCAACCTGATGTTAACACTTGTGTGTTATGATACCTGTGTTACCATTTGATTATTTTCTTCATGTCCTATTTTTCTGAATTTTTTTGTCCCATTATACATTAAGTCAAACTTTTATGGTTTGAATTTTATACTTAAGTATATGTGAACGGTTTTCCAATTTTCATTGGTAGCTCAAGCCAAAGCTTAAATTGTATGTGATTTTATTTTTATTGAACATTTTTATTTTGCTATATTAATATTTATATAGGCTAAATTGTTCTAACTTAGTTAAAATCTCAGAAAGACATGATGATAAATATTCCTAGGCACAAAGGAAGTCAGCATCAGTTTTATTCAACTTACACAGCAGAGCAGAACAGCTGTTTTCGAAAGTCGCCACACTTTCATCTTCAGTGCTCATGTGTATATTGTGTTTATCACCACTGTTTAGGTGGCTTAGTTGAATGTGATAACAGTTTTCTATTTACAAAAATTTTATTGTGAAAAACAATCCGGCCACCTAAACAGTGGTGATAAACATAATATACACATGAGCACTGAAGATGAAAGTGTAGCGACTTTCGAAAACAGCTGTTCTGCTCTGCTGTGTAAGTTGAATAAAACTGATGTTGACTTCCTTTGTGCCTAGGAATATTTATCATCATGTCTTTCTGAGATTTTAACTAAGTTAGAACAATTTAGCCTATATAAATATTAATATAGCAAAATAAAAATGTTCAATAAAAATAAAATCACATACAATTTAAGCTTTGGCTTGAGCTACCAATGAAAATTGGAAAAACGTTCACATATACTTAAGTATAAAATTCAAACCATAAAAGTTTGACTTAATGTATAATGGGACAAAAAAATTCAGAAAAATAGGACATGAAGAAAATAATCAAATGGTAACACAGGTATCATAACACACAAGTGTTAACATCAGGTTGATACAGTTCTCGGATTGTTTTTCACAATAAAATTTGTGTAAATAGAAAACTGTTATCACATTCAACTAAGCCACCTAAACAGTGGTGATAAACACAATATACACATGAGCACTGAAGATGAAAGTGCAGCGACTTTCGAAAACAGCTGTTCTGCTCTGCTGTGTAAGTTGAATAAAACTGATGTTGACTTCCTTTGTGCCTAGGAATATTTATCATCATGTCTTTCTGAGATTTTAACTAAGTTAGAACAATTTAGCCTATATAAATATTAATATAGCAAAAGTTAATAATATTTTCAAAGTAGAGAGAGAGAGAGCGTTTAAAAAAATACAAGATGATGAGCTCGCCTCCTCCCTCTCAGCCACAATTACTACCTCCTCAAGATGATGAGGACACAATTTCGTCTCCTCCTTCTCGGCCATAGCTAACGTCTCCTCCTCCTCCACCACATCTATTACAAGATGATGTTGATGATGATGATGATGCTAACGATGACGATGTTGAAAAACTATATTATCATCATATACAACAACTAAAATCTTTTGAAGGAATAAAGGAAGACAGTGAAAAGCAGGTAATAGAATGTGAAAGGAGGATGATAAAATACAAGAAGGTGACTGAGGAGATCAGCAAAATAAATATTTTTCACTAACAAGAGATAGTGATTATCAAATGAATGATGATATTGCTATTACATCAATAACTAATACTACTGCTATATCCACATCGTTCTTCTTTGATTTATATATATATATATATATATATATATATATATATATATATATATATATATATATATCAAAAGTATCAACAAATTTTATTTTATTGGCACTAAATTACAAAACTAACGCCAAAATTCTGTATAGACGGCGAAACTGTTATAGAATGCTTCTTTTTAGTGGATCTGTGAATCGTTCAGGAATTGACCTGTTTTATTTTAAATAAACTCATTTCGTCTTATATTGAAATATAAATTCATTCATGATAAGCTAAAAATTTTTAATACATTCGCTTTGTTAAAATAAAAGAATTGATTTTGTAGTAGAAATAAGTTTTTAAGGAATTAAAAGAAAATGATTGTAAATAATTTTTTATTGTCATATAAAATGGTCATATGCAATATATATAAATTCTATTGCGTTATTGTGCATTAAGGCTAAAACATTTGGTTTTTTCTGTAAAAAATAATAAAAAATACCTTTATATTGGTAAAATCTAAAAATTTGGAGATTTTGATTAAAAAAATTTAAACCTTTTTAAAAATGTTTGTAAAGAAAAAAAATATTTATTATTTATTATTAATATTTTGTTTATTTTTTATTTATTTTTGTGTTATATATATTTTTTTTTTAGATTTGTATTTTTGTTTATGAGATAAAATATGCACTTTTCTTAGCTTAGAACTACCATTTTCTATAGCCCAAGAGCGAAGGAGGACCAATAATAAAAAGTCCAATAATTATCTCACTAAACCATTCTGGTGTTAAGCGTATGCACAAGTCAATAATAAATGATTTCATATCATCTCGTTCCGATTAAATTTTAAAGATATTGTGAAATATTAAAATATGTTTCTTACTTGCATCCATTAGTTTGTCTGATGGATGAGCTAAATTTCCAAAACTTGTCAGAGACTGATAATTCTTAAAGAATACAAAAAGCTTGCTTGGAGCGGTTAAAATTTCATCCATGTTCCTAAGCTCATTACAGCATTTTTCACATTACAATTTTGGAATAATTTTAAATGCAACATACTCAACGAAGTATCTTATAAAAACCAGTTCAAAATTTATGTTCTCAGAATTATTAAAAATATCTTCTAAAAAGTAATCTGCATATACATTATCGTCAAAATCAACATCAACCCTTTCATTAGAGCTTACTTCAGTATGTAAATATTTATCATAAGTATCAATTTGGTCAATCCCGTCTTGTTCTTGATTAATAAAAATATCTCCAAAAAATAATCTGCATATATATTAATCAAAATCAACATCAACACTTTCATTAGAGCTATTTTAGTATGTTCACTTGAAGAATATATATCATAATCATTACTTTTTGGTGAATATATATCATAAGTATAAATTTGGTCAATCTCGTTTTGTTCGTAGAAAATAAAAATGTATATATATATATATATATATATATATATATGTATATATATATATATATATATATATATATATATATACATATATCAATATCTAATATATATATATATATATATATATATGTATATATATATATATATATATATATATATATATACATATATCATAATAATATACATTTTTGATTATCCAACAAAAACACAAGTATTATTTACCCTACATTAATTTACGCAGTAGTATTTTTCGCTTCGGACAAAGGATCTATTCTATTCATATATAAAAGTACAAATTCCGCCTCACAAGTTTCATTGTTGAATACTCTAGGCACACTAAACAGTTTTTGCTGTTTTTGCTCTGCTGTGTAAGTTGAATAAAACTGATGTTGACTTCCTTTGTGCTTAGGAATATTCATCATCATGTCTTTCTGAGATTTTAACTAAGTTAGAACAATTTAGCCTATATAAATATTAATAAACAGTTTTTTGTTTTATTCGGACAAATAACTACACAAGGCAAGATGAAATATGTTTGACGAATATGTTCGTTGCGGGTTGTTATATTACGACCCGCATATAAATTTTCCCATGGTTGTCATGCACTATCTTAAATACATACATAATCTTTGATAATAGCCAAGAATGATATAATATAGATTACGCCTTGTGATTGATTTCCCGTTTGATGACGTATTTATTCCCTCGAAGAGATTGCCAAATGATTATTATATGCAAAACTAATACTTTCTCGTACAAAATTAATATTTAATGCTACATTTGGCAACTCTTCACACAATGTACCCAGAGAGATATCCAACAAGCATATTAAATATGATGTATCAAAGTGCAAGTTTTATGATATATTTTATAATAAATTATGTTATATTTTATAATAAATATATCAGAATAATTATGAAATAATTTAAAGTGTAGAAAGCTTACTAAAATTTGTTTTTTAAATTTTTTTTTAAAGTTAAAAGAGAACAAAATGAGCAAGCATGGAATGTGCAGCGGGCAATTGCAGACGAAGCAACAGCAAAAAAACAAGTGAGAAATTAATTGTGTTAAAATGTATTTCATATCATATTAAATTACCATTATCATATTTAATGAGGTCAAACTAAGGCATTTTCGGTATTAATTCATATATAGAAGTTGACAATACACCCGATTTAGATGAAAATAATTCTTTAACATGTAAGATGAATCATTTAAAATAACCCAAGGTTTTATAATCCTTGTGATTTCTTCAGGTACTATAATTAAGAGTGTTACTCGTAACATTCAGACAGATGTTCTTGCTACAAAAGCAAACAAAAGTTCAATAGAAAATATGGAATATGATGGTTTAGAGAACTTGGCCGGATATATATGCCATAAATTAAAGAATGAAATCCCTGATCTTGTGAGTATCAGGGATTCTCACAAGAGAATCCCTGATACGCAAGGAATAATGGGTTAATCATAAGTGAAAGTGGACTTAGTAAGCCATCAACTTCGTTAATGAACACGTTGAGATTATGTGAATGAATTATTACTTACAAGTGGATATTTACAAACCATTTGTTAGAAGCAAAAGAAGTTGAAGCCAGTGGAGATGTAAGAAACTTTTTTTAGATGTAGAATGTATTTTAGAATTAGGAAACTAAATTCTGATATTGTTAAAAGCACTTATAAGAGAAAGAGAAAATATAATAAGATAACATACAAAAATTCTTTAAAGGTTTTTATATTTAAGTAAAATAACAACCACAAATTTTAAATGGGAAAAAAGGAAAATAATTAGCACTTGGGTTCAATATTTATATAAAATAACAATAAATTAACAATTTCAAATAAAAAAAGTGGAAAATAAAATAATGCCTTAGATTTAATGTGAAAAATCACAATCTGGTCCACTGACCAGATTTTACAATAACTCAATAATTCTTCAGCTGAATTTTATTAGCCAATCAGAACACATGTTGAGTGACGTTAAAGTTCCAGCATGCGCAGAAAAGTATTTTTATTTAAGCTTGTTGGCGCAATCTTTATTTTATCTAGTGATGCTCAAAACTAAAAAGTGTTTGTATTGTTGAGAAACTGAATGTAATTTTTAAGTACAGTAAAACGAAAAAGTAAACAAAAAGCAAGAATGATAAAAACAGATTACGACATCACGCATACAAAATTTAATTCCTCTGGTGGGTAAAGTAAAAACATTGGGAAGGTTACAAATAATTTTTATATCTTTAAGGCTTTCCGGCAAAAAAATTGCTTAAATTTATTTTTCCGAGAATTAAGAAAGTGCAAAACTGTTTTATTGCAGGTGCATTCAAAAATAATGTTTCAAACATCAAGGGTAACAAAAATACAAGGACGAAAACGTCATTGACATTGCATTTTATTACAGGTAGTTTTTTAAAGGGTTTTTTTTCTGACAAAAAGAAAAATATATTGAAAGGTTACTTTCTATATTTTTAAGGCTTACAGGCCATTTAGAAAAGTAATTGTTACCATTTATTAGGTCACACAAATCAACTTGCGAAATATAATCCACGCAAAGATCGCAAATAAGAAGTTGACAGAGATCGTTTATGGCCGTGGTTTCGTCAATGCAAATAGAATAAAATTCACAATTCAGCAATTTTTGCTTTATAACAGAATCAGATATTCTGTACGGCGCGTAATAGTACAACGCGATAAGGGTAAAGACTTAACTAAGTTAATATTACAATTAAGTTTAGACAGAATTTTACATAAAAGTTCTCTAATAAAAATAGCATCAGAAAATGGTATGCGCTTCTTCGCAATATGTAGGCTTACAATACTTCAAATTTTTTTTAATCTGTATCATATTTTTTATCATTATTTTCTTCCTCTTGTATCCATCCTTGCAATATTTTTAAATATATATCATTTCTATCATTTTCATTATACTTTTGTATATCGCTATGAAAAATATCATAATGCCTTCCGATAACCGAATCCCAGTGTCTTTAAAATTTCTTATAGCACAAAAGGTACTGAGGATTGCAAAATGCATTATTTATCATAAAAAATGTTCGTAATGGTACCACCATCTTTTTTATGTACTATTTTGTACTCTTTGTCATCTGAAAGACAACTGAATTAAATGAGCATAACAAAGTGGTGAGTGTTAACAATAAGCAATTGCTCTATGAAATGAGCATCACTGCTCTAGAGAGTAAGCAGAAATTTTGTGAAATTTCTTTTAATAATAACAAAAAACAAATGAACACTTTTTTATCCAAAACTTTCAACTTAAAATAGTGATATATTAAGGCCGAGACACATGAAATCAGCGTGCGACCTTGGGTTGTCGCTTCAGCCATTTAATTTATTTTAGAATTAATTTATGGAGCAACGATATTGTGAAAATCTTTTCCTTTTATTTCAGCTTTGAGAAGAAAGATTAACCCCCTTAACTATATAACTTACATTTATTTTCTTATAATTACCTAAAATTAGTTCGGCGGGAAAACAAAATAAATCTGTTTCCCACAGACGAAATATGAGGCGAGCATTAGGCATGCAAATATTTAGTACATTTCAAGTGCAGCGGCAGTGACCAAAAGTCAAACAAACAATGAATACAACAAACACATATTTCAAGTGCAGCGGCACGAGGTGTCAAGTGACGTCTGTTGTCCATATGTATTTTACCTGATGTGACACTTGAGATTCTTTTATTAATTTATAGTCATGCCTTGCAAAGAGTGCATTCATGCTACACCTCCATTTTTCCCAAGAATATTCATATAACGGAATGTTTTATGGACATTCTTTTACAAATAATAATAAATATATATGTATTTTAAAATTTTATTTTTAAATATGATATAACTTAAGTCTATTTTTATGAAGTATTTGTTCTTTGTTTTCTTATCAGCTATAGTTACATTATTTCTCAAATCTATTTTCTTAATTTTATATGATCCTTTATATTGTGTATCTAGTTTATGTCCTATTTCGTTTCTAATTAAAACTAAATCTCCTATATTTAGTTTGTAATCTACTATATCCTTATCATAACTTAGTTTCTGCTTAATTTTATTCTTATTTAGTCATTGTTGGGCCGTTTTATATGCTACTTCTAATCTAAATTTTGCTTCTTTTGCATAGTCATCTATATTATACAACGGTGAAATTCTATCTACTTCGGAGAATTATTGAAAATTATTTGGAATTTTTGAAAAGACTAATTCGTATGGATAATAGTTGTGCTGTTGATGGTGTTGTATTAAAACGTCCCAATCGTATTTGTCTACAGAAATATATGATCTTACATATTCATTGAAGGTTCCGTGACTTCTTTCTATTGTACCTAATGTTTGATGATGGTAAGCTGTTGAAGTTAGTTTTTCAATATTCATTAATTTACAGATTTCCGTTAGTACAGAATTTTTATATTCAGTTCCCATGTCCGAAATGAACGTCTTCATTGGACCATAGGTTAGTATGAAATATTTAAATATCGCTTTTGCAATTGTTTTAGCACTTTTGTCTTGTATTGGTATTGTTACTAAGTATTTAGTTAAGTCACAAATCATTGTGATAGCATATTCATTCCCTTGTATTGATTTTGGAAATGGTCCTATTGTGTCTACATACACCGTGTCGAAAACTTTGTTAGGTGTTTCTGTAATAGTCATTGGACTTTTTGTATGCTTAGTTGTCTTACATAATTGGAATTTATGACATGATTTAAAGTATTTTGTTATGTCTTTTGAAATATTTTTCCAATAATAATATCTTCGTACTTTTTCTAATGCTCTAAATGTTCCGCAATGTCCACCTTCTACTGGATCATCATGGTATTTCAGCAAAATTTCAAGAATAGCCTTGGCATTCTTATTATCAATTCGGGTCACCTCATTTAGTTGCGCTACTTTAATTTTATTCCATATATTATTGCCCATATTTTTAAATTCATCAATAGAGATAAATTCGAAAATTTTCTCATTAGGTGCCACTTGTATTTTACAAATCAACATATTGTCAAAAGTTTGTTTACAAGCTATACACAAAGTGTTTTTTTCCAGTGAAAACGAAGGCGGTTATAACAATTCACATTGATATAAACAAACCAAGGCAATATAAAACAACTTTATACAACAAGATTAAGAAATTTGTGCATTTCAAAAAAAGTATATAATATTAAATAAAACTTAGTGATTTTTATATTAAATCGAATTGAGATTAATATTCAGTGATTATTAACTTGATAAAAACAATAAAAATTTATATTTTTAAGGAATTAGTGATATTCCTAAAAAACTGTAAAAAATTAATTTAAAAAAATAATAATAAGAGCAATATGCGTCGGTGTTGCTTGTGCCACAAAAAAAAGATGCGAAATTTCTTCAGCGTGCCAAAAGATGAGTACAGACGACGCAACTTCTTTTATTTGCGCAGACCACTTTGCTCCTGCTGATATCGTTAGAGGCGGAAGGATTTTCCTGATGCCTACTGCTATACCTTCTGCAGAAGCGGTAAACAACACGTAAGTCTTTACTTAAATTTATAAAAATTTAATCCTAATTGTTAAATATAGGACGTCAGTTGAACGTAGTGTCTGTGAAGAATCTTCTGGTTCTCCGGCGCAAATACCGTTCAATCATAATGTCTGGACTGAATTACCCCAGGCAGTGGATAAAATTGATATGCTGCCTATATCTAATGAAAGTGGAGAAAAGGAAGGTATGTTGGAAGCCGTCTGCCTTCCTAACCTAAATTTCAAAAAATCTTTTAAGGATCAATCAACACAGACGGAATAAGTATATATAGATATGTTCATTCACACATATTAATTATTAAATAAATAAAAATTATTTGTCTTTTTATAGCCCTATGGATACATAAAAAGGCCAGTATGAAAAAATTCGTGATTTGACGACCAAAATAAAGGATTTGGAATTGCAACTGGCCCGAACAACATCAGCCGTTGATTCGATGAAAGCAATTTTCACGGAAGGGCAAATGAGGAAACTGATGTCACCTGGCGATATTAGATGGAGATTGGAGGATATATCAGGTGCAATATGCTTGCATGCGTCTGGTCCTAGGACGTACAACCACTTGTACAAGAAAGGGTTTTCACTACCCCACGTAAATACGTTGCAACGTTGGTGTCGCAAAATTGATGTTAACGAGGGATTGTTAACAATTGCAGTTGAATTCATGCGACAAATTCCGATTTGGCAACTGACGACAAAGTCTGCGTACTGGCCTTCGATGAAATGAAGGTAGTGGAAACCTTTGAGTATGACATAGCTTCGAGATATTGTACAAAAACCGGCGAACTATGTGCAAGTGGTTATGGCGAGGGGCTTACGCAAATCGTGGAAGCAGCCTGTATTCTTCGACTATGACTGTCAAATGACCACCGAAATTTTATTTAAAATAATTTCTGTGCTACAGTTAGTAAACTTTCCAGTTGTTGCGGTAGTGTACGATAATGGCCCTTCAAATCGTAAGTTATGGAGAAATTTAGGTGTCACTCCGAGTAAGTCTTTAAACACAATTCAACAAACATACACTAAAAACAAATTTTTTTCATTTTGCTTCTGAGAACGCGTCGTTCGGACATTGATCTCAATGCCACTTAAGGTTTACCTTCGTAAAATTATTAAGCGCAACTTGGATTTTGCGTTTAGTCTAAAAACAGGGTATATAAAAAGTTTTTTATTAATATTCGCTTTTAAATCTTTTTTGTGATAAGATTCATTTTAAACTTTTAAGTAATGATAAGTTAGTTCAAAGAAAGGTAAGTACAGGTAAGTTGATTCTAATCAACTTTTATTTGAGTGGATAAGGGAGCAGGGACAATATAAAGTTTAAGCTTTTTAGAAGTATTGGTATATGTAGGTTTTTATTGAAAATATCTTAAGTGACGGTAAGTATGCAAATATACAGGTAAGTTTGTTTAGATAAGGGTGTTGGATTATGGGGGATATGGTGCAGAAGTTAGATATTTTAAATACACTATCGATACACAAATATAAAAAAAAACTAATAAGAGATTATTTAATTCTAACAATAAATGTTTTCACAGATAAACCATGGTTTCCGCACCCCTCAAAACGTGATGACAAGGTATTCGTGTTTTCTGATGCCCCACATCTCCTGAAATTGGTAAGAAACCACTTCCTCGACACCGAATTTGTTATAATAATAACTTATTGACAAGCCGGACTATTGCCGACGTATTGAAGCATACGTCTGTCTCTGACGTTTCAATAACTTTTAAATTGAACGAAGACCATTTGTCAGTAAAAGCTCCAGGTAAGTAAATATCTGTTCATTTAATATATAACACTAATAGAATTTTTCAAGACGACAGAAAGTGAAACCAGCCGCGCAGGTATTTTCCAATACCACTGCTAGCGCTATTCGGCCCTGCTATTCACTTGGACTGGACGTGTTTAAAGCAACTGATACAGCGGATTTCATACAAACAGTTAACGATTGGTTCGATGTACTTTATTCATCTTTAGGCACATTCGCATATCCTGGCAAGGTAAGCCCTTTTATATATATACATTATTTTTTTTAATAAAAATTGTAATAAAAATTAACATATAATTAAGGAACCATTTGGCAATGCAATGGAATCTCAAATTGCAAAGTTGGACGAAATGAGCAAAATCATGGCACAACAAATAATACCTAACAAATCCGTCATAGAGCCTTTTCAAAAGGGGATACACATGACGAACAAGGCCCTTGTACTGCTACATAACTATGTGAGGGAGAAGTACAATATGACTTATATCTGCACCAACAGATTAAATCAAGATGTACTTGAACACTTGTTTGGTGCGATACGGAGTAAAGGAGGACTTAACGACCATCCGTCACCAAAAGAGTTTAAATATAGATTGCGCAAATACATATTGGGTAAGCTTCAATCAATATAAATATATTTAGTTGCATGCACATTTTTAAAATTACTGTATATTTTTTTTTAGCAAGGAACACGGAACATTTAAGCGGTACGGGAAACGTTGAGTGCGATACAACGGAATGGTTGGGGTCCAATAGTTTAAATTGCTCCACTTCGTCGCTAAATATTTCACTGCCATCTGATGAAGATTTAAGTGGCTGCATTTTCGATATTGGGCCAATCGATGAACTTGACGACCTAAGTGATTGCAATTTTAATGATATGGATATACTTCTAGTGGATGCTTTAGAATATATAGCTGGGTATATTATTATAAAGCTGAAGCTTGAAGGATGTGAATGTCGTCAAGGTTCTTTCTTGTGAATTGTTTTCTGTGTTGTGTAGAAGTAAAGCAGCTTTAACAAATAATCAAAGCAAATTTATTTTTTTTATCAAATTAATTGAATTTGTGAAATTTCGGCTGTCGGAAATATGTCAGATTGTTCAAAATAAACATTCACGCAAAACGCAAAGATGAAAGAGATTTTTTATACATTATAAATTTGTTACTAGATTTACTAAACCAAAAGGTTTTGGATAGGGAAGAAACTACAAGAATCTATCTTAATGTTCTAGATATATTATATGTACAATATTTTAAGCAATTGCCTTATCATATACCAAACGGTAAGTTTGGTATATGATAAGTTTGGTATATATATATATATATATATATATATATATATATATATATATTTGGTATTATACGTTATTTATCCAATAAATAAGAATAGCTTAGGATTTCGTTGAATGTGTGCTATTTATTTAAACAAAACTTAAATTTACTTAAATAAAAAATGTAATTGAGTTACATATGAAAACGATCTTAAACGCGTTGTAATATCGAAAGGAATGAAAGAATTCAGCTTTTTTTGTTCGTATTGCTGCAGAACATAAACGTCATTTTCTAGCACCCGAGTAGTTGGTGCATCGAGTAGCCGGTATCACAACGGTAATGCCACAGCATTCCTCCCTCCGGAGGGGGCTCATCTGAACCTCAGAGGAACCGTAACCCGGCGACCACTCGAAGTGGCTCTAGGCTGTGTTATTTCAGGTGACAAGTTTAAAGCTGGGCTGGAGTTGAGATCGTTGTTGCTAGGAACTTTTTTACTTATGCCATCAGGTAAAATTTCTTGTTGCTCACTGCTGTCATAGCAAGCGCTGGGTACCTCTGGAGCAAGTGAGCAATCGTTGAGATCACTAGTTTCGGTAAAAGCTGGTTTTAAACGGTCGTTACTGATGTTGTTTGGTCGACCTCGTATCAAAATTGTAAAATATTTGTCGAAGCGTTTTAAAATTTGGTATGGACCGTCGTAGGGATGCGTAAGCGAAGGCCGTATCGAGTCGTTGCGGACGAAGACGTGGGATGAATTTCTTAGATTTTTCGAAATGAATGTGCGAGGCATAGCATGGTGGGCTGTATCGGTTGGCTTAAGCTTCTGCATTACTGATCGAAAATCGGTGATAAGCTCGCTGGCAGAGTCGGAGATCTTAGCTTGGTGAAAAAATTCCCCAGGAATCGTTAAAGTGGAGCCGTAAACCAACTCAGCTGGCGATGCTTTTAAATCTGGCTTGAAAGCAACCCGCAGTCAAAGCAAAAAAAGCTGGCAGATGGTACACCCATCGTACTGGATTATGACATATAATGGCTGCCTTAAATGTACGGTGCCACCTCTCAATGATGCCGTTGGACTGCGGATGATACGGTGTAGTACGAAGGTGTGATGCGCCAATCGCATTTACCAATTCGGTGAAAACTGAAGATTCATATTGGCGGCCACGATCCGAAGTTATCCGAGCTGGGACACCGAACCTCGAAATCCACTGAGCTAGGAGAGCTTTAACGACCGCATCCGCTGACATGTCAGGAATCGGAACTGCCTCCGGCCAACAAGTGAAACGGTCAATAATTGTTAGGCAATATCGTTGGCCTTCACATAATGGGAACGGACCAACGATGTCTATGTTAATATGAGCGAAACGTTCTTTCGTCGGCTCATATTTGACGGGAGCTGAACGAGTACGTTGCTGAACTTTCGAGCGCTGGCATTGTAAACAATTTCGTACGAAAACAGCAGCATCTTTCCAAATCCCAGGCCAACAAAATCGGTTGGTGACGAGTTTGGTTGTGGCCCGAACACCTGGATGAGACAAATCGTGGATTTTTGCTAAAATTTGTTGACGAAACTCCTTCGGGATGCAAGGGCGAACTCGAGATGTTGTTGTGTCACAGATAAGCTCATCGTTGCAACCTGGGATTGGAAAATATTTCAATTTCAGAGAATTTGATGTAGTACCTTCGTTTTTAATCATTTCTTGAAGCTCTTCGTCCATTTGTTGAGCCGCTGCAATACGGGTGTAATCTACAATTTGACTTATTGAGTCGATGCGGGACAGCGCGTCGGCAGTGACGTTTGCTGGACCAGGCGTATGGCGAATATCTGTCGTGAATTGACTGATAAAATCGAGCTGACGAATTCTGCGGGGCGAGGCTTTTTCAAGTTTTTGTTGAAACGCAAAAATAAGCGGTCGGTGATCGGTAACTATGTAACACCGCCGTCCTTCTATCATATAACGGAAATGACACACGGCTTGTTACATCGCTGCTAGCTCCCGATCGTACGTTGAATATTTTTGTTGAGTACTCGTAAACTTTTTAGAATAAAATGCCAAAGGTCGAAGGTTTCCATTAATTTTTTGATGCAAGGCTGCCCCCACCGCTGTATCAGATGCATCAACATACAACGCCAACTCGGCGTCAGAAGCAGGATGCGCTAAGAGAGCAGCGTTGGCCAGTTCGTTCTTACAGCGGTCGAAAGCAGCTTCTGTAGACGAATCCCATTTCAGCGGGCTGCGGTCGTTTTTCTTATTGCCGATGATAAGTTGTTGCAGCTGCGTTTGATACGATATCGCATGTGGCAAGAACTTCCTGTAAAAGTTTACCATGGCGATAAACCTCTTAAGCTCTTGAGCCACTTTGGGTTTTGGAAAATCCAGTACAGCCGCAACTTTTTCGGGCAGAGGGCGAATGCCGTCAGCGTTGACCAAATGTCCGAGGAATTTTATTTCGCTTTTCCCAAATTCGCATTTGTTTACGTTTATTGTGAGATGTTTGTCTCGTAGACGACGAAAAACTGCGATTAGATCCTGACGATGCTGTTCGACCGAAGCTGATGCGACGCAAATATCGTCGATGTAGAGAAAAACGAAATCAAGGCCTCGCAACACCTCGTTTATTAACCTTTGAAACGTTTGTGCGGCGTTGCACAGGCCGAAAGTCATGAATTTGAACTCGTAGAGGCCGAATGGGGTACTAATTGCCGTTTTCGGGACGTCATCGGGAGAGATCGGTACCTGGTGGAAGGTTTTCTGAAGGTCAATCTTTGAAAAAATTTTCTTACCTCTCAGATTTGTTGTAAAATCCGTCAGATACGGCAGAGGGTACCGATCTGGCAATGTGCGAGCATTTAGAGCACAGTAGTCTCCGCATGGCCTCCAGGTACCGTCACTCTTTTTTACCATATGGAGCGGACTTGACCAATTGCTGTTAGACGGTTGACAAATACCAGTTTTTATTAAAAAATCAAACTCGGATTTAGCGGCCAAAAGCTTCTCCGGCGAAAGACATCTCGGTCTGCAAAAAACGGGCTGACCAGTTGTTTCAATTTTGTGCGAAATAGAAGATTTTGTTGCTGAACCATACGGCGTGAGCTTGGTGATATCAGCGAATTGCTCCAAAATGTCGGCGTAAGAATTATTTGTGTCGTACGTTTTGATGACGGCTGCTTCGAAATGCGATGAGGATGTTAGTTGTGAGACAAGTCCGGCTATGTTGTCGATCAGGCGATTACGACGCAGGTCGATTAACAAATCGTAGTGTTTGATGAAATCGGAGCCGATAATCGGTGACGTCACGTCTGCGATTACAAAAGACCAGTGAAAGTCTCGGCGCAAGCCTAGGTCCAATTTAATGCGCTTTTCTCTGACCTTAATAGGAGAACCATTGGCGGCGTATAAAACATCCTCGCTTGCATGCCCCACCTGTCTACCAAGTCAGTTGTTGGAAGTAACAGCTGCACGCTGCGTACTCTGCCGACGCTTATGTCTGCATGGGCTTCGGCACTTTTGAGCGCTGCGGCCATACTTCTTGTGGTACCAGCATTCATTACCAGAACAGTCGCTTTGGTATGTTTGGCGACTTTTAGAACGGTTGCGTTGTGTACTTGGTCCACGTGAGCGTGAGCGTGATCGTGATCGTGTCGAAAGTCTTTCAAATTTTTTGCTTAACTCAATTACAGCTGCACGTAGTTCGCGTTGAATTTGGTTCGGTGCCATGGCATCGACAATTGAATCGGCAATTTTCGTGAATTCAGTTGGTTGAGGCGACGCTGCTCACTATCAGCAAAGTGATCAATAACTTTTTGTTTTATGTAGGCGAAGCGGTCTGTTTGTGGCAGTGTTGCAATTACATCAGCCAACTGGGAAATAACATTCGGATCCATCGCTGCTAATATGGTTGCGGCCTTCTGTTTATCGGCGGTTATGCCAGAGGCCGTGAACCAGAAGTCCATAGTGGTAAACCAAGCCTCGATATTTGTGCTCGACATTGGGGGCACCGGCAACCTGGCATACACGGCGCTAACATTGGCAGCAGATGATTGTGAAAGACCACTATCGTTAGCGGCTGCGTGCCCTGCCTCGTCATGAGATATATTTTTTAACCAATGTCACGCACACACTTGTTAATAAACGCAAAATGGCTAAAAAGTTAACCCAGACACGTTGCACCAAACAAACAAGATGGCGGAAATCCAAGTAAAATTCCAATGATTTGCAATTCTTTTGTGAGAAATTTGCAAACAGATTCCGTATGCAAATCGGTTCTAAAGCGGTGTCACCAATTTGGTATTATACGTTATTTATTCAATAAATAAGAATAGCTTAGGATTTTGTTGAATGTGTGCTATTTATTTAAACAAAACTTAAATTTACTTAAACACAAAATGTAATTGAGTTACATATGAAAACGATCCTAAACGCGTTGTAATATCGAAAGGAATGAAAGAATTCAGCTTTTTTTTGTTCGTATTGCTGCAGAACATAAACGTCATTTTCTAGCTCCCGAGTAGTTGGTGCATCGAGTAGCCGGTATCACAACGGCGATGCCACATATATATATATATATATATATATATATATATATATATAAATGTTAAAGGCATAGTTTTAGGTCATTTAGTTATGGCTAGCATAATGTAAGCTCTTTTGCATAGTATGATATCAGATGTCATAAAAGTAAATTGCCTTAAGCATGCTTTTGTATCATCTGAGTATAGAAGTTTTCTTATATATACTTTTTAACCCTATTATTTTCCATTTTTAAAATTAAAGGCCCAACTATAATATGCGTACGCTAGCGCAGGCGAATTTGCGAATACATCAATCAAATGTGTGTGACCATAATTTGCTTTGCTAACTTTTCGTTGAATTTAATTTTCCTAAGCATAGAGCGAATTTTCTTTAAAGGCCAACTGTTTGTTCGTTGTTATTGATAATTATTTTAAGATAGACACAAACCATGTATTTTCCTACCATTTATGATGCGTTGCCAACCACTTGCACACATTGTTATACATTGTTGTACATAATAGTACTTTCCAATTTATTTCTTAAATTACTTTTTAAATTGGTAATAACCTACTTGTGATAATATATTTATGTATGTATAAATTGAACATATTTATATATGTATTTACATGTTATGTATATATCATAAATTAGTTTTTGCAAAAGCGCATTGCTTTACAACTGAGTGTAAGTATAATATAGCCACACAAATGTTCGGTTATGCATTTGACAGTCTTTTCGTCGAGTTTTGACAGTAGCCAAAACTAGCCTACGCATATTATAGTTGGGCCTATACATTGCCGTATGCACTGCCAGACTTCTTTTGGAACTTTGTCGATTTTTCTGCGCTGAATTATTTGAACACAAAAATGACGGCGTTAAAAATGTTTCTGCTTCATTTGTCTAGTAAAGCCACCTCTTTATTTCGTTACGATTACCATGCGTAGTGTATTGATATACACAGTGATTACAAAGATAGGTGTACCGAAGCCAAGGGTGATATGTGTTTTGCTTTGTTTTATATAATGGTAAACAAGAATATGAAATGCTGCAGCCTTGCAAAATTACCCACGACGCTCCCATATAGAAACACAACGAGAGCTTCTTGAGCACAGAGCTTAACATCAAAGTAGCCAAGCAATGTTTGAGCAAGAAAACATCACTAAGTGTAGCAATGACACCCTACATATATATTATCACCATGCAATGAATTTTACGATGCAAAAGGGCTTGAATTCGCATTGCAATGTATATATGCGAAAACTTTTCGAATCGTTTAAAATAGTTTTCTTAATGTCATTGATATAGTACCGATAATTTATATATGTAAATAAGTTGTCATATATATCTATCCTGCAGATATCTCATAACATTAGTTTCCCAAAGCTTGGTAAGATCATGAGTCATATTTACGAAATGCCCAACTTTGATGTGCTTAATCTAGTACAGGCGAATGTGAGAATATATGCAATCAAATGTGTATAACCATAATATACATGGCTAAGTCTTGGTTAAATTTTGATATATAATATTTTCCTTTGCACTGAGCATAACTGATCGCATTTTGCTTAACCGATCAGCTGTTTGCAGATACACACATACCATACACTGTGACAGATGCACAAAAGATAAGCTGCAAGGGACGCCGATATTAATTTAAAAAAAATTTTATTATATGTAAAATATTAGTGTAAATAGTATATGTTCAGCATAGAACAGCAGAATGACAAACCGGATCTCTTTATCTTAATGTTAATGTTTGCCAAGGAGAATACTAATCCCATTGATCTTATAAAAATTTATTATGCATTGGCAGCCGTGGTGAGAGTGTTTCCACTTTGCCAAGATATAATTTGATTATTATTGGTGTTTGTTTATGATTGTTTGCAAAGTAAATTAAATTGTTAAATATAGGCTGACTTCCAAAACGTTCGTATACAAAGTTTGTATACAGTATTGCTACTGTATTTAAACCCCATACACATGCAAAGATCCGAAGCAATGCATCAACTATAAAACCGATGACTTGCTTGCTTTCTTACTCCATAAAAAATGCTTGGTGGCGCCGTTTTGAAATGGTATACATTGTATAATTATTGTACTACGGTGTTATGAAATATGATGCTTTGTTCAAACAGAAAGCAATTGACGTTTTGGAAGTCAGCCATACATATGAATACATTGCTTTTGTATCAATTGCTTATCTTAGCAGCTCAGTTTCATTATACAAATTATTTTGAAAATTTCTGGTATATATGTAAAATTTATGTTATTTAAAATTGCAACTGGTATGTATGTATGTACATATGAAATAGGTTTTTGAAATAATTTTTCCACACAACGTTTACAAGCATCTAACGATTTTCAATGCTGCCTTTTTATACACAAATATCATGCTTTTGTATTGCTTATTTGACAGTTCAATTCATAAGATTGTTATTATAGAATTTCTTACATAGTATGTAAGATGAGAGCGTCAAATTCAATCGCAGAGCGAATTATGTTACATGTGAACTTCAAATTAGTGTTATCTCAATCTTAAAAGATTATTTATGAGAGCCTTGTTATAACAAATCCTATAACAACAATGTTATGAGATTAGCTGTCAAAATTGCATATGCATTTGTATATATATATCATAAACAAATTAGACATGACAACTGTGTATGTAGTGGTAATGTTTTCGACCGATGTTGCGAGAGGGACAGCAAATTTCTTTGATTGCTGTCTCTTTTCTTTTTCTTGTCGATAGAAAATGACATATTTTTGTTTACAAAAAGTTAAAATTTCTTGGCAGGACTATTGGTGAAAAATTTAAAATAATTAAATTATCGTAAGATTTAGTGCTTGAAATTGGTAATTTATGGGTGAAACATTATCTACTCTATCGTCCACGAATTACCAATTGTGTGAAATGTCAAAAAAGCACACAAAAGCAAAAAAAATCGGTGGTGGTAGCAGCAAAAATATGTAAGTAAATTTTTCTTATACATATATGAATTTAATAATATCTAAAACACTTTTATTTTTTAGGAGCCAACGATATGTAAATGGTATAGAGAATTAGGAATTTGTTTCCGAATTATACGACGTATATTTTGTGTGATGTGTATAATATAAAATAGTGATATTAGTGCGGTGAAGTTAATCCTCCTTTCCACCAGTGATCAAGTGAATATAAAAATGGTAGGAAGAATATGTAAGTGTGTTTTTAAATTAATTAAAGTGAGAGAAAAATAATTTATATGAATGTTTGTATCGGAACATAGGGTAAAACTCTAAGTTCGTGTGCTTTTATGTAGGATATATGGCTTTGCTTTTTGTCCCGGAACATGTTGAGAAAAAAATGGTTTAGGCCTATTGGGGAAGCCAGCCATTTAAAAAAATTGGCAACGCACTGAGTGTAGTACCTCTATGGTAGTGTGGAAACCTACACAATATCAATAAGATTTGTTAATAAATAAATAAAATTTAGTAGTACATTTTAAAGAACTTGAATTTTTATTGAGAGTAAAATAAATTTAAGAACAGTACTGCATGGTGTTTATAAATATTTTTTATACGTATAAATTTTGAATCTTAAAACCATCACAATTGCATTTACTTTAACAATTTTCGACTCTAATGTTTTCCAGCTACTTTCAGATTTGTTCCCAATAACCCTTTTTTTGGGCGAATTCTTTGTAGACAGTGTGACCCTAAAAGAAATATAGAAATTTCGATTCATACTTTTAAATTAGGTTTAACAAACCATTAATCTGATAGAAATTACATTTATAAGTTTCACATTTTTTATAACAGAATAATACTTACATTATATACACTCTTGCTTATTCCTATACAATCCTTTCGTTTCTCTGATATGCAGTTCACCAATTGCTTTTAGATCTTTATGCAAATTATGAAACAGTCTAACATTTATTCAGCAGGTTTTCCATGACTTGTGCTATAACAAAAAATTTATTTTCATAATGTTGGTTTCCAATTTTCTTATTTGCCACTAAAATTGACAAAGGCGCTCAGGTTGGAAAAACACTATTTCATAAACGATAAAAGAAAATTGTTCTTATTTGTTTTAAATAAATAAATATGTTGAGGAACATAAATAGCTTTACATCTACACAGCAAATTATCGGTTAAAAAATAATATATTTAGAAGGACTGGGAAACATGAAGGATTCGAAGCTACAGTAACATCGGGGTGTAGAATAGGCACACGGATCTGTTGGAAATTACCAGTAGTTTTGTGCAAATACTCATTGAAGTCAACGCAAGCCTAGTACGGAAACATATGGAATAGTAAATTGTATATACATAAGTAAATTTTATAAAGGATCTATTGTAAGCATAACTTTTGCTAAAAATAAATAATATGTACCTACCGCCTTCTTCTAAGTCTGTGGAATTTCCAATTTTTTTGCAGCAGTCCAACTTAAGTCGTACCTCTGATTAGAAATTGATTTTTTTGATGCGATCTTCTGTGACTTCAATGAAACTCTCATTCCCGGCTTAATTTATAGTTTAAGGTTCTCATTACGCCTGTGAGCATGCCTTTTAAGCGGCTTAGCCATCTATTAGCATGGACTAAGCACCTGTTTCGCCTCCCATAGTCCTATTTAATATATGTATCCAGGTTGATTACGTGATGATCAGTGCGACGATTTATATTTTAAAAACATTTAACAGTTCTTAAACCATTAACAACTACTTTTCTGAGCACCAAAATTAATAAAAATTAAAAATAAAACTAATTTACAAGAATTTCAATCCTTCTTGCCTAATTTTTATGTTGATTTCTTACGGTATTGACCGCCAGCCACAAATTAGGACTTTTGATATATTCTTTTAATGTTTATAAACAGTTTAATATTGTCTCTTAATCACTCAGCACTTATTTTTATTATTTATTTCACAATTTTTTAACTAAACGAAATTTTTGTTGAATTTTCAACCCCCATTATTTGCGTAAATTGTAAAACATATGTTTAGAGATGACCATATATAGCCATTTCCTCTAGCATATTATTTCAGCTTTGCATATACATATTTTGTACTCGTTTGCACTATCGTTAGGCAAAAGCTGATACGGGCCAAAATGAACTGTCACTTTTGAGTTTTCTGTGTTTTCTGTGATATATATATATATATATATATATATATATATATATAAAGGCGCCATTGAAAATCGTTAATTGCTTGTGAATGTTGTGTGAAAAGGTTATTTGAAAAAAACTACATACATACATACCAGTTGCAATTTTAACAATATAAATTTTACATACATATATACCATAAGTTTGAAATATAATTTTGAATGAATCTGCGCAAGTATATTCAAGGAAGCATTGCATGCATGGTTTAACGAGATGAAATTATTTAACAATTTTATTCATATTGCAAGCAATAAAAACAAACAGCAATAATTTTATCTTTCTTGGCACGGCTGCCAATGAATTATTAATTCTTATAGGATTAATAGAAATAATTTTCCCTTGTCAAACGTTAAAATTAAGATAAATAAATCAGTTCTCTCATATGTTAAAGTAGATCGAAGTTGTAGACGCTGCGTTGCACACGCTCTCATAAAAAACTTATAAGATTAAGAATACACTAATTTGAAGTTTACACGTAACATAATTCGCTCTATGATTGAATATGACGCTCTCATCTTACATATTATGCTAAGTGTAGACCCTATGTAATGCCAACTGTTAATTTCTTTATTTTTATTTGGGGGATTTACACTTCGTGCTATTTAGTCATATTGTCATAGAGTCATAAAATTTTAGACTTTCGTTTTTCCATATGCCGCCGCAAAAAAAAATTTTTCAGTTCATAACAAGGCAGCAGCTGTTAGAGTTTATATATCCAACTTTATTTAGCAGACCAAGTTATGACGGATTGTTCACACTTGTCATATTTAAGTGCTATTATTTTATGACTTATGACTCTATGAATAAAGTGTGAATTTCGCAATTAAATAAACAGTTATACACCATGAATGTTGTTATGATGTGCCAACAAATTTAAAAATAAAACCAAAGGGGTTGTTATTTGTGTTTGTCCAAACACAAATATGCAACAGACTTCCCACAACGCTCAAATATTGAAACAAAACACAGAGTGTATTAGAATATGGTATATTCTAATACTTTCCCAATAGATAATTACTTCTCAAATTGGTAATATGTATATGTAGAGCAAAATTATATGTGTATTTATCAATAATTATAATATAGCCACACAAGTGTTTGCATTATATTGGATATGCATTTGACACTCTTTGAAGAGTTTTGACGGAAGCCTGAGCTAGATTAAGCACCTTCAGAAGAATTAGTAGAAACATAGAAATACGTGAATACTCAATACTGAATAGTTAATTTTCTCATGTATGTACCTATCTGCCTTGATTGCAATGATGTATTTTCCAACCACAGAAAACATGCAATCGGCCTCACAGCATACAATAAACATTATGATCTGGGATATATATATCACGAGCGTGGAGATATGTGCAGTTAGCTAAATAACAAATAATGCTTCATTTGTTGTTACGTTACCATGCATAGTGTAATGATATACACAGTGACAACAAATATGGGCGTACCGCAACCAAGGAAGATATTGTATGTTTGTCCTCATAATATAATCTGGTAAACAGTATACTGATATGCTGCTGACTTGCACAATTACCCACGACGCTCACATATAGAAAGACAACGTCGGCTTCTTGGAGACAGAGCTTTGACATCAAAGTATTCAAACAATGTTTGACCAAAAAATCATCATTAGATGTATCAATGACACCCTACTTATAATATCACCATATAAAGAACCATATCCTTATTTCAAAGGTGCTATTTGCTTTACAATGCAAAAGGTGTTACATTTGCATGGCAATATATATATATATATATATATATATATATATATATATCATACATATGCGAAAACTTTTCGTTTCGCATTACAGTTTTCTATTAAATGTTGGTTATTTATTTAAATGCCATTTATATACCGAATTTCTTATAACCGCAAACTTAAATATGACTTATGGCCTATTTCTGAGCTAAGAAAGATAACTTAAGCGAACGAAAAGCACTCGCTCGAATTCGAATCAAATTGGATTTCTCGTTGGCACTCACTTTCTTTCGCACTAAGTTACGTATGTCAATTTTGGTATCTTACGTTTTAATAAGTAGAAGCAATGCCATATCATAAATTTTTATATTTCCGTTAAAAGTATTAAAAAATACTACGAAGTTATATTAAAGCTAATACAACTGCGTGTAAGTGTGATCAGCTGGTGGAAGGTATCAATAAGTAAAAGGGTGAGAAAATTTAAAAAAATATTTGTAAGTTTTGTGTTTTAATTTTATAAAAGTATTTAAATAGATAAAATAATATTTATAAAAAACTCAAACGAAAAAGTGAGGTGCATATCGCGTTTAAGAGAATCATATTTGTTTTATAAAGATGGATATATCGGTAGCTGTTTACTTTTTAAATGAAACAGATAACGATGATGAAACTGTTCAAATGAATCGCAGAGAACTGAGAGATAGATTTAATGTTCTGGAGCTGCCTACCAACCAGTGAGTGCATACAAACATGTTATCATGCCAATCAAATAACTGAAAACAAATTATTTTAATAGATTTATTGCAAACTTTCGCGTTTCCAAAGACGTGTTCCTTTTTCTTTTGGAAAAACTTAAAAGTCAAGGTGTAAAGTCTTTGAGAAGCACGAATATTCGACAGGACATTAAATTGGCAACCTTTTTACGATTTCTAGCCACTGGGAGCTATCAGCAAACAGTTGGCAATGAAATGTGTTCGTCAACATCCACAGCAACTGTATGCCGAATCGTTAAGGAATGCTTAGATTTTTTTGAAAACTGTATATGTGGTGAATGGATAAAAATGGTTCGTTCTGAAGACGAAAACAAAGGGGCTTTTTTTCAATCCACAGGCTTTCCCGGCATAATTGGCTGCGTTGATGGAACTCACGTGAGAATAAAGTCCCCAGGAGATTACTTGAAGCACCTTTACTATAACAGAAAGGGCTATTACAGTATAAATGTTATTGTGGTAAGTTAAACAAAATATTATATCATTAAATATACTTCAAAAATTGTTTCTACATTTTTAGATATGTGACAACAAAACATACATAACATATGTTGATGCCAGACACCCTGGGGCCAACCATGACGCATTTGTATGGGAACAAAGTCTTATTGATCAAAAACTACGAAATGCCTATGAAAATGGTCAAAGAAATACATGGATTCTTGGTAAGATGTTTGCATATTCTTGTAGTCATAATAGATATATCTATATTTTTCCATACATAAATTTCTTTGTTTATTTAATTTTTTTATAAATGTAATTTTTTTTCATTTATCTAGGTGATGCTGGCTACAAACTTAAGCCATATCTAATGACGCCATTCAGAAATCCAGAAAGTACCGAAGAAAGGAAGTACAATAAAAAACATTCAAGCGCACGCAACGTTGTTGAGCGTTGCTTTGGAATACTAAAAAACAGATTCCGCTCCATAATAGGTTCCAGAGGACTTCATTACTCTCCAAACAAGATTACCCAAATAATCAATGCATGCTGTGCTCTTCACAATATGTGCATAGCCTACAACTGCCCATTGCCAACAATTGAAGTGGAAGACGAAACGAGTAGTGAAGTGTTAGATGTATTCGAACAAGAGGAAATAGGCGCAAATTCAATAAGGAGAAATATTGCCATGAACTTATAAATACTTAAGTGCATTCAAACATTAAAAATTAAAGAAAGTTACTTTAATTATAATACAATACCTTTTTTGTATAACATTGATTTAAAAATGTTCAAAAGTTCATTTAAAAAATCCATTTATATTATTATAAATGTTTTATAATAAATTATCTAATTTAATATTATGTAGATGTACTTAAAAAATATTAATTAATAAAAAACTAGTTTAGTTTAGAAACAAAAATCAAATTCATTTTTTAATACATTTTGCATAATCACAAAATTATAAAAACAAAAAAATAATAACAGTAATAAAAACAAGCCACAATAATTTATACTTTTTAAGTTTAAGAAAAATGTTTTTCTAAAACATTTTCTATCCTTATTGTGGCCTTAACTAGCTCCGTTATACCAGCCGCTGTTGCTTCAGCGGCATTAGCCATCCTCTTTGCTGCTTCAGCTTGCACCTCAGCGGCATCTGCCATTCTTTTTATAGAATTGGCTTGTTCAGCAGCTGTTGCAGCATTTCTCTCCGCTACTCTAAGCTGTCGTCGGATGAGATTTATTTGCTCATTAACAACTTTTGACTTTTTTGCTGAATGGGAGACTGTTGGGTCATTTTCGCCGTCACTGAAACAACTTTCCTGACGTTTTGTACCAGCAGCAAGAGCGGTGGTGTTTTGTTGATGATTCAAAGTGCTTTGGTGGACATTTCGGGGTATGTTTTGGTCATTTGTAGGTTTTATTTTTTGTTGGGAAGTTTCCAAACTTCTAGTTGGAGTAACCACTGCAACAGATTTGCTGCACCTAGCTGGTGACTCCACCAGCGCAATAAAACAATCATTAATTGATTGGTCTTCTACCCCAAACACTTTACCTCCGGGAGCTACAGCAGACGATAAAAACAGCGTACGGTCTATAATAACCTCTAGTTCTGTTAAATTGTTATAGCGGTATAAGCCACCACCCGTCTCTCGAAGGCTCTTTTGGTTTTCCCCAATTTTCTTCTTTGTTCGCGATTCCAAATCTGCCCAGGTCTATAAAACCATAAATATTTAATGGATATTTTTTTCTAACATACAAACAAAATTACTAACCTTTTTCCATTCGAAAATAGTACGTGAAGGAGGTCCAAGCGCATTTAAATTGCTACAGATTTTTTTCCACTCCTCGTCCACCGTAAACTTATTGGCACCAAAGACTGGAGCACCCCTGGCTAAATCAGGATTTGCTTCCATAAATAGCACTAATGTTTCTTTAAACTGAAAAAAAAAAAATTTTAAATACATACATTCATATGTATATCATATGAATAGTTTATACTTACTACTTGTTATCCATTTGTAAATACTTTTTTATTGCACTTAGATTTTTTAGTATTACTTTTTATTCTTCTTTTTTTGTTTATAAGTATGTATACGCATATGTAAATTCTCTTACGAAAGCAAAACAAAAAGCGAGTGATTTTGACATTTCATTCTCAGTGTTGACAACACGTTCTTAAAAGAGAAATCGGATTTTATATGAAAACACTTACGTTTTCATTCGAGTTCTAGATCGAGTCACTGTTCGCATAGAAAGTGTGTAGAGAAATCGAAATCAATGTTCTTTCTCATAGAATGCGAATGAAAACGTTATTTCTTAAATCAGAAATATGCTATTAAAAGCCATTCATTGGCCATTTAAATCGAGCACAATAAACATGACTTGAAACTTTTTTTTAAGCAGAAGAAAACATTGTGATGTTGAGAAAAATTTGCTAAAAAATTTATAAAAGTGAAGAAAATAGAGCTAAGTATCATTAAAATAAAGTAAAATATTAATAATATAATATATATTGAAAAATAGACTCTTAACACAATTGAAAAATTTAACATAATGTCATGCACAACGCTTGAAATACTTTGAATACTTTCTCTCTTACTTTTTCACAAACACAAATCACAGTTTGATATATTAAAAGATTATAAATATAGCAGTTATCTTGGTGATATAACATATAAAATGGTATCGCTATGTAAAATGACAGTTTATTTGCTCAAATATATTTTGGCTAACTTAATGTCATATATTTGTGTATAACAAGCCTGTTTGTTGAGTAAGCATGGTGAGTAAAGGCCCAACAATAATGTGCTTGGTCTAGCGCAGAGGAATGTGCGAATACAAAAAATCAAATATGTATAACCATAATATACTTAATTAAGTTTCGTTCGATTTAATTTTTCTACGCATAGAGCGAATCTGGTCGCACTTTGCCGAAGCGGTCAGCTGTTTTTTCGCTGTTATTGAAAATAACTTTTTGTTTCACACGTGCGCAAAAGAGAAGCTGAAATATACGCCGAAATCAATTTAATAGAAAATTTAAGAAATATTGTAAAATATTATATGAATATTATATGAAATATTATATGAATTGGTAACTATAACACATTGACTATTTCAATTTAAAAATAATATCCGTGGCAATACTTTATATGCTTCAGTAATTACTACTAAGCACTTTGCGACGTAGACACGTATAAGTTTAAAAACGCACCATATCTGCTTCTGCGTGGAATCATTTGTTTATAGGTAAAATGACGTCTTCTGGTAACTTGGTGAAACATCTGTTCATTATATTGGAGTTGTTCTGCATATGGTTGCTATGTGTGTATATTGTTCTGTATACCTTGTGTGGTTTTCGTGTTTTTATACCTAGGTTGCAGTTATGTGCGCACATGTTTATATCACTTCTGAATATTTTGTACTGGGGATGTTTGTATTTCGGTGTGTATACATACATGTTTATTTACTGCGGAACATCAAACTCATCATTTATGTTGTTAAGTTTATCTTTGTTGTTGTTTGCAACTGTTACCATATTTTGATGTTTCGTGACTGTTCTATTTCCATTAATCTGAATATAAATTTTTCTGTGTTTTTTTCTTTGTTGTATCAATCAGAGTTGAAATGATTGTGCTGCCTCAACTGAGCGGGGTAAGTACTTAAACTTAAGTACGGAATAGCCGAACGCTCATATATTAAATGTAAGCTAAATGTGTCAGCTGATCCAACTGATGAACGATAGTATTAAAAATTTATATTTTCCTACTATAAAATATATGCCTATATCACTGATAAATGGTCCGCTAAACAAACTTCTACACTTCTTCATAACTCCAGAATACTCATAATAGAACCGTCAAAATATTGGCGATAAGTCAGCAATGCATTCTACCATAGGAATCTTTTTAGTGTTCTAGTTGAAAAATCGTCCACAACATATTTTTATTTACTAAGATATATTTTCGACTACAAACATACATATTCTATATAAAACACATATGAAGTTTTTTGTACTATTAAAATATTCATATATTCTCACTTGTTGTTTCATATACAAAAATTAGTTTAATATAAGTATGTCATATTTCGAGAGCTTATAAATAAAGGGATTCTCAAGGTGAAATCAATAATAGCATGGTGTCACTGTCAGTTGACAGTTTATTTGCTCAACCCTTGCTTGGATACGTTGATTATATAGTTTTTTGTACTACAAGCCTCCATTCTGTGTGTAAGTAAGCATGGTGAGTAATTGTACAAATGTGATGCGTTTCAGTATGTTTTATTGCCTTGTTTGCGACGTGGCCATGGTTGTATATAAACACTTCCCTTGCTTCTTATGTAGTATTTACCTTATATATGGTTTCACCATGAAGGTTCGTCTTGTTTCTTTCTTCCAGATCTAAGTGCTGCGAGTTTTCCTTTTTAAACAAAAACATCGGCGTTTTTATGGTTTATATCATACTGCTGTTGAAGTTATTGTATCAGTTTTTCTTCTTTTGGATGTGGAAATTTTTGTTCCTTGTTACTACGAAATATCTTTTGTTAATAATTAATGCTTATAATTAATATTAATATATGAACTTTGCAGATTTTATTATCAAGTTGAAAATTACTCATCATTCGTATTTTTAATATTAGAGCTTTAATTTTAATATACTATTCTAATAGTCCCTAAGTTCAAAACAAAAATAATTATTACATATCAATAAGATAGTAGTGTCACCAGAGCTTATGCATTTATATTCAAGCCTACAATGAAAAAAGGGCGATAAATGATATATATATATATATATATATATATATAAACAATACGGCATTGAAGGGATATTTATAAATGTTTAATTGAAAAGTGTTTAATTGAAAACAATAAACATGAATTGAAACTTTTTTTTAAGCAAAAGAAAACATTGTGATGTTGAGAAAAATTTGCTAAAAAATTTAAAAAAGTGAAGAAAATAGAGCTAATTATTATTAAAATAAAGTAAAATATTAATAATATAATATATGTTGAAAAATAGACTCTTAACACAATTGAAAAATTTAACATAATGTCATGCACAACGCTTGAAATACTTTGAATAATAAGCAAAACACCTGTTTTCTAATCAATTGCGATTTTTGTTTACATATCTCATGGTGCTAACACATTTTTCGCAGGAAAAACTGAAAGTGTATTTAAATACAACTTAAGTTAATGAAAAATTTAACTAATTTTGTACTTAACTAAGAAGTAAAAAACTGGGAATTAATGTCATTGATATAGTACCAAAATGAACCGATAATTTATATCTGTAAAAATGTTGTCATATATATCTACCATGCAGATATCTCATAACATTAGCTTCCCAAAGCTTGATAAAATCATGAGTCATTGTTTTACTGATTTTTTATTACGAAATGAGCAACTACAATGTGCTTAATTTAGTACAGGCGAATGTAAGAGTATCTGTAATCAAATGTGTATAACCATAATTTACCTTGCTAAATATTTGTTAAATTTATATATATATATATATATATATATATATATATATGCTGTTTTCCTATGCACTGAGCAAAACTGATCGCACTTTGCTTAAGCGGTCAGCTGTTTGTAGATACACACATACTTTAGTTACTTTTTAAAATGGTACTAATCCGCTTGCTTATGGTAATGTGTATGTGGATATGTTGAGCAAATTTATGTGTGTATCGAAATTATAAGTATAATATAGCAAACACAAGTGTTTGCATGATATTGCATACGATAGTCTTATTGTCGAGTTTGGGCAGTAGCCTGCACTAGATTGAGCACCTTCAGAAGAATCAGCAGCAACATAGAAATATGGGAATACACCCAAATTGAATATTTGATTATATTAAATTTTTGTCATGTATGTACTTATCTGCCTTGGTTGCAATAATGTAAAATCTACTAGCGCCATCATGAAATAAAAAACCAGTACTGCCACACGTAAAAAGTTATGTTCATGTTTTCTATTCGTCAAAAGAAACAAATATCATATGTCATATGTTTAATGTGCACGATTTTTGTCATATTTAAATGTGTAATGTGGTGGCATTTATATCTTGTTTAAGTTTGTATTGAAAAATGAAATTTTGTGTATAAATGAAGCTTAGAAATAAACAGAGTTTAACTATCCACTGATATATTGGGCATAAATACATACATACTGTTGTGTCCACGAGTTTGGGATATTATTTTATGAAATTATTTCAGTTCATTGTCAAAGAGCTCATCGAGATGAGATTTACCAAACTTTTCGCTACGTTAAAAGTGCTTTACGTAGCATTTTTCATCTAAGTATGTACATTTCATATTAAATGTTGAATTGCGTCTATATTAATTGAGAGATCGTAGATAGAATGAGATAATAGATTTCTTCATCTCTTAAACATTAAGATGAAAAAATCCGTTCTTCTCATTCTCATGCTAAATAAAGTTGTATATATAAACTCTAACAGCTGCTGCCTTGTTATGAGCTGAATAATTTTTTTTGCGGCGGCATATGGAAAAAACGGTCAGTGGCTGCCAGCAACGTAATATAAACGAGAAAATTTTTTCACTTGTATATATTTAGTTTTTGCGTTTTAGTGCTCCTTTAATATATCTTATGTTATAAAAATGTGATTTAATATACAGACATATGAATATGAATAATTTTTTATCCGCTCTTTAGTCGTGAAACATATATAAGTAACGGCGGCAAACATATACTACCGCCGTCTCGCTTAAAGATTTTCAGAGTTCGACTTAGATCTCGAGAAATATTTTGTGACTACACAAAAACATACCTGCAAGAGCGCTATTATTTTATGACTTTTTTATATGCAGCACAACAACTTTTTAAATCAGTCTAAAATTTTATTACCCTATGACAATCGACGAAATAGCACGAAGTGTGAATACCCCAATTATGCTATGTGTAGACCCTACGTAATGCCACCTGTTTATTTCGTTATTGTTTTTAGATAAACACTTCTAAACCATGAATGGTGTAATGACATACAAAGTTTTAACATAAATTACATGACATAATCAAAGAGGTTGTTCTGTTTTTGTTTTTCCATGTAATATATTATGGTACCCAATATGTTGAAATGCTGCAGCCATACACATCTTTCCACGACGCTCAAATATTGAAACAAAACGACGACTTTTTAAGCCCAGAACTTGAAAGTACCATTAAATGGAGCGTTGGCGCTCTATATATGATTTCACCATACAATGAATCACGGCCCTACTTCAAGCGGTGCTAGGTACTCTGTGACTGTAGTAAAAACTCCTTGCATGGAATATCTTTACAATTATAATTGTATTGCTCTTTATTGTAGGGTTATACGTACATACTACCTTACATTATATATATATATATATATATATATATATATATATACATATGTATATATATATATATATATATATATATATATATATATACATTTATGTGTACATCACATCGATCCCTCGCTACAAATAGTAAAGTATGTGATAGATGTGAAAAAAATTCACACAATATATATGTATTTACTAAGATTTTATTTCAACTACAAACATACATATTTTATATAAAACATATAGAAGACTTGCTGGGAGCTTTTTTATCATAAAAAATTATTACATTCACATTTTCTCTCTTGCTTTTTCACAAAAACATATCACAGTTTGATATATTAAAAGATTATAAATATAGCAGTTATCTTGGTGATATAACATATAAAATGCTATTCCTATATAAAATAACAATTTATTTGCTCAAATATATTTTGGCTAACTTAATGTCATATATTTGTGTATAACAAGCCTGTTTGTTGAGTAAGCATGGTGAGTAAAGACCCAACAATAATGTGCTTGGTCTAGCGCAGAGGAATGTGCGAATACATAAAATCAAATGTGTATAACCATAATATACTTAATTAAGTTTCGTTCGATTTAATTTTTCTACGCATAGAGCGAATCTGGTCGCACTTTGCCGAAGCGGTCTGCTGTTTCTTCGTTGTTATTGAAAATAACTTTTTGTTTCACACATGCGCAAAAGAGAAGCCGAAATATACGCCGAAATCAATTTAATAGAAAATTTAAGAAATATTGTAAAAAATTATATGAATTGTTTTGTGTTTACTGTTTGTTCAAGGTATATATGTATATCATGACGTATTTGTGTACTTTCCTACAATCAATGCCATGTAGACAACAATTTGCATATACTGTTGTATATTCTAGTACTTTTGAAAACTATTATATAATTGCTTTCTAAATTGGTACAAGTAAGCTTGCTTGTGGTAATAAATTATTACGTTCTTCTACATACTTTCGTAGAAAGACGGTTTTATTATCTATCCAGGATTCGTTTGATTGCAATAACTATAAAACATTGACTATTTCAATTTAAAAATAATATCCGTGGCAATACTTTATATGCTTCAGTAATTACTACTAAGCACTTTGCGACGTAGACACGTATAAGTTTAAAAACGCACCATTTCTGCTTCTGCGTGGAATCGTTTTTATATAGGTAAAATGACGTCTTTTGGTAACTTGGTGAAACATCTGTTCATTATATTGGAGTTGTTCTGCATATGGTTGCTATGTGTGTATATTGTTCTGTATACCTTGTGTGCTTTTCGTGTTTTTATACCTAGGTTGCAGTTATGTGCGCACATGTTTATATCACTTCTGAATATTTTGTACTGGGGATGTTTGTATTTCGGTGTGTATACATACATGTTTATTTACTGCGGAACATCAAACTCATCATTTATGTTGTTAAGTTTATCTTTGTTGTTGTTTGCAACTGTTACCA
The DNA here is from genome assembly GCA_963675445.1 of Linnaemya vulpina. Lineage (NCBI taxonomy): Eukaryota > Metazoa > Arthropoda > Insecta > Diptera > Tachinidae > Linnaemya > Linnaemya vulpina. Next base: position 10,822,760 of record OY776281.1, read on the forward strand.
TATTTTGATGTTTCGTGACTGTTCTATTTCCATTAATCTGAATATAAATTTTTCTGTGTTTTTTTCTTTGTTGTATCAATCAGAGTTGAAATGATTGTGCTGCCTCAACTGAGCGGGGTAAGTACTTAAACTTAAGTACGGAATAGCCGAACGCTCATATATTAAATGTAAGCTAAATGTGTCAGCTGATCCAACTGATGAACGATAGTATTAAAAATTTATATTTTCCTACTATAAAATATATGCCTATATCACTGATAAATGGTCCGCTAAACAAACTTCTACACTTCTTCATAACTCCAGAATACTCATAATAGAACCGTCAAAATATTGGCGATAAGTCAGCAATGCATTCTACCATAGGAATCTTTTTAGTGTTCTAGTTGAAAAATCGTCCACAACATATTTTTATTTACTAAGATATATTTTCGACTACAAACATACATATTTTATATAAAACACATATGAAGTTTTTTGTACTATTAAAATATTCATATATTCTCACTTGTTGTTTCATATACAAAAATTAGTTTAATATAAGTATGTCATATTTCGAGAGCTTATAAATAAAGGGATTCTCAAGGTGAAATCAATAATAGCATGGTGTCACTGTCAGTTGACAGTTTATTTGCTCAACCCTTGCTTGGATACGTTGATTATATAGTTTTTTGTACTACAAGCCTCCATTCTGTGTGTAAGTAAGCATGGTGAGTAATTGTACAAATGTGATGCGTTTCAGTATGTTTTATTGCCTTGTTTGCGACGTGGCCATGGTTGTATATAAACACTTCCCTTGCTTCTTATGTAGTATTTACCTTATATATGGTTTCACCATGAAGGTTCGTCTTGTTTCTTTCTTCCAGATCTAAGTGCTGCGAGTTTTCCTTTTTAAACAAAAACATCGGCGTTTTTATGGTTTATATCATACTGCTGTTGAAGTTATTGTATCAGTTTTTCTTCTTTTGGATGTGGAAATTTTTGTTCCTTGTTACTACGAAATATCTTTTGTTAATAATTAATGCTTATAATTAATATTAATATATGAACTTTGCAGATTTTATTATCAAGTTGAAAATTACTCATCATTCGTATTTTTAATATTAGAGCTTTAATTTTAATATACTATTCTAATAGTCCCTAAGTTCAAAACAAAAATAATTATTACATATCAATAAGATAGTAGTGTCACCAGAGCTTATGCATTTATATTCAAGCCTACAATGAAAAAAGGGCGATAAATGATATATATATATATATATATATATATATATATATATAAACAATACGGCATTGAAGGGATATTTATAAATGTTTAATTGAAAAGTGTTTAATTGAAAACAATAAACATGAATTGAAACTTTTTTTTAAGCAAAAGAAAACATTGTGATGTTGAGAAAAATTTGCTAAAAAATTTAAAAAAGTGAAGAAAATAGAGCTAATTATTATTAAAATAAAGTGAAATATTAATAATATAATATATGTTGAAAAATAGACTCTTAACACAATTGAAAAATTTAACATAATGTCATGCACAACGCTTGAAATACTTTGAATAATAAGCAAAACACCTGTTTTCTAATCAATTGCGATTTTTGTTTACATATCTCATGGTGCTAACACATTTTTCGCATATATCAATTGAAGTATATAAGTCTGAAGGAAAAACTGAAAGTGTATTTAAATACAACTTAAGTTAATGAAAAATTTAACTAATTTTGTACTTAACTAAGAAGTAAAAAACTGGGAATTAATGTCATTGATATAGTACCAAAATGAACCGATAATTTATATCTGTAAAAATGTTGTCATATATATCTACCATGCAGATATCTCATAACATTAGCTTCCCAAAGCTTGATAAAATCATGAGTCATTGTTTTACTGATTTTTTATTACGAAATGAGCAACTACAATGTGCTTAATTTAGTACAGGCGAATGTAAGAGTATCTGTAATCATATGTGTATAACCATAATTTACCTTGCTAAATATTTGTTAAATTTATATATATATATATATATATATATATATATATGCTGTTTTCCTATGCACTGAGCAAAACTGATCGCACTTTGCTTAAGCGGTCAGCTGTTTGTAGATACACACATACTTTAGTTACTTTTTAAAATGGTACTAATCCGCTTGCTTATGGTAATGTGTATGTGGATATGTTGAGCAAATTTATGTGTGTATCGAAATTATAAGTATAATATAGCAAACACAAGTGTTTGCATGATATTGCATACGATAGTCTTATTGTCGAGTTTGGGCAGTAGCCTGCACTAGATTGAGCACCTTCAGAAGAATCAGCAGCAACATAGAAATATGGGAATACACCCAAATTGAATATTTGATTATATTAAATTTTTGTCATGTATGTACTTATCTGCCTTGGTTGCAATAATGTAAAATCTACTAGCGCCATCATGAAATAAAAAACCAGTACTGCCACACGTAAAAAGTTATGTTCATGTTTTCTATTCGTCAAAAGAAACAAATATCATATGTCATATGTTTAATGTGCACGATTTTTGTCATATATAAATGTGTAATGTGGTGGCATTTATATCTTGTTTAAGTTTGTATTGAAAAATGAAATTTTGTGTATAAATGAAGCTTAGAAATAAACAGAGTTTAACTATCCACTGATATATTGGGCATAAATACATACATACTGTTGTGTCCACGAGTTTGGGATATTATTTTATGAAATTATTTCAGTTCATTGTCAAAGAGCTCATCGAGATGAGATTTACCAAACTTTTCGCTACGTTAAAAGTGCTTTACGTAGCATTTTTCATCTAAGTATGTACATTTCATATTAAATGTTGAATTGCGTCTATATTAATTGAGAGATCGTAGATAGAATGAGATAATAGATTTCTTCATCTCTTAAACATTAAGATGAAAAAATCCGTTCTTCTCATTCTCATGCTAAATAAAGTTGTATATATAAACTCTAACAGCTGCTGCCTTGTTATGAGCTGAATAAATTTTTTTGCGGCGGCATATGGAAAAAACGGTCAGTGGCTGCCAGCAACGTAATATAAACGAGAAAATTTTTTCACTTGTATATATTTAGTTTTTGCGTTTTAGTGCTCCTTTAATATATCTTATGTTATAAAAATGTGATTTAATATACAGACATATGAATATGAATAATTTTTTATCCGCTCTTTAGTCGTGAAACATATATAAGTAACGGCGGCAAACATATACTACCGCCGTCTCGCTTAAAGATTTTCAGAGTTCGACTTAGATCTCGAGAAATATTTTGTGACTACACAAAAACATACCTGCAAGAGCGCTATTATTTTATGACTTTTTTATATGCAGCACAACAACTTTTTAAATCAGTCTAAAATTTTATTACCCTATGACAATCGACGAAATAGCACGAAGTGCGAATACCCCAATTATGCTATGTGTAGACCCTACGTAATGCCACCTGTTTATTTCGTTATTGTTTTTAGATAAACACTTCTAAACCATGAATGGTGTAATGACATACAAAGTTTTAACATAAATTACATGACATAATCAAAGAGGTTGTTCTGTTTTTGTTTTTCCATGTAATATATTATGGTACCCAATATGTTGAAATGCTGCAGCCATACACATCTTTCCACGACGCTCAAATATTGAAACAAAACGACGACTTTTTAAGCCCAGAACTTGAAAGTACCATTAAATGGAGCGTTGGCGCTCTACATATGATTTCACCATACAATGAATCACGGCCCTACTTCAAGCGGTGCTAGGTACTCTGTGACTGTAGTAAAAACTCCTTGCATGGAATATCTTTACAATTATAATTGTATTGCTCTTTATTGTAGGGTTATACGTACATACTACCTTACATTATATATATATATATATATATATATATATATATATATACATATGTATATATATATATATATATATATATATATATATATATATATATATATATATACATTTATGTGTACATCACATCGATCCCTCGCTACAAATAGTAAAGTATGTGATAGATGTGAAAAAAATTCACACAATATATATGTATTTACTAAGATTTTATTTCAACTACAAACATACATATTTTATATAAAACATATAGAAGACTTGCTGGGAGCTTTTTTATCATAAAAAATTATTACATTCACATTTTCTCTCTTGCTTTTTCACAAACACATGTCACAGTTTGATATATTAAAAGATTATAAATATAGCAGTTATCTTGGTGATATAACATATAAAATGGTATTCCTATATAAAATAACAATTTATTTGCTCAAATATATTTTGGCTAACTTAATGTCATATATTTGTGTATAACAAGCCTGTTTGTTGAGTAAGCATGGTGAGTAAAGACCCAACAATAATGTGCTTGGTCTAGCGCAGAGGAATGTGCGAATACATAAAATCAAATGTGTATAACCATAATATACTTAATTAAGTTTCGTTCGATTTAATTTTTCTACGCATAGAGCGAATCTGGTCGCACTTTGCCGAAGCGGTCTGCTGTTTCTTCGTTGTTATTGAAAATAACTTTTTGTTTCACACATGCGCAAAAGAGAAGCTGAAATATACGCCGAAATCAATTTAATAGAAAATTTAAGAAATATTGTAAAAAATTATATGAATTGTTTTGTGTTTACTGTTTGTTCAAGGTATATATGTATATCATGACGTATTTGTGTACTTTCCTACAATCAATGCCATGTAGACAACAATTTGCATATACTGTTGTATATTCTAGTACTTTTGAAAACTATTATTTAATTGCTTTCTAAATTGGTACAAGTAAGCTTGCTTGTGGTAATAAATTATTACGTTCTTCTACATACTTTCGTAGAAAGACGGTTTTATTATCTATCCAGGATTCGTTTGATTGCAATAACTATAAAACATTGACTATTTCAATTTAAAAATAATATCCGTGGCAATACTTTATATGCTTCAGTAATTACTACTAAGCACTTTGCGACGTAGACACGTATAAGTTTAAAAACGCACCATTTCTGCTTCTGCGTGGAATCGTTTTTATATAGGTAAAATGACGTCTTTTGGTAACTTGGTGAAACATCTGTTCATTATATTGGAGTTGTTCTGCATATGGTTGCTATGTCTGTATATTGTTCTGTATACCTTGTGTGCTTTTCGTGTTTTTATACCTAGGTTGCAGTTATGTGCGCACATATTTATATCACTCCTGAATTTTTTGTACTGGGGATGTATGTATGTCGGTGTGTGTACATACCGTTGAACATCAAACTCATCATTTATGTTGTTAAGTTTATCTTTGTTGTTGTTTGCAACTGTTACCATTTCTTGATGTTTCCTGATTGTTCTATTTCTATTAATCTGAATATTAATATTTCTGTTTTTTTGTTGTATCAATCAGAGTTGAAATGATTGTGCTGCCTCAATTGAGCGTGGTAGGTACTTAAACTTAAGTACGAAATAGCCGAACGCTCATATATTAAATGTAAGCTAAATGTGTCAGCTGATCCAACTGATGAACGATAGTATTAAAAATTTATATTTTCCTACTATAAAATATATGCCTATATCACTGATAAATGGTCCGCTAAACAAACTTCTACACTTCTTCATAACTCCAGAATACTCATAATAGAACCGTCAAAATATTGGCGATAAGTCAGCAATGCATTCTACCATAGGAATCTTTTTAGTGTTCTAGTTGAAAAATCGTCCACAACATATTTTTATTTACTAAGATATATTTTCGACTACAAACATACATATTTTATATAAAACACATATGAAGTTTTTTGTACTATTAAAATATTCATATATTCTCACTTGTTGTTTCATATACAAAAATTAGTTTAATATAAGTATGTCATATTTCGAGAGCTTATAAATAAAGGGATTCTCAAGGTGAAATCAATAATAGCATGGTGTCACTGTCAGTTGACAGTTTATTTGCTCAACCCTTGCTTGGATACGTTGATTATATAGTTTTTTGTACTACAAGCCTCCATTCTGTGTGTAAGTAAGCATGGTGAGTAATTGTACAAATGTGATGCGTTTCAGTATGTTTTATTGCCTTGTTTGCGACGTGGCCATGGTTGTATATAAACACTTCCCTTGCTTCTTATGTAGTATTTACCTTATATATGGTTTCACCATGAAGGTTCGTCTTGTTTCTTTCTTCCAGATCTAAGTGCTGCGAGTTTTCCTTTTTAAACAAAAACATCGGCGTTTTTATGGTTTATATCATACTGCTGTTGAAGTTATTGTATCAGTTTTTCTTCTTTTGGATGTGGAAATTTTTGTTCCTTGTTACTACGAAATATCTTTTGTTAATAATTAATGCTTATAATTAATATTAATATATGAACTTTGCAGATTTTATTATCAAGTTGAAAATTACTCATCATTCGTATTTTTAATATTAGAGCTTTAATTTTAATATACTATTCTAATAGTCCCTAAGTTCAAAACAAAAATAATTATTACATATCAATAAGATAGTAGTGTCACCAGAGCTTATGCATTTATATTCAAGCCTACAATGAAAAAAGGGCGATAAATGATATATATATATATATATATATATATATATATATATATAAACAATACGGCATTGAAGGGATATTTATAAATGTTTAATTGAAAAGTGTTTAATTGAAAACAATAAACATGAATTGAAACTTTTTTTTAAGCAAAAGAAAACATTGTGATGTTGAGAAAAATTTGCTAAAAAATTTAAAAAAGTGAAGAAAATAGAGCTAATTATTATTAAAATAAAGTGAAATATTAATAATATAATATATGTTGAAAAATAGACTCTTAACACAATTGAAAAATTTAACATAATGTCATGCACAACGCTTGAAATACTTTGAATAATAAGCAAAACACCTGTTTTCTAATCAATTGCGATTTTTGTTTACATATCTCATGGTGCTAACACATTTTTCGCATATATCAATTGAAGTATATAAGTCTGAAGGAAAAACTGAAAGTGTATTTAAATACAACTTAAGTTAATGAAAAATTTAACTAATTTTGTACTTAACTAAGAAGTAAAAAACTGGGAATTAATGTCATTGATATAGTACCAAAATGAACCGATAATTTATATCTGTAAAAATGTTGTCATATATATCTACCATGCAGATATCTCATAACATTAGCTTCCCAAAGCTTGATAAAATCATGAGTCATTGTTTTACTGATTTTTTATTACGAAATGAGCAACTACAATGTGCTTAATTTAGTACAGGCGAATGTAAGAGTATCTGTAATCAAATGTGTATAACCATAATTTACCTTGCTAAATATTTGTTAAATTTATATATATATATATATATATATATATATATATATGCTGTTTTCCTATGCACTGAGCAAAACTGATCGCACTTTGCTTAAGCGGTCAGCTGTTTGTAGATACACACATACTTTAGTTACTTTTTAAAATGGTACTAATCCGCTTGCTTATGGTAATGTGTATATGGATATGTTGAGCAAATTTATGTGTGTATCGAAATTATAAGTATAATATAGCAAACACAAGTGTTTGCATGATATTGCATACGATAGTCTTATTGTCGAGTTTGGGCAGTAGCCTGCACTAGATTGAGCACCTTCAGAAGAATCAGCAGCAACATAGAAATATGGGAATACACCCAAATTGAATATTTGATTATATTAAATTTTTGTCATGTATGTACTTATCTGCCTTGGTTGCAATAATGTAAAATCTACTAGCGCCATCATGAAATAAAAAACCAGTACTGCCACACGTAAAAAGTTATGTTCATGTTTTCTATTCGTCAAAAGAAACAAATATCATATGTCATATGTTTAATGTGCACGATTTTTGTCATATATAAATGTGTAATGTGGTTGCATTTATATCTTGTTTAAGTTTGTATTGAAAAATGAAATTTTGTGTATAAATGAAGCTTAGAAATAAACAGAGTTTAACTATCCACTGATATATTGGGCATAAATACATACATACTGTTGTGTCCACGAGTTTGGGATATTATTTTATGAAATTATTTCAGTTCATTGTCAAAGAGCTCATCGAGATGAGATTTACCAAACTTTTCGCTACGTTAAAAGTGCTTTACGTAGCATTTTTCATCTAAGTATGTACATTTCATATTAAATGTTGAATTGCGTCTATATTAATTGAGAGATCGTAGATAGAATGAGATAATAGATTTCTTCATCTCTTAAACATTAAGATGAAAAAATCCGTTCTTCTCATTCTCATGCTAAATAAAGTTGTATATATAAACTCTAACAGCTGCTGCCTTGTTATGAGCTGAATAAATTTTTTTTGCGGCGGCATATGGAAAAAACGGTCAGTGGCTGCCAGCAACGTAATATAAACGAGAAAATTTTTTCACTTGTATATATTTAGTTTTTGCGTTTTAGTGCTCCTTTAATATATCTTATGTTATAAAAATGTGATTTAATATACAGACATATGAATATGAATAATTTTTTATCCGCTCTTTAGTCGTGAAACATATATAAGTAACGGCGGCAAACATATACTACCGCCGTCTCGCTTAAAGATTTTCAGAGTTCGACTTAGATCTCGAGAAATATTTTGTGACTACACAAAACCATACCTGCAAGAGCGCTATTATTTTATGACTTTTTTATATGCAGCACAACAACTTTTTAAATCAGTCTAAAATTTTATTACCCTATGACAATCGACGAAATAGCACGAAGTGTGAATACCCCAATTATGCTATGTGTAGACCCTACGTAATGCCACCTGTTTATTTCGTTATTGTTTTTAGATAAACACTTCTAAACCATGAATGGTGTAATGACATACAATGTTTTAACATAAATTACATGACATAATCAAAGAGGTTGTTCTGTTTTTGTTTTTCCATGTAATATATTATGGTACCCAATATGTTGAAATGCTGCAGCCATACACATCTTTCCACGACGCTCAAATATTGAAACAAAACGACGACTTTTTAAGCCCAGAACTTGAAAGTACCATTAAATGGAGCGTTGGCGCTCTACATATGATTTCACCATACAATGAATCACGGCCCTACTTCAAGCGGTGCTAGGTACTCTGTGACTGTAGTAAAAACTCCTTGCATGGAATATCTTTACAATTATAATTGTATTGCTCTTTATTGTAGGGTTATACGTACATACTACCTTACATTATATATATATATATATATATATATATATATACATTTATGTGTACATCACATCGATCCCTCGCTACAAATAGTAAAGTATGTGATAGATGTGAAAAAAATTCACACAATATATATGTATTTACTAAGATTTTATTTCAACTACAAACATACATATTTTATATAAAACATATAGAAGACTTGCTGGGAGCTTTTTTATCATAAAAAATTATTACATTCACATTTTCTCTCTTGCTTTTTCACAAACACATATCACAGTTTGATATATTAAAAGATTATAAATATAGCAGTTATCTTGGTGATATAACATATAAAATGGTATTCCTATATAAAATAACAGTTTATTTGCTCAAATATATTTTGGCTAACTTAATGTCATATATTTGTGTATAACAAGCCTGTTTGTTGAGTAAGCATGGTGAGTAAAGACCCAACAATAATGTGCTTGGTCTAGCGCAGAGGAATGTGCGAATACATAAAATCAAATGTGTATAACCATAATATACTTAATTAAGTTTCGTTCGATTTAATTTTTCTACGCATAGAGCGAATCTGGTCGCACTTTGCCGAAGCGGTCTGCTGTTTCTTCGTTGTTATTGAAAATAACTTTTTGTTTCACACATGAGCAAAAGAGAAGCTGAAATATACGCCGAAATCAATTTAATAGAAAATTTAAGAAATATTGTAAAAAATTATATGAATTGTTTTGTGTTTACTGTTTGTTCAAGGTATATATGTATATCATGACGTATTTGTGTACTTTCCTACAATCAATGCCATGTAGACAACAACTTGCATATACTGTTGTATATTCTAGTACTTTTGAAAACTATTATTTAATTGCTTTCTAAATTGGTACAAGTAAGCTTGCTTGTGGTAATAAATTATTACGTTCTTCTACATACTTTCGTAGAAAGACGGTTTTATTATCTATCCAGGATTCGTTTGATTGCAATAACTATAAAACATTGACTATTTCAATTTAAAAATAATATCCGTGGCAATACTTTATATGCTTCAGTAATTACTACTAAGCACTTTGCGACGTAGACACGTATAAGTTTAAAAACGCACCATTTCTGCTTCTGCGTGGAATCGTTTTTATATAGGTAAAATGACGTCTTTTGGTAACTTGGTGAAACATCTGTTCATTATATTGGAGTTGTTCTGCATATGGTTGCTATGTGTGTATATTGTTCTGTATACCTTGTGTGCTTTTCGTGTTTTTATACCTAGGTTGCAGTTATGTGCGCACATATTTATATCACTCCTGAATTTTTTGTACTGGGGATGTATGTATGTCGGTGTGTGTACATACCGTTGAACATCAAACTCATCATTTATGTTGTTAAGTTTATCTTTGTTGTTGTTTGCAACTGTTACCATTTCTTGATGTTTCCTGATTGTTCTATTTCTATTAATCTGAATATTAATATTTCTGTTTTTTTGTTGTATCAATCAGAGTTGAAATGATTGTGCTGCCTCAACTGAGCGTGGTAGGTACTTAAACTTAAGTACGAAATAGCCGAACGCTCATATATTAAATGTAAGCTAAATGTGTCAGCTGATCCAACTGATGAACGATAGTATTAAAAATTTATATTTTCCTACTATAAAATATATGCCTATATCACTGATAAATGGTCCGCTAAACAAACTTCTACACTTCTTCATAACTCCAGAATACTCATAATAGAACCGTCAAAATATTGGCGATAAGTCAGCAATGCATTCTACCATAGGAATCTTTTTAGTGTTCTAGTTGAAAAATCGTCCACAACATATTTTTATTTACTAAGATATATTTTCGACTACAAACATACCTATTTTATATAAAACACATATGAAGTTTTTTGTACTATTAAAATATTCATATATTCTCACTTGTTGTTTCATATACAAAAATTAGTTTAATATAAGTATGTCATATTTCGAGAGCTTATAAATAAAGGGATTCTCAAGGTGAAATCAATAATAGCATGGTGTCACTGTCAGTTGACAGTTTATTTGCTCAACCCTTGCTTGGATACGTTGATTTAATAGTTTTTTGTACTACAAGCCTCCATTCTGTGTGTAAATAAGCATGGTGAGTAATTGTACAAATGTGATGCGTTTCAGTATGTTTTATTGCCTTGTTTGCGACGTGGCCATGGTTGTATATAAACACTTCCCTTGCTTCTTATGTAGTATTTACCTTATATATGGTTTCACCATGAAGGTTCGTCTTGTTTCTTTCTTCCAGATCTAAGTGCTGCGAGTTTTCCTTTTTAAACAAAAACATCGGCGTTTTTATGGTTTATATCATACTGCTGTTGAAGTTATTGTATCAGTTTTTCTTCTTTTGGATGTGGAAATTTTTGTTCCTTGTTACTACGAAATATCTTTTGTTAATAATTAATGCTTATAATTAATATTAATATATGAACTTTGCAGATTTTATTATCAAGTTGAAAATTACTCATCATTCGTATTTTTAATATTAGAGCTTTAATTTTAATATACTATTCTAATAGTCCCTAAGTTCAAAACAAAAATAATTATTACATATCAATAAGATAGTAGTGTCACCAGAGCTTATGCATTTATATTCAAGCCTACAATGAAAAAAGGGCGATAAATGATATATATATATATATATATATATATATATATATATATATATAAACAATACGGCATTGAAGGGATATTTATAAATGTTTAATTGAAAAGTGTTTAATTGAAAACAATAAACATGAATTGAAACTTTTTTTTAAGCAAAAGAAAACATTGTGATGTTGAGAAAAATTTGCTAAAAAATTTAAAAAAGTGAAGAAAATAGAGCTAATTATTATTAAAATAAAGTAAAATATTAATAATATAATATATGTTGAAAAATAGACTCTTAACACAATTGAAAAATTTAACATAATGTCATGCACAACGCTTGAAATACTTTGAATAATAAGCAAAACACCTGTTTTCTAATCAATTGCGATTTTTGTTTACATATCTCATGGTGCTAACACATTTTTCGCATATATCAATTGAAATATATAAGTCTGAAGGAAAAACTGAAAGTGTATTTAAATACAACTTAAGTTAATGAAAAATTTAACTAATTTTGTACTTAACTAAGAAGTAAAAAACTGGGAATTAATGTCATTGATATAGTACCAAAATGAACCGATAATTTATATCTGTAAAAATGTTGTCATATATATCTACCATGCAGATATCTCATAACATTAGCTTCCCAAAGCTTGATAAAATCATGAGTCATTGTTTTACTGATTTTTTATTACGAAATGAGCAACTACAATGTGCTTAATTTAGTACAGGCGAATGTAAGAGTATCTCTAATCAAATGTGTATAACCATAATTTACCTTGCTAAATATTTGTTAAATCTATATATATATATATATATATATATATATATATATGCTGTTTTCCTATGCACTGAGCAAAACTGATCGCACTTTGCTTAAGCGGTCAGCTGTTTGTAGATACACACATACTTTAGTTACTTTTTAAAATGGTACTAATCCGCTTGCTTATGGTAATGTGTATATGGATATGTTGAGCAAATTTATGTGTGTATCGAAATTATAAGTATAATATAGCAAACACAAGTGTTTGCATGATATTGCATACGATAGTCTTATTGTCGAGTTTGGGCAGTAGCCTGCACTAGATGGAGCACCTTCAGAAGAATCAGCAGCAACATAGAAATATGGGAATACACCCAAATTGAATATTTGATTATATTAAATTTTTGTCATGTATGTACTTATCTGCCTTGGTTGCAATAATGTAAAATCTACTAGCCCCATCATGAAATAAAAAACCAGTACTGCCACACGTAAAAAGTTATGTTCATGTTTTCTATTCGTCAAAAGAAACAAATATCATATGTCATATGTTTAATGTGCACGATTTTTGTCATATATAAATGTGTAATGTGGTGGCATTTATATCTTGTTTAAGTTTGTATTGAAATATGAAATTTTGTGTATAAATGAAGCTTAGAAATAAACAGAGTTTAACTATCCACTGATATATTGGGCATAAATACATACATACTGTTGTGTCCACGAGTTTGGGATATTATTTTATGAAATTATTTCAGTTCATTGTCAAAGAGCTCATCGAGATGAGATTTACCAAACTTTTCGCTACGTTAAAAGTGCTTTACGTAGCATTTTTCATCTAAGTATGTACATTTCATATTAAATGTTGAATTGCGTCTATATTAATTGAGAGATCGTAGATAGAATGAGATAATAGATTTCTTCATCTCTTAAACATTAAGATGAAAAAATCCGTTCTTCTCATTCTCATGCTAAATAAAGTTGTATATATAAACTCTAACAGCTGCTGCCTTGTTATGAGCTGAATAAATTTTTTTTGCGGCGGCATATGGAAAAAACGGTCAGTGGCTGCCAGCAACGTAATATAAACGAGAAAATTTTTTCACTTGTATATATTTAGTTTTTGCGTTTTAGTGCTCCTTTAATATATCTTATGTTATAAAAATGTGATTTAATATACAGACATATGAATATGAATAATTTTTTATCCGCTCTTTAGTCGTGAAACATATATAAGTAACGGCGGCAAACATATACTACCGCCGTTTCGCTTAAAGATTTTCAGAGTTCGACTTAGATCTCGAGAAATATTTTGTGACTACACAAAAACATACCTGCAAGAGCGCTATTATTTTATGACTTTTTTATATGCAGCACAACAACTTTTTAAATCAGTCTAAAATTTTATTACCCTATGACAATCGACGAAATAGCACGAAGTGTGAATACCCCAATTATGCTATGTGTAGACCCTACGTAATGCCACCTGTTTATTTCGTTATTGTTTTTAGATAAACACTTCTAAACCATGAATGGTGTAATGACATACAAAGTTTTAACATAAATTACATGACATAATCAAAGAGGTTGTTCTGTTTTTGTTTTTCCATGTAATATATTATGGTACCCAATATGTTGAAATGCTGCAGCCATACACATCTTTCCACGACGCTCAAATATTGAAACAAAACGACGACTTTTTAAGCCCAGAACTTAAAAGTACCATTAAATGGAGCGTTGGCGCTCTACATATGATTTCACCATACAATGAATCACGGCCCTACTTCAAGCGGTGCTAGGTACTCTGTGACTGTAGTAAAAACTCCTTGCATGGAATATCTTTACAATTATAATTGTATTGCTCTTTATTGTAGGGTTATACGTACATACTACCTTACATTATATATATATATATATATATATATATACATTTATGTGTACATCACATCGATCCCTCGCTACAAATAGTAAAGTATGTGATAGATGTAAAAAAAATTCACACAATATATATGTATTTACTAAGATTTTATTTCAACTACAAACATACATATTTTATATAAAACATATAGAAGACTTGCTGGGAGCTTTTTTATCATAAAAAATTATTACATTCACATTTTCTCTCTTGCTTTTTCACAAACACATATCACAGTTTGATATATTAAAAGATTATAAATATAGCAGTTATCTTGGTGATATAACATATAAAATGGTATTCCTATATAAAATAACAGTTTATTTGCTCAAATATATTTTGGCTAACTTAATGTCATATATTTGTGTATAACAAGCCTGTTTGTTGAGTAAGCATGGTGAGTAAAGACCCAACAATAATGTGCTTGGTCTAGCGCAGAGGAATGTGCGAATACATAAAATCAAATGTGTATAACCATAATATACTTAATTAAGTTTCGTTCGATTTAATTTTTCTACGCATAGAGCGAATCTGGTCGCACTTTGCCGAAGCGGTCTGCTGTTTCTTCGTTGTTATTGAAAATAACTTTTTGTTTCACACATGCGCAAAAGAGAAGCTGAAATATACGCCGAAATCAATTTAATAGAAAATTTAAGAAATATTGTAAAAAATTATATGAATTGTTTTGTGTTTACTGTTTGTTCAAGGTATATATGTATATCATGACGTATTTGTGTACTTTCCTACAATCAATGCCATGTAGACAACAACTTGCATATACTGTTGTATATTCTAGTACTTTTGAAAACTATTATTTAATTGCTTTCTAAATTGGTACAAGTAAGCTTGCTTGTGGTAATAAATTATTACGTTCTTCTACATACTTTCGTAGAAAGACGGTTTTATTATCTATCCAGGATTCGTTTGATTGCAATAACTATAAAACATTGACTATTTCAATTTAAAAATAATATCCGTGGCAATACTTTATATGCTTCAGTAATTACTACTAAGCACTTTGCGACGTAGACACGTATAAGTTTAAAAACGCACCATTTCTGCTTCTGCGTGGAATCGTTTTTATATAGGTAAAATGACGTCTTTTGGTAACTTGGTGAAACATCTGTTCATTATATTGGAGTTGTTCTGCATATGGTTGCTATGTGTGTATATTGTTCTGTATACCTTGTGTGCTTTTCGTGTTTTTATACCTAGGTTGCAGTTATGTGCGCACATATTTATATCACTCCTGAATTTTTTGTACTGGGGATGTATGTATGTCGGTGTGTGTACATACCGTTGAACATCAAACTCATCATTTATGTTGTTAAGTTTATCTTTGTTGTTGTTTGCAACTGTTACCATTTCTTGATGTTTCCTGATTGTTCTATTTCTATTAATCTGAATATTAATATTTCTGTTTTTTTGTTGTATCAATCAGAGTTGAAATGATTGTGCTGCCTCAACTGAGCGTGGTAGGTACTTAAACTTAAGTACGAAATAGCCGAACGCTCATATATTAAATGTAAGCTAAATGTGTCAGCTGATCCAACTGATGAACGATAGTATTAAAAATTTATATTTTCCTACTATAAAATATATGCCTATATCACTGATAAATGGTCCGCTAAACAAACTTCTACACTTCTTCATAACTCCAGAATACTCATAATAGAACCGTCAAAATATTGGCGATAAGTCAGCAATGCATTCTACCATAGGAATCTTTTTAGTGTTCTAGTTGAAAAATCGTCCACAACATATTTTTATTTACTAAGATATATTTTCGACTACAAACATACATATTTTATATAAAACACATATGAAGTTTTTTGTACTATTAAAATATTCATATATTCTCACTTGTTGTTTCATATACAAAAATTAGTTTAATATAAGTATGTCATATTTCGAGAGCTTATAAATAAAGGGATTCTCAAGGTGAAATCAATAATAGCATGGTGTCACTGTCAGTTGACAGTTTATTTGCTCAACCCTTGCTTGGATACGTTGATTATATAGTTTTTTGTACTACAAGCCTCCATTCTGTGTGTAAGTAAGCATGGTGAGTAATTGTACAAATGTGATGCGTTTCAGTATGTTTTATTGCCTTGTTTGCGACGTGGCCATGGTTGTATATAAACACTTCCCTTGCTTCTTATGTAGTATTTACCTTATATATGGTTTCACCATGAAGGTTCATCTTGTTTCTTTCTTCCAGATCTAAGTGCTGCGAGTTTTCCTTTTTAAACAAAAACATCGGCGTTTTTATGGTTTATATCATACTGCTGTTGAAGTTATTGTATCAGTTTTTCTTCTTTTGGATGTGGAAATTTTTGTTCCTTGTTACTACGAAATATCTTTTGTTAATAATTCATGCTTATAATTAATATTAATATATGAACTTTGCAGATTTTATTATCAAGTTGAAAATTACTCATCATTCGTATTTTTAATACTAGAGCTTTAATTTTAATATACTATTCTAATAGTCCCTAAGTTCAAAACAAAAATAATTATTACATATCAATAAGATAGTAGTGTCACCAGAGCTTATGCATTTATATTCAAGCCTACAATGAAAAAAGGGCGATAAATGATATATATATATATATATATATATATATATATAAACAATACGGCATTGAAGGGATATTTATAAATGTTTAATTGAAAAGTGTTTAATTGAAAACAATAAACATGAATTGAAACTTTTTTTTAAGCAAAAGAAAACATTGTGATGTTGAGAAAAATTTGCTAAAAAATTTAAAAAAGTGAAGAAAATAGAGCTAATTATTATTAAAATAAAGTAAAATATTAATAATATAATATATGTTGAAAAATACTCTTAACACAATTGAAAAATTTAACATAATGTCATGCACAACGCTTGAAATACTTTGAATAATAAGCAAAACACCTGTTTTCTAATCAATTGCGATTTTTGTTTACATATCTCATGGTGCTAACACATTTTTCGCATATATCAATTGAAGTATATAAGTCTGAAGGAAAAACTGAAAGTGTATTTAAATACAACTTAAGTTAAAGAAAAATTTAACTAATTTTGTACTTAACTAAGAAGTAAAAAACTGGGAATTAATGTCATTGATATAGTACCAAAATGAACCGATAATTTATATCTGTAAAAATGTTGTCATATATATCTACCATGCAGATATCTCATAACATTAGCTTCCCAAAGCTTGATAAAATCATGAGTCATTGTTTTACTGATTTTTTATTACGAAATGAGCAACTACAATGTGCTTAATTAAGTACAGGCGAATGTAAGAGTATCTGTAATCAAATGTGTATAACCATAATTTACCTTGCTAAATATTTGTTAAATTTATATATATATATATATATATATATATATATATATATATGCTGTTTTCCTATGCACTGAGCAAAACTGATCGCACTTTGCTTAAGCGGTCAGCTGTTTGTAGATACACACATACTTTAGTTACTTTTTAAAATGGTACTACTCCGCTTGCTTATGGTAATGTGTATATGGATATGTTGAGCAAATTTATGTGTGTATCGAAATTATAAGTATAATATAGCAAACACAAGTGTTTGCATGATATTGCATACGATAGTCTTATTGTCGAGTTTGGGCAGTAGCCTGCACTAGATTGAGCACCTTCAGAAGAATCAGCAGCAACATAGAAATATGGGAATACACCCAAATTGAATATTTGATTATATTAAATTTTTGTCATTTATGTACTTATCTGCCTTGGTTGCAATAATGTAAAATCTACTAGCGCCATCATGAAATAAAAAACCAGTACTGCCACACGTAAAAAGTTATGTTCATGTTTTCTATTCGTCAAAAGAAACAAATATCATATGTCATATGTTTAATGTGCACGATTTTTGTCATATATAAATGTGTAATGTGGTGGCATTTATATCTTGTTTAAGTTTGTATTGAAATATGAAATTTTGTGTATAAATGAAGCTTAGAAATAAACAGAGTTTAACTATCCACTGATATATTGGGCATAAATACATACATACTGTTGTGTCCACGAGTTTGGGATATTATTTTATGAAATTATTTCAGTTCATTGTCAAAGAGCTCATCGAGATGAGATTTACCAAACTTTTCGCTACGTTAAAAGTGCTTTACGTAGCATTTTTCATCTAAGTATGTACATTTCATATTAAATGTTGAATTGCGTCTATATTAATTGAGAGATCGTAGATAGAATGAGATAATAGATTTCTTCATCTCTTAAACATTAAGATGAAAAATCCGTTCTTCTCATTCTCATGCTAAATAAAGTTGTATATATAAACTCTAACAGCTGCTGCCTTGTTATGAGCTGAATAAATTTTTTTTGCGGCGGCATATGGAAAAAACGGTCAGTGGCTGCCAGCAACGTAATATAAACGAGAAAATTTTTTCACTTGTATATACTTAGTTTTTGCGTTTTAGTGCTCCTTTAATATATCTTATGTTATAAAAATGTGATTTAATATACAGACATATGAATATGAATAATTTTTTATCCGCTCTTTAGTCGTGAAACATATATAAGTAACGGCGGCAAACATATACTACCGCCGTCTCGCTTAAAGATTTTCAGAGTTCGACTTAGATCTCGAGAAATATTTTGTGACTACACAAAAACATACCTGCAAGAGCGCTATTATTTTATGACTTTTTTATATGCAGCACAACAACTTTTTAAATCAGTCTAAAATTTTATTACCCTATGACAATCGACGAAATAGCACGAAGTGTGAATACCCCAATTATGCTATGTGTAGACCCTACGTAATGCCACCTGTTTATTTCGTTATTGTTTTTAGATAAACACTTCTAAACCATGAATGGTGTAATGACATACAAAGTTTTAACATAAATTACATGACATAATCAAAGAGGTTGTTCTGTTTTTGTTTTTCCATGTAATATATTATGGTACCCAATATGTTGAAATGCTGCAGCCATACACATCTTTCCACGACGCTCAAATATTGAAACAAAACGACGACTTTTTAAGCCCAGAACTTGAAAGTACCATTAAATGGAGCGTTGGCGCTCTACATATGATTTTACCATACAATGAATCACGGCCCTACTTCAAGCGGTGCTAGGTACTCTGTGACTGTAGTAAAAACTCCTTGCATGGAATATCTTTACAATTATAATTGTATTGCTCTTTATTGTAGGGTTATACGTACATACTACCTTACATTATATATATATATATATATATATATATATATATATATATATATATACATATGTATATATATATATATATATATATATATATATATATATATACATTTATGTGTACATCACATCGATCCCTCGCTACAAATAGTAAAGTATGTGATAGATGTGAAAAAAATTCACACAATATATATGTATTTACTAAGATTTTATTTCAACTACAAACATACATATTTTATATAAAACATATAGAAGAATTGCTGGGAGCTTTTTTATCATAAAAAATTATTACATTCACATTTTCTCTCTTGCTTTTTCACAAACACATATCACAGTTTGATATATTAAAAGATTATAAATATAGCAGTTATCTTGGTGATATAACATATAAAATGGTATTCCTATATAAAATAACAGTTTATTTGCTCAAATATATTTTGGCTAACTTAATGTCATATATTTGTGTATAACAAGCCTGTTTGTTGAGTAAGCATGGTGAGTAAAGACCCAACAATAATGTGCTTGGTCTAGCGCAGAGGAATGTGCGAATACATAAAATCAAATGTGTATAACCATAATATACTTAATTAAGTTTCGTTCGATTTAATTTTTCTACGCATAGAGCGAATCTGGTCGCACTTTGCCGAAGCGGTCTGCTGTTTCTTCGTTGTTATTGAAAATAACTTTTTGTTTCACACATGCGCAAAAGAGAAGCTGAAATATACGCCGAAATCAATTTAATAGAAAATTTAAGAAATATTGTAAAAAATTATATGAATTGTTTTGTGTTTACTGTTTGTTCAAGGTATATATGTATATCATGACGTATTTGTGTACTTTCCTACAATCAATGCCATGTAGACAACAACTTGCATATACTGTTGTATATTCTAGTACTTTTGAAAACTATTATTTAATTGCTTTCTAAATTGGTACAAGTAAGCTTGCTTGTGGTAATAAATTATTACGTTCTTCTACATACTTTCGTAGAAAGACGGTTTTATTATCTATCCAGGATTCGTTTGATTGCAATAACTATAAAACATTGACTATTTCAATTTAAAAATAATATCCGTGGCAATACTTTATATGCTTCAGTAATTACTACTAAGCACTTTGCGACGTAGACACGTATAAGTTTAAAAACGCACCATTTCTGCTTCTGCGTGGAATCGTTTTTATATAGGTAAAATGACGTCTTTTGGTAACTTGGTGAAACATCTGTTCATTATATTGGAGTTGTTCTGCATATGGTTGCTATGTGTGTATATTGTTCTGTATACCTTGTGTGCTTTTCGTGTTTTTATACCTAGGTTGCAGTTATGTGCGCACATATTTATATCACTCCTGAATTTTTTGTACTGGGGATGTATGTATGTCGGTGTGTGTACATACCGTTGAACATCAAACTCATCATTTATGTTGTTAAGTTTATCTTTGTTGTTGTTTGCAACTGTTACCATTTCTTGATGTTTCCTGATTGTTCTATTTCTATTAATCTGAATATTAATATTTCTGTTTTTTTGTTGTATCAATCAGAGTTGAAATGATTGTGCTGCCTCAACTGAGCGTGGTAGGTACTTAAACTTAAGTACGAAATAGCCGAACGCTCATATATTAAATGTAAGCTAAATGTGTCAGCTGATCCAACTGATGAACGATAGTATTAAAAATTTATATTTTCCTACTATAAAATATATGCCTATATCACTGATAAATGGTCCGCTAAACAAACTTCTACACTTCTTCATAACTCCAGAATACTCATAATAGAACCGTCAAAATATTGGCGATAAGTCAGCAATGCATTCTACCATAGGAATCTTTTTAGTGTTCTAGTTGAAAAATCGTCCACAACATATTTTTATTTACTAAGATATATTTTCGACTACAAACATACATATTTTATATAAAACACATATGAAGTTTTTTGTACTATTAAAATATTCATATATTCTCACTTGTTGTTTCATATACAAAAATTAGTTTAATATAAGTATGTCATATTTCGAGAGCTTATAAATAAAGGGATTCTCAAGGTGAAATCAATAATAGCATGGTGTCACTGTCAGTTGACAGTTTATTTGCTCAACCCTTGCTTGGATACGTTGATTATATAGTTTTTTGTACTACAAGCCTCCATTCTGTGTGTAAGTAAGCATGGTGAGTAATTGTACAAATGTGATGCGTTTCAGTATGTTTTATTGCCTTGTTTGCGACGTGGCCATGGTTGTATATAAACACTTCCCTTGCTTCTTATGTAGTATTTACCTTATATATGGTTTCACCATGAAGGTTCGTCTTGTTTCTTTCTTCCAGATCTAAGTGCTGCGAGTTTTCCTTTTTAAACAAAAACATCGGCGTTTTTATGGTTTATATCATACTGCTGTTGAAGTTATTGTATCAGTTTTTCTTCTTTTGGATGTGGAAATTTTTGTTCCTTGTTACTACGAAATATCTTTTGTTAATAATTAATGCTTATAATTAATATTAATATATGAACTTTGCAGATTTTATTATCAAGTTGAAAATTACTCATCATTCGTATTTTTAATATTAGAGCTTTAATTTTAATATACTATTCTAATAGTCCCTAAGTTCAAAACAAAAATAATTATTACATATCAATAAGATAGTAGTGTCACCAGAGCTTATGCATTTATATTCAAGCCTACAATGAAAAAAGGGCGATAAATTATATATATATATATATATATATATATATATATATATATATATATATATAAACAATACGGCATTGAAGGGATATTTATAAATGTTTAATTGAAAAGTTTCTAATTGAAAACAATAAACATGAATTGAAACTTTTTTTTAAGCAAAAGAAAACATTGTGATGTTGAGAAAAATTTGCTAAAAAATTTAAAAAAGTGAAGAAAATAGAGCTAATTATTATTAAAATAAAGTAAAATATTAATAATATAATATATGTTGAAAAATAGACTCTTAACACAATTGAAAAATTTAACATAATGTCATGCACAACGCTTGAAATACTTTGAATAATAAGCAAAACACCTGTTTTCTAATCAATTGCGATTTTTGTTTACATATCTCATGGTGCTAACACATTTTTCGCATATATCAATTGAAGTATATAAGTCTGAAGGAAAAACTGAAAGTGTATTTAAATACAACTTAAGTTAATGAAAAAATTAACTAATTTTGTACTTAACTAAGAAGTAAAAAACTGGGAATTAATGTCATTGATATAGTACCAAAATGAACCGATAATTTATATGTGTAAAAATGTTGTCATATATATCTACCCTGCAGATATCTCATAACATTAGCTTCCCAAAGCTTGATAAAATCATGAGTCATTGTTTTACTGATTTTTTGTTACGAAATGAGCAACTACAATGTGCTTAATTTAGTACAGGCGAATGTAAGAGTATCTGTAATCAAATGTGTATAACCATAATTTACCTTGCTAAATATTTGTTAAATTTATATATATATATATATATATATATATATATATGCTGTTTTCCTATGCACTGAGCAAAACTGATCGCACTTTGCTTAAGCGGTCAGCTGTTTGTAGATACACACATACTTTAATTACTTTTTTAAAATGGTACTAATCCGCTTGCTTATGGTAATGTGTATATGGATATGTTGAGCAAATTTATATGTGTATCGAAATTATAAGTATAATATAGCAAACACAAGTGTTTGCATGATATTGCATATGACAGTCTTTTTGTCGAGTTTGGGCAGTAGCCTGCACTAGATTGAGCACCTTCAGAAGAATCAGCAGCAACATAGAAATATGGAAATACACCCAAATTGAATATTTGATTATATTAAATTTTTGTCATGTATGTACTTATCTGCCTTGGTTGCAATAATGTAAAATCTACTAGCGCCATCATGAAATAAAAAACAAGTACTGCCACAACTAAAAAGTTATGTTAATGTTTTCTATTCGTTAAAAGAAATAAATATCTTAGCCATATGTTTATTGTGCACGATTTATATCATATATAAATGAGTAATGTGGGGGCATTTATATCTTGTTTAAGTTTGTATTGAAAAATGAAATTTTGTGTATAAATGAAGCTTAGAAATAAACAGAGTTTAACTATCTACTGATATATTGGGCATAAATACATACATACTGTTGTGTCCACGAGTTTGGGAAATTATTTTATGAAATTATTTCAGTTCATTGTCAAAGAGCGCAACGAGATGAGATTTACCAAACTTTTCGCTACGTTAAAAATGCTTTATGTAGCAGTTTTCATCTAAGTATGTACATTTCATTTTAAATGTCGAATTGCATCTATATTATTTGAGAGATCGTAGATAGAATGAGATAATAGATTTCTTCATCTCTTAAACATTAAGATGAAAAAATCCGTTCTTCTCATTCTCATGCTAAATAAAGTTGTATATATAAACTCTAACAGCTGCTGCCTTGTTATGAGCTGAATAAATTTTTTTTGCGGCGGCATATGGAAAAAACGGTCAGTGGCTGCCAGCAACGTAATATAAACGAGAAAATTTTTTCACTTGTATATACTTAGTTTTTGCGTTTTAGTGCTCCTTTAATATATCTTATGTTATAAAAATGTGATTTAATATACAGACATATGAATATGAATAATTTTTTATCCGCTCTTTAGTCGTGAAACATATATAAGTAACGGCGGCAAACATATACTACCGCCGTCTCGCTTAAAGATTTTCAGAGTTCGACTTAGATCTCGAGAAATATTTTGTGACTACACAAAAACATACCTGCAAGAGCGCTATTATTTTATGACTTTTTTATATGCAGCACAACAACTTTTTAAATCAGTCTAAAATTTTATTACCCTATGACAATCGACGAAATAGCACGAAGTGTGAATACCCCAATTATGCTATGTGTAGACCCTACGTTTCTTTATCTCTCAAACATTAAGATGAAAAAATCCTTTCTCTCATTCTTGCGACTATGTGTCATATATTATGTCATATTTAATCGTGAAAAGATTAAAATAACACTAATTTGAAGTCTACACGGAAAATAATTTGCTCTGCGATTGAATATGATGCTCAAATCTCTCATATTTGTTGGATTCACACTGTAGTCATAGAGTAATAAGTCATAAGTCATAAAAGAATAGCACTTAAAATATGACAAGTGTGAACAACCCGTCATAGCTTGGCTGCTAAATAAAGTTGTATATATAAACTCTAACAGCTGCTGCCTTGTTACGAGCTGAATAAATTTTTTTTGTGGCGGCATATGGAAAAACGGTCAGTGGCTGCCAGCTACGTAATTTAAACGAGCAAATTTTTTCACTTGTATATATTTAGTTTTTGCGTTTTAGTGCTCCTTTAATATATTTTATGTTATAAAAATGTGATTTAATATACAGTCATATAGATATGAATAATTTTTTATTCGCTCTTTAGTCGTGAAACATATATAAGTTACGGCGGCAAACATATACTACCGCTGTCTCGCTTAAAGATTTTCAGAGTTCGACTTAGATCTCCAGAGCTATTTTGTGACTACACAAAAACATACCTGCAAGAGCGCTATTATTTTATAACTTTTTAAATCAGTCTAAAATTTTATTACCTTAAGACAATCGACGAAATAGCTCGCAGTGTGAATACCCCAATTATGCTAGGTATAGACTCTACGTAATGCCACCTGTTTATTTCGTTATTGTTTTTAGATAAACACTTCTAAACCATGAATGGTGTAATGACATACAAAGTCTTGACATATATTACATGACATAATCAAAGAGGTTGTTCTGTTTTTGTTTTTCCATGTAATATATTATGGTAAACAATATGTTGAAATGCTGCAGCCATACACATCTTTCCACGACGCTCAAATATTGAAACAAAACGACGACTTTTTAAGCCCAGAACTTGAAAGTACCATTAAATGGAGCGTTGGCGCTCTACATATGATTTCACCATACCACGGCCCTACTTCAAGCGGTGCTAGGTACTCTGTGAATGTAGTAAAAACTTCTTGCATGGAATATCTTTACACATTATAATTGTCTTGCTCTTTATTGTAGGGTTATACGTACATATTACCTTACATTATATATATATATATATATATATATATATATCTATATTTATTTATGTGTACATCACATCGATCCCTCGCTACAAATAGTAAAGTATGTGATAGATGTGAAAAAAATTCACACTATATATATATTTACTAAGATTTTATTTTAACTACAAACATACATATCTTATATAAAACATATAGAAGACTTGCTGGGAGCTTTTTTATCATAAAAAATTATTACATTCATATATTCTCTCTTGCTTTTTCACAAACACAAATCACAGTTTGATACATAAAAAGATTATAAATATAGCAGTTATCTTGGTGATATGACATATAAAATGGTATCGCTATATAAAATGACAGTTTATTTGCTCAAATCTATTTTGGCTAACCTAATGTCATATATATGTGTATAACAGGACTGTTTGTTGAGTAAGCTTGGTGAGTAAAGGCCCAACAATAATGTGCTTGGTCTAGCGCAGAGGTATGTGCGAATATATAAAATCAAATATGTATAACCATAATATACTTAATTAAGTTTCGTTCGATTTAATTTTTCTACGCATAGAGCGAATCTGGTCGCACTTTGCCGAAGCGGTCAGCTGTTTCTTCGTTGTTATTGAAAATAACTTTTTGTTTCACACATGCGCAAAAGAGAAGCTGAAATATACGCCGAAATCAATTTAATAGAAAATTTAAGAAATATTGTAAAAAATTATATGAATTGTTTTGCGTTTAGTGTTTGTTCAAGGTATATATGTATACCATGAGGTATTTGTGTACTTTCCTACAATCAATGCCATGTAGACAACAACTTGCATACACTGTTGTATATTCTAGTACTTTTGAAAACTATTATTTAATTGCTTTCTAAATTGGTACTAGTAAGCTCGCTTGTGGTAATAAATTATTACGTTTTTCTACACACTTTCGTAGAAAGACGGTTTTATTTTCTATCCAGGATTCGTTTGATTGCAATAACTATAAAACATTGACTATTTCAATTTAAAAATAATATCCGTGGCAATACTTTATATGCTTCAGTAATTACTACTAAGCACTTTGCGACGTAGACACGTATAAGTTTAAAAACGCACCATTTCTGCGTGGAATCGTTTTTATATAGGTAAAATGACGGCTTCTGGTAACTTGGTGAAACATCTGTTCATTATATTGGAGTTGTTCTGCATATGGTTGCTATGTGTGTATATTGTTCTGTATACCTTGTGTGGTTTTCGTGTTTTTATACCTAGGTTGCAGTTATGTGCGCACATATTTATATCACTCCTGAATATTTTGTACTGGGGATGTATGTATGTCGGTGTGTGCACATACATGTTTATTTACTGGGGAATATCAAACTCATCATTTATGTTGTTAAGTTTATCTTTGTTGTTGTTTGCAACTGTTACCACTTCTTGATGTTTCCTGATTGTTCTATTTCTATTAATCTGAATATTAATATTTCTGTTTTTTTGTTGTATCAATCAGAGTTGAAATGATTGTGCTGCCTCAACTGAGCGTGGTAAGTACTTAAACTTAAGTACGGAATAGCCGAACGCTCATATATTAAATGTAAGCTAAATGTGTCAGCTGATCCAACTGATGAACGATAGTATTAAAAATTTATATTTTCCTACTACAAATTATATGCCCATATCACTGATAAATGGTCCGGTAAACAAACTTCTACACTTCTTCATAACTCCAGAATACTCATAATAGAACCGTCAACATATTGGCGATAAGTCAGCAATACATTGTACCATAGTAATCTTTTTAGTGTTCTAGTTGAAAAATCGTCCACAGCATATTTTTATTTACTATTCTCACTTGTTGTTTTATATACAAAAATTAGTTTAATATATGTATGTCACATTTCGAGAGCTAATAAATAAATGAATTCTCAAGGTGAAATCAAGAATAGCAATGTGTCACTGTTAGTTGACAGTTCATTTGCTAAACCCTTGCTTGGCTACGTTGATTAAATGGTTTTTTGTACTACAAGCCGTCATTTTGTGTGTATAAGTAGGCATGATGAGTAATTGTGCAAATGTGCTGCGTTTCAGTATGTTTTGTTACCATGATTTCGACGTGGCCAAGGTTCTAAATAAACAGTTCCCTTGCTTTTTATGTAGTATGTATCTTATATATGGTTTCACCATGAAGGTTCGCCTTGTTTCTTTCTTCCAGATCTAAGTGCTGCGCGATTTCCTTTTTAAACAACAACATCGGCGTTTTTTATGGTTTATATCAAGGCACATCTATACTAGGTATACTCAATTTTCAACCCTGCAGAAAATATATTTAGTGGATTCGTCTTGTATGTATTTTGTTTGTGTAAACAATTTTCGGTTGTCAAATGGACTTGACAAATAAAACATAAGAAAAATGCGATCAAGGCAAATCTATACATATATAGGCACATCTATATATATATAGATGCGCCTTGGTTTATATCATACTGCTGTTGAAGTTATTGTGTCAGTTTTTCTTCTTTTGGATGTGGAAATTTTTGTTACTTGTTACTACGTAATATCTTTTGTTAATAATTAATGCTTATAATTAATATTAATATATGAACTTTGCAGATTTTATTATCAAGTTGAAAATTATTCATCATTCGTATTTTTAATATTAGAGCTTTAATTTTAATATACTATTCTAATAGTCCCTAAGTTCAAAACAAAAATAATTATTACATATCAATAAGATAGTAGTGTCACCAGAGCATATGCATTTATATTCAAGCCTACAATGCAAAAAGGGCGATAAAAGATATATATATATATATATATATATATATATATATATATATAAACAATACGGCATTGAAGGGATATTTATAAATGTTTAATTGAAAAGTGTTTAATTGAAAACAATAAACATGACTTGAAACTTTTTTTTAAGCAAAAGAAAACATTGTGATGTTGAGAAAATTTTGCTAAAAAATTTTAAAAAGTGTAGAAAATAGAGCTAATTATTATTAAAATAAAGTAAAATATTAATAATATAATATATATTGAAAAATAGACTCAACACAATTGAAAAATTTAACATAATGTCATGCACAACGCTTGAAATACTTTGAATAATAAGCAAAATACCTGTTTTCTAATCAATTACGATTTTTGTTTACATATCTCATGGTGCTAACACATTTTTCGCATATATCAATTGAAGTATATAAGTCTGAATGAAAAACTGAAAGTGTACTTAAATAGAACTTAAGTTAATGAAAAAATTAACTAATTTTGTACTTAACTAAGTAGTAAAAAACTGGGAATTAATGTCATTGATATAGTACCAAAATGAACCGATAATTTATATGTGTAAAAATGTTGTCATATATATCTACCCTGCAGATATCTCATAACATTAGCTTCCCAAAGCTTGATAAAATCATGAGTCATTGTTTTACTGATTTTTTATTACGAAATGAGCAACTACAATGTGCTTAATTTAGTACAGGCGAATGTAAGAATATCTGTAATCAAATGTGTATAACCATAATTTACCTTGCTAAATATTTGTTAAATGTTGATATATATATATATATATATATATATATATATATGCTGTTTTCCTATGCACTGAGCAAAACTGATCGCACTTTGCTTAAGCGGTCAGCTGTTTGTAGATATACACAAACTTTAGTAACTTTTTAAAATGGTATTAATCCTCTTGCTTATGGTAATGTGTATATGGATAT
Organism: Linnaemya vulpina; assembly: GCA_963675445.1. Taxonomy (NCBI): domain Eukaryota; kingdom Metazoa; phylum Arthropoda; class Insecta; order Diptera; family Tachinidae; genus Linnaemya; species Linnaemya vulpina. Next base: position 10,852,160 of record OY776281.1, read on the forward strand.
GTTGAGCAAATTTATATGTGTATCGAAATTATAAGTATAATATAGCAAACACAAGTGTTTGCATGATATTGCATATGACAGTCTTTTTGTCGAGTTTGGTCAGTAGCCTGCACTAGATTGAGCACCTTCAGAAGAATCAGCAGAAACATAGAAATATGGAAATACACCCAAATTGAATATTTGATTATATTAAATTTTTGTTATGTACATATGTACTTATCTGCCTTGCTTGCAATAATGTAAAATCTACTAGCGCCATCATGAAATAAAAAACAAGTACTGCCACAACTAAAAAGTTATGTTAATGTTTTCTATTCGTTAAAAGAAATAAATATCATAGCCATATGTTTATTGTGCACGATTTATATCATATATAAATGAGTAATGTGGGGGCATTTATATCTTGTTTAAGTTTGTATTGAAAAATGAAATTTTGTGTATAAATGAAGCTTAGAAATAAACAGAGTTTAACTATCCACTGATATATTGGGCATAAATACATACATACTGTTGTGTCCACGAGTTTGGGAAATTATTTTATGAAATTATTTCAGTTCACTGTCAAAGAGCGCAACGAGATGAGATTTACCAAACTTTTCGCTACGTTAAAAATGCTTTATGTAGCAGTTTTCATCTAAGTATGTACATTTCATTTTAAATGTCGAATTGCATCTATATTATTTGAGAGATCTTAGATAGAATGAGATTCCGTGATGTTTTTTCTGCTCCTACTTCATCTCTATACCGCTCACCGACAAACAAAAACAGCATGAATAAGATTCATGAATAAAATTCTTCGTCTGAATTGGGCCTAAGTATTAACGATGGAGGGCAGAACTTCTTTTCTTTCAATTCAGTGTTGCCATAAACAACAAATATTATTATATTTTGTTGTTTTTTTAGAATAAGATTTATTTTTATATATATCATTTAAATCATTTATGGATAAAATAGAGCAATATTATATTGAATTAGAAAAACTAGAGAAAAACTTAAAGAAAAGAAGGGACAGAGTTTATTCCACGGAATATAATGAAAAGATACTAACGCGATTGTTAAAAATAAAAAAGAAGTCGATAAAAAATAAAACTTTAATTATTAAATTAACGGTGATTATAAAATTTGATAGAAAATGTATGCACAAAAACAGTAAAAACCTCAGGCACAAATAATAAAACTGAAGAATCGGCACAATTCCATATATCGGTAGTTGGCAAAAATATACAAACATTTAAGGGTTCGTACGAACACTTGGAGGACTTCGTACTTCAGACTGAATTGTTACACGATTTAATAAGAAATTAAGATAGGGAAGATTATATATCTATAAAATTTCAAACTAACAGCACATGTTCCCAGGTGTGTTAGGACGTGCAAATAGACCGACATCTCTTAAGCTGGATTCACCCATGGTTTCAGAACGATATTGACGTTCGACAACATTTCTACTTTTTTTGAGAGTATCCTCTGAAGCTATTCACCCACTTCGCGCATTTGTTCTGCAACATCAAGGCTACCATATGAAATAATTTTGTAAACTATGTGTGTGAGTTTTACAATTGGGCAATATCACTATTTATTTAATTTTATTTATAACAATATTCACCAGTTATATATTTTTTAATACAAAACAAATGCTCCGTATTTTATTATACACACAAACAATACGAAACAAGTGTGCTGTTATACATACAAAAGTATAAAACAAGTTCTGTATATTATTATACATACATATGTACATATAACATACTGTGGCATCTCAGTTCTACTTCACTTAAGAAATTAAACTTTCTGGCAGCACAGTTGCAATGTTTCGGAACGTAAATTAAAACGAAACCAATTCAGGTCCCGAAACAGGTTACTCTCTTTTGCTCTCTCTCTCTCACTCTCTAAAACATAAACGTCAAACTACATATAAAAAAACTGTTTCAGAACGTGAAATTCGTTCTGAAACCATGGGCATAAACAAATTAGACATGACAACTGTGTATGTAGTGGTAATGTTTTCGACCGATGTTGCGAGAGGGACAGCAAATTTCTTTGATTGCTGTCTCTTTTCTTTTTCTTGTCGATAGAAAATGACATATTTTTGTTTACAAAAAGTTAAAATTTCTTGGCAGGATTATTGGTGAAAATTTTAAAATAATTAAATTATCGTAAGATTTAGTGCTTGAAATTGGTAATTTATGGGTGAAACATTATCTACTCTATCATCCACGAATTACCAATTGTGTGAAATGTCAAAAAAGCACACAAAAGCAAAAAAAATCGGTGGTGGTAGCAGCAAAAATATGTAAGTAAATTTTTCGTATACATATATAAATTTAATAATATCTAAAACACTTTTACTTTTTAGGAGCCAACGATATGTAAATGGTATAGAGAATTAGGAATTTGTTTCCGAATTATACGACGTATATTTTGTGTGATGTGTATAATATAAAATAGTGATATTAGTGCGGTGAAGTTAATCCTCCTTTCCACCAGTGATCAAGTGAATATAAAAATGGTAGGAAGAATATGTAAGTGTGTTTTTAAATTAATTAAAGTGAGAGAAAAATAATTTATATGAATGTTTGTATCGGAACATAGGGTAAAACTCTAAGTTCGTGTGCTTTTATGTAGGATATATGGCTTTGCTTTTTGTTACGGAACATGTTGAGAAAAAAATGGTTTAGGCCTATTGGGGAAGCCAGCCATTTAAAAAAATTGGCAACGCACTGAGTGTAGTACCTCTATGGTAGTGTGGAAACCTACACAATATCAATAAGATTTGTTAATAAATAGATAAAATTTAGTAGTATATTTTAAAGAACTTGAATTTTTATTGAGAGTAAAATAAATTTAAGAACATTACTGCATGGTGTTTATCAATATTTTTTTATACGTATAAATTTTGAATCTTAAAACCATCACAATTGCATTTACTTTAACAATTTTCGACTCTAATGTTTTCCAGCTACTTTCAGATTTGTTTCCAATAACCTTTTTCTTTAGCGAATTCTTTGTAGACAGTGTGACCCTAAAAGAAATATAGAAATTTCGATTAATACTTTTAAATTAGGTTTAACAAACCATTAATCTGATAGAGATTACATTTATAAGTTTCACATTTTTTATAACAGAATAATACTTACATTAGCAAGAGTGTATACTTGCTTATTCCTATACAATCCTTTCGTTTCTCTGATATGAAGTTCTGATTGCATATCTTTATGCAAGTTATGAAACAGTCTAACATTCATTCAGCAGGTTTTCCATGACTTGTGCTATAACCAAAAATTTATTTTCATAATGTTGGTTTTCAATTTCCTTATTTGCCACTAGAATTGACAAAGGCGCTCAGGTTGGAAAAACACTATTTCATAAACGATAAAAGAAAATTGTTCTTATTTGTTTTAAATAAATAAATATGTTGACAAACATAAATACCTTTACATCTATACAGCAAATTATCAGTTAAAAAATAATATATTTAGAAGGACTGGGAAACATGAAGGATTCGAAGCTACAGTAACATAGGGGTGTAGAATAGGAACACGGATCTGTTGCAAATTACCAGTAGTTTTGTGCAAATGCTCATTGAAGTCAACGCAAGCCTAGTACGGATACATATGGAATAGTAAATTGTATATAAGTAAATTTTAAAAGGATCTATTGTAAGCATAACTTTTGCTAAAAATAAATAATACATACCTACCGCCTTCTTCTAAGTCTGTGGAATTTCCAACTTTGTTGCAGCAGTTCAACTTAAGTCGTACCTCTGGTTAGAAATTGATTTTTTTGATGCGATCTTCTGTGACTTCAATGATACTCTCATTCCCGGCTTAATTTATAGTTTAAGGTTCTCATTACGCCTGTGAGCATGCCTTTTTAGCGGCTTAGCCATCTATTAGCATGCACTAAGCACTTGTTTCGCCTCCCATAGTCCCATTTAATATATGTATCCAGGTTGATTACGTGATGATCAGTGCGACGATTTATATTTTAAAAACATTTAACAGTTCTTAAACCATTAACAATTACTTTTCTGAGCACTAAAATTAATAAAAATTAAAAACAAAACTAATTTACAAGAATTTCAATCCTTTGGGAATCTTGGCTCATTTTTATGTTGATTTCTTACGGTATTGACCGCCAGCCACAAATTAGGACTTTTGATATATTCTTTTAATGTTTATAAACAGTTTAATATTGTCTCTTAATCACTCAACACTTATTTTTATTATTTATTTCACAATTTTTTAACTAAACGAAATTTTTGTTGAATTTTCAACCCCCATTATTTGCGTAAATTGTAAAACATATGTTTAGAGATGACCATATATAGCCATTTCTTCTAACATATTATTTCAGCTTTGCGTATACATATTTTGTACTCGTTTGCACTATCGTTAGGCAAAAGCTGATACGGGCCAAAATGAACTGTCACTTTTGAGTTTTCTGTGCCATGGGTGAATCCAGCTTTACAGACTTAAAAAGGGAAGATTATATATCTATACAATTTCAAACTAACAGCACATGTTCGCAGGTGTGTTAGGACATGCAAATAGATCGACATCTCTTACAGACTTAAAAAAGATATTTAGTGAGGCGTTAAAACAGTAGATCTAATAAAAGAAATTCATAAATGTTTTTGCAGTAATTTTTAGTAACTAGTAAAAGAAAAAATTTTTAAAATTTTTGGTTACAGAAAATTTTACTGAAATAGCTTAAATAAAATTTACTGGTCGAATGAATAAGCAAAAACTTCTATTGGTTTTTGAATAGTCTTTTTAATTATGTATGAGAAAATAATCTTATGTGAATGTATCTTTAAAAATTCACTTTTCATGTTTCTGCAAATTGCACTACATATGTACATACTTTTGTTTTGTTTGCTTATTTGTCTTAAAAAAACAATTATATATAAACTATAAAAACATTAGTTAAAAATATAAATAATTTTTTACATATGTTATATATGCATTTTTAATATGATCCTAGTTGATTTCTACAACATTTGATTTAGGCTTTAGTTATTTACATGAAAATTTTATATTTATAATGAAACTCATCTCATCACTTATCCGATAATTTTGTTTAAAAACGCATGTGTACAGCGAACGAAAAATAACACCAAATGAACAAAGAAATACTAACAAACTCAAAGCTTTGTATACGTATACAATTTTATGCCAGATGAATTCATCCCGTGTAATTTGAAAAGAACTAAAAATGTGCCGACTAAAAAATATGCTCGTGTACAGATGCGTATTTCAAACAAAAAACCAACACAGCTGCTTGAAACAGTGATGGCATTTTCCTGTTTGCGTTTCTACAGAAAACGAACGAAATTGTATAAATACTACAATATTTTATTTTAAATTTGTGATCGATGTAATATCTTTATTATATGTATAGCTAAATTATAATTTTACTAACACAAAACTACGATGCCTTAGATCCCGAGATTGACGTCGCCCTCAGTCATGAATATGGATTCGAATTTTTCTGACATGCATTAGTTCTAGATGGTGTTTATTGTTATCGGGTTGTCTCAATGGCATAGCACTGGTCGCTAAACATTACCGACACATTTGCCTGCATCTACAAACATAAATTACATTTGTAGTAATATTGGTACCACATAAATTTATGCCCATGCGTTCATATATCTGCTTATACATCAGAGAACGAAATAGTGTACTTTTTTAGCCTTTGTGTACACAAGTTTACATCAACGACATCGAAAAAAAAAAAGTTTAAAAATGTGTACATGCCACATTATATACACAAATACATCTTGAGAGTACAGGCCTGTGCATTGAAAACATTGAAGCCATTGAAAACATTGAATTCACTTTATGTCCGTATACACATTGCGGTAGTGATAACATTATATTTGTTTTTGTATCTTTATAATATTAATGTGTGGGACTATGAGCCGCCAAGTCTTTTTAAATAGACGCACACATAACAACAACACCAAAAACAACAGATATACTCATAATAAAAAGGGTAAAATGAAATATATTCATTTTTCGGGCAAGCAATAACATAATACAACAGAAACGCGGCTATTTTCCAAGAATTTGCTGCATTTTGCATATTTTGCAAATGAAATTTAATGTGAAAGACGTAAGTATACTTTCATAAATAAAACGATCCTTATGAAATTGCCAGGAAAACGAATTTCAAAAGATATTATTATTATTTCCATCACTATAGAGGCTTGCCACTGTGAAATATGACATCTCCATATACACGGAGATGTACGCAAGTACAGGCCGAAGGTGTACACAAAAAAATATACACAACGAAAGAAAGGCAATGTCTTCAATGTATTGAGGGTGTACATTGTACAGCGGGTGTACATTAAATTTTCTTGTACACAATTTCGTTCTCTGATGTACATACGTATTTATAACATTAACCTATTATTTTACAAAATATATTTACAGTCTTTTGTGATTTTGTAAAGTAAAACAATTTATATAGCAAATTAATTTATTGAATATGCTATGTATATCTACAAATGTATCAACTAAATGCTCAAATATCAAACCAAACAAGAAGTACAAAAAAAACGCTTTTATGGCGCACTCTCATTCAACATACATACACGCCATTACTCTTGCGTAATTCTGCGTAAATTTCTATTTTCTGTAGGTTGGCTGCACTGCGTTGCGTTTTTCAACGTTGAAATAAACCATTTTCACAATTTTCCGTGTAACAGATTGGATCAGCTGACGAGTTTGCGCAGCGTGGCGTCTCGGTAATTGGGCCTTAACGCAACTCCGCTTATAGAATGCTTAAAAACGCACAATATGTTTTTACAGAAAAAATTTGTGTATGTACGTATATATGTATATTTACATACAACAAATTGTAGTGTTTAAAGCTAATTGAGTGGTAATATTAAAAAAGAAGATATGTGTTTTGTAAAATGGATATGGTAAATATATATTTATTTGTTTAAACTTTTTACGTTTGTGCAAAATGTCACAGAATACTGTATAGCTTGTGGTGTTTATCATTATGCATCTATACACGAGCACAATTGTGCTGGCACAATATGGCAGTTTGATGGTATTTTCGGTGAGGGGAGTGGCTATTTTCTGGCATAATTTTTCATCCGGCTTCAATCCCGCACTAGCAGAACAAAACAAATACATAGGCACTTATGAAAACAAAGAAAACACTGGTTCTGTTTTCTATTTCACAGAGTGTTTTTCAATCTTCAGTTGTCGTTCTGTGCGTCAGCATGAATATGAAAACAAAAGGGTTTGATCGCGGAATGTACCTTTAAAAATTCACTTTTCATGTTCCTGCAAATTGAACTACATACATACTTTTTTTTTTTTTTTCTTATTTGTCTTAAAAAAACCATTATATATAAACTATAAAAACATTAGTTAACAATATAAATAATTTTTTACATATGTAATATAAGCATTTTTAATATGATCCTAGTTGATTTCTACAACATTTGATTTAGGCTTTAGTTATTTACATGAAAATTTTATATTTATAATGTTTCATGTTTGTTTCAAAACGCATGTGTACACCGAACGAAAAATAACACCAAATGAACAATGAAATACTAACACACTCAAAGCTGTGTATACGTACACAATTTTATGCTAGATGAATTCATCCCGTGTATTTTGAAAAGAACTAAAAATGTGCGGACTAAAAAAAATATGCTCTTGTATAGATGCGTATTTCAAACAAAAAACCAACACAGCTGCTTGAAACAGTGATGGCACTTTACTTTTTGCGTTTCTACAGAAAACATACGAAATTGTATACATACTACAATATTTTATTTTACATTTGTGATCGATGTACAGCCGTGAAGAAAACAAGATTTGAGAAAACAAGATTTTTTGCTTTGTTTACAAACAGTCGTGTGTGTGCGCGAGTTAATTCCTTCAGTGAGGAATGAGTCAAAAAATATCTTCTTTTTACACACAAACGTGCACTTTATTTCAATTTATTCTTAAGACTGCTTTACAAAGGTTATTTAATAACTATTTATACTAATTCTAAGCCTTATCTCTAGTATATTCAAACAGAGTTCAATAGTAGTTTCCTTTGTTCAATACTTTGTTTATGTTAGTGATAACATAATGTTAACATGGTATAATAATTGTGGTTAATTATTTATTACTGTCTAATGTTTGTTTATGTCTAGTACTGCATTGTCCAGTTATGGTTGTCTCTTATCTCATACTTAAGGGTATGTCTACATTTGATAATTATCATGTGTCTTCTATGTATAGCTAAATTATAATTTTACTAACACAAGACTACGATGCCTTAGATCCCGAGATTGACGTCGCCCTCAGTCATGAAAATGGTTTCGAATTTTTCTGACATGCATTAGTGCGAGATGGTGTTTATTGTTATCGGGTTGTCTCAATGGCATAGCACTGGTCGCTAAACATTACCGACACATTTGCCTGCAAGTACAAACATAAATTACATTAGTAGTAATATTGGTACCACATAACTTTATGCCCATGCGTTCATATATATGCATATACAACAGAGAACGAAATGGTGTACTTTTTTAGCCTTTGTGTACATAAGTTTACATCAACGACATCGAAAAAAAGACATTGAAATATATATACATGCCACATTATATACACAAATACATCTTGTGTGTACAGGCCTGTGCATTGAAAACATTGAATTCACATTGTGTCCGTATACATATTGCGGTGATGATAACATTATATTTGTTTTTGTATCTTTATAAAATTAATGTGTGGGACTATGAGGCGCCAAGAGTTTTTAAATAGACGCACACATAACGAGAACACCAAAAACAACAGATATACTCATAATAAAAAGGGTAAAATAAAATATATTCATTTTTCGGGCAAGCAATAACATAAAACAACAGAAACGCGGCTATTTTCCACGAATTTGCTGCATTTTGCATATTTTGCAAATGAAATTTAATGTGAAAGACGTAAGTATACTTTCATAAATAAAACGATCCTTATGAAATTGCCAGGAAAACGAATTTCAAAAGATATTATTATTATTTCCATCACTATAGAGGCTTGCCACTGTGAAATATGACATCTCCACATACACGGAGATGTACGCAAGTACAGGCCGAAGGTGTACACAAAAAAATATACACAACGAAAGAAAGGCAATGTCTTCAATGTATTGAGGGTGTACATTGTACAGCGGGTGTACATTAAATTTTCTTGTACACAATTTCGTTCTCTGATATACATACGTATTTATAACATTAACCTATTATTGTACAAAATATATTTACAGTCTTTTGTGGTTTTGTAAAGTAAAACAAGTTATATAGCAAATTAATTTATTGAATATGCTATGTATATCTACAAATGTACCAACTAAATGTTCAAATATCAATCCAAACAAGAAGTACAAAAAAAACGCTTTTGTGGCTGCGCTGCGAAATAAGTATTTTCACAATTTTCCGTGTAACAGATTGTATCAGCTGACGCGTTTGCGCAGCGTGGCGTCTCGCTAATTGGGCCTTAACGTAACTCCGCTTATAGAATTCTTAAAAACGCACCATATGTTTTTACAGAAAAAATTTGTGTATGTACGTATATATGTATATGTACATACAACAAATTGTAGTGTTTAAAGTTGATTGAGTGGTAATATTAAAAAAGAAGATATGCATATTGTAAAATGGATATGGAAAATATACATTTATTTGTTTAAACTTTTTACGTTTGTGCAAAATGTCACAGAATACTGTTTAGCTTGTGGTGTTTATCATTACGCATCTATACACGACCACAATTGTGCTGGCACAATATGGAAATTTGAAGGTATTTTCGGTGATGGGAGTGGCTATTTTCTGGCATAATTTTTCATCCGGCTTCAATCCAGCATTAGCAGAACAAAACCAATACATACGCACATATGAAGACAAAGAAAACACAGGTTCTGTTTTCTATTTCACAGAGCGTTTTTCAATCTTCAGTTGTCGTTCGGTGCGTCAACATGAATATGAAAACAAAAGGGGTTCATCGCGGAATGTACCTTTAAAAATTCACTTTTCATGTTTCTGCAAATTGCACTACATGCATACTTTTTTTGTTTGCTTATTTGGCTTAAAAATAATTATATATAAACTATAAAAACATTAGTTAACAATATAAATAATTTTTTACATATGTAATATATGCATTTTTAGTATGATCCTAGTTGATTTCTACAACATTTGATTTAGGCTTTAGTTATTTACTTGAAAATTGTATATATATATAATGAAACTCATCTCATCACTTATCCGCTAATTTTGTTTCAAAACGCATGTGTACAGCGAACGAAAAATAACACCAAATGAACAAAGAAATACTAACACACTCAAAGCTGTGTATACGTATACAATCTTATGTCAGATGAATTCATCCCGTGTATTTTGAAAATAACAAAAAATGTGCAGACTAAAAAGTATGCTCGTGTATAGATGCGTACTAACAACATTTATATTAATTTCTTTCATGGCAATTGTATTTGCATTTAAAATGGCGTATAAATTTTGTAACTTTACGGGGAATGATCTTATTTTGACGAAGTACGTAAATAAGAACTAAACACTTAGTTTAAACACAAATATGTATTTTTAAATTAACTAAAAAAAAGAAGAAACAATAACAAACGCGAAGAAGCAAAATTTAAATGAGTATCAGCTGCAGCTGTTTGACAGTATAACAGCCCTGTTTTAGTAAACATTGGCTGACTTCCAAAACGTTCGTATACAATGTTTGTATACAGTATTGCTACTGTATTTAAACCCCATACACATGCAAAGTTCCGAAGCAATGCATCAACTATAAAACCGATGACTTGCTTGTTTTCTTACTGCATAAAAAATGCTTGGTGGCGACGTTTTGAAATGGTATACATTGTATAATTATTGTACTGCGGCGTTATGAAATATGATGCTTTGTTCAAACACAAAGCAATTGACGTTTTGGAAGTCAGCCATTACTTAATTTTAAGTATTAACGATAGAAGGCCGAACTTCTTTTCTTTCAATTCAGTGTTGTCATAAACAACAAATATTATTATATTTTATTGTTTTTTTTAGAATAAGATTTATTTTTATACATTTCATTTAAATCAATTATGGATAAAATAGAGCAATAGTATATTGAATTAGAAAAACTAGAGAAAAACTTAAAGAAAAGTAAGGACAGAGTTTATTCCGCAGAATATAATGAAAAGATATTAACGCGATTGTTAAACATAAAAATAGAAGTCGATAAAAAATAAAACTTTAATTATTAAATTAACGACGATTATGAAATTTGATAGAAAATGTATGCACAAAAACAGTAAAAATCTCAGGCACAAATAATAAAACTGAAGAAATGGCACATTTCGATATATCGGTAGTTGGCAAAAATATACAAACATTTAAGGGTTCGTACGACCACTTGGTGGACTTCCTACTTCAGACTGAATTGTTACACGATTTAATAAGGAATGAAGATAGGGAAGATTATATATCTATACAATTTCAAACTAACAGCACATGTTCGCAGGTGTGTTAGGACGTGCAAATAGACCGACATCTCTTAAACTGGATTCACCCATGGTTTCAGAACGATATTGACGTTCGACAACATTTCTAGTTTTTTGAGAGTATGCTCTGAAGCGATTCACCCACTTCGCGCATTTGTTCTGCAACATCAAGGCTACCATATGAAATAATTTTGTAAACTATGTGTGTGAGTTTTACAATTGGGCAATATCACTATGTATTTAATTTTATTTATAACAATATTCACCAGTTATATATTTTTTAATACAAAACAAATACTCAGTATTTTATTATATACAAAAACAATACGAAACAAGTGTGTTGTTATACATACAAAAGTATAAAACAAGTTCTGTATATTATTATACATACATATGTACATATAATATGCTGTGGCATCTCAGTTCTACTTCACTTAAGAAATTAAACTTTCTGGCAGCACAGTTGCAATGTTTATTTATTTAGTTATTTATTTAATAAGTCAATAGATTTTACATTTTTACTGACTAGATAACAAATTAGTTCAAGAATTTAAATATAAAATAAGATTTCTTTTCAATACGGTATTACTCTCAGATAAGTTCATGATATGGTAACATTTGTTAAAGTTGACACATGCGCGACGAAAAGAGTCATTATTAGCATAAACAGAGCGCTAATATTTTAATGCCAACATTTCAAAATTGCGAGTAGGTCTTACAGGAACGTTGAAGTATAGTTGATTAAGTAAGAACTCCGAATCAACATCGCCTCGAACCAGTCCCATAACAAATAAAGCACTCAACGTCGATCGTCGACTTTTTAGTGTAGGCAATTTTATTAGAGCAAGTCTACTTTGATACGGCGGTAAGACATACGAATCAAATCAAAATTCAAAACTATTTATAAAAAGATTGTTTAATTTAGTGTTGAGACCTCTTACATTTTGGTATATAATATTAATGGGCTTATTTATAGATAGTTTAATTAGTTTTTGATGACGATGATTTCGGTAAGTGAACAATATCAGTAGTTGGTGTAGTTCTGTATTCATACTCACGAATAAAAGCATTAGGCGGCCAAAAATCTAGATGCACAATTGTATCAAAGTAGTTTTGAGGTATGATTATTTTGAAAGATGCTTTGTTTCTTGGCTCAGAATAATTAAATTTAAAGACAGTCATTTCAATATTAAGACCAATCTTATTTGTTATATAATGTTTAATATCATTAGTAGTAGTAGAGGATGCAAATCCAGCAGCAAATATAGTTTTTTTTGGTGAAATAACTTTAAGAGTTGGATTGTTGGAAGAATTAAAAATAGGAATGGATGGATTTGAATTAATTGAGGTACTTGACGGTTTAAAAACAGGAACTGGCGGATTAAAATTAATCGGAACAAATGAGGAAGTTGAAGGAGAAACAGGTGCTGTGTTGTTAGGTAAATCAGGAAAATTTGGCGAGGGTTCAGAAGTAGTGACGGGATTTTTTCTGCTATTAATGGCTGCAATGATAACGCATTTTCAGCCTTTTCATCAACAATAGTATTGCTGTCAGTTGTAGGTTTCTTTCTTTTAGGAGAGCACGGACCTTTTTCAAGTAATTTTTTGTATTGATTAAATTTCAAAGAAAGGTTGTTAAGATCATTTTGAATTTCGTTAAACTTTATATGCGTGTTTTTGAAGAATGAATAGAATTCAATATCAAGCGCAATACATTTTTTACAGCACCAGCGCAGGCCTTTATCTTCACGCAGATTGTCGGCAGTTCGAGCAGCCAAATCAACACATTTAGCGTGATAAACAGTATCACAAAGCCAGCAAGATACCATTGGCTCATCAGTTTTGTTGAGGCATTTAGGTTTTGAGCAGGACATATTTAACAAATATTTTATTTGTGACCTTATTTTTTTATTGTTATTTATTACTTGTTGTTAGTTGATTTTTGAAATCACTCGAATAAAGAGGATCAGGTGTAGAATGTAAAAACAGGCTTAAAGCAGAGCAGGAACAAATATTGCTAATTATTATTTTTATTTTCAGTTATTGTATCACAACAGCAGCGATTGTTGTTGTTGGTATTAATGAAAATTGAAATATGCAAAAATTTAAATGATATTGTTGTTTCGGAACGTAAATTAAAATTAAACCAATTAAGGTCCCGAAACAGGTTACTCTCTTTTGCTCTCTCTCTCACTCTCTAAAAAATAAACGTCAAACTACATATAAAAAAACTGTTTCAGAACGTGAAATTCGTTCTGAAACCATGGGTGAATCCAGCTTTACAGACTTAAAAAGGGAAGATTATATATAGGGAAGATTATATATCTATACAATTTCAAACTAACAGCACATGTTCGCAGGTGTGTTAGGACATGCAAATAGATCGACATCTCTTACAGACTTAAAAAGGATATTTATTGAGGCGTTCAAACAGTAGATCTAATAAAAGAAACTCATAAATGTTTTTGTAGTAATTTTTAGTAACTAGTACAAGAAAAAATTTTTAAAATTTTTGGTTACAGAAAATTTTACTGAAATTACTTAAATAAAATTTAATGGTCGCATGAATAAGCAAAAACTTCTATTGGTTTTTGAATAGTCTTGTGGGCGTGTTCGAATTAAAAGACGAAATTATTTAATAATAATTCATTTATTTAATAATATTCTTTTTCTCAAAACCAAAAGAGTGATATTATCTCATCAGGAGAAAAAGGAACAACTTAAAATCTACATAGTAGTAAAAAATAGTAATAGAAATTCATATTTATTATTAGTTGTACGAAAAAGACATTTAATATAAGGTATCACCACAATACCCTCCTCCTAGTTAACGGGTTAACGGTATTTAAGAGGAATTCTAACATGACGTCCAGAAGAAGTGGTGCGGGTGGTGGTTCCCGAGCGGGAGCGGGGCTTTTGCACTGAAGTGTTATCATCTAAGGTGTTGTTATTCGCTAATGCTGGCGGATCAAGTTGTAGTCTAACATCTTCTGGTGGGTGGTCGTTGGTTTCAGATCTGTTGTCGTCTTGTGGAGTTTCGGTGGATTTATTTTCATCATAAATATAGGCAGATTTCAGACGATCTATAGAAATCTTCGCGTTTCTCTGATGCATTTTCACAACAAAATACTTATCGTGTTTACTCAAAACTTCAAAAGGGCCTTCGTAGTTTGGTTCCAGAGGTGTTTTAACGTGGTCGATTCGGACGAAGACATGTTTGCACTCGGCTAACGCAGGCTGAACAAAACTTGACTTAACACCGTGACGAACTGTTTTTGTAGTTGGCAAGTCCGATATCAGTCTACGTAGTGATTGCACAAATTCGGTTTCTGAAGTGTTTCCTTTAGAAGGAATGAGGAATGCTCCTGGGGCGCGCAATGATGCACCAAAAACCATCTCAGCAGGACTCAGTCCAATATCAGCTTTCAAGGTTGATCGCATTCCTAAAAGAATCAACGGAAGCACAACGCTCCAACTATTTGTCTCGTAACACTTAATAGCACACTTTAAAGTACGATGCCAACGCTCGATGATTCCATTAGTTTGTGGGTGGTAGGGAGTCGTTCGCAAATGTTTGACACTTAACACCTTTGTTAACTCCTTGAATATTGACGACTCAAATTGCCTTCCTAAGTCGGTGGTAATGCGTAATGGAATACCGTAAACTGAAATCCAACCATTCATAAGAGCACTTGCAACACTTTGGGCGGTTATGTCTACCAGCGGTACAGCCACGGGCCATCTACTATATCTGTCAATGCACGTAAGACAATAGCGGAAACCCTCGGAAGAAGGAAGCGGTCCAATAATGTCCACGTTTATATGCTCAAAGCGGGCGTCGACTAGTGCATACTCACCTATTGGTGACTTTGTATGACGTTGTACCTTGGCTCTTTGGCATTGAAGACATGAGCGAACATACTTAGCTACCTCTGTTGACATTGATTTCCACACGTAATGACTAGCTACCAATCTTTTTGTTGCACGGATTCCTGGGTGTGAAAGTGAGTGTAGTTTTCGAATGACAGCCCCTCGGCAATTTTTTGGGACATATGGTCTCACCCTATCCGCTGAAACGTGGCAATAAAGTTTCCTTGTCGAATTCGGAATTTTAAATTTTGTTAATTTTAGGGATGAGTCGCTCTTGCTGTTCAGCATTAACTGTAGTTCACTGTCATCACTTTGTTGTTCGGCCATTTCGTCAAAATTTATCACTTGATCTTCTACAGTGTTTATACGAGATAACAAGTCTGCTGTATTATTGTCGGCACCTGGCAAGTGCCGAATATCCGTCGTATACTGACTTATAAAATCCAATTGTCGTGCTCTACGTGGCGATGCTTTTTCACTTTTTTGCTTAAGAGCAAAAATGATTGGCTTGTGATCTGTAAAAACGGAAAATTCTCTACCTTCTAGAGCGTACTTAAAATGCTGTATGGCCTGGTAAATTGCAGTGAGCTCTCTATCGTAAGCGCTGTATTTTTGCTGGGACGCCGATAATTTTTTGGAGCAAAAACCCAATGGCTGGACTTCGTCTCCAACTATTTGGTGCAGAACTGCTCCCACGGCTTCATCCGATGCGTCCGTCGTTAGCGTGAGTTGTGCATTTGGTGCCATATAATTTAACAGTGTCGCTTCACCAATATCCTTTTTGCAAGCTTCAAAAAAAGCGATGGCTTCATCAGTCCAATTTATTATGATATTGTCATTTTTCTTATTACCAGGTTTAGCAAAACATTTTGGTTTTTAATCGCATGTCGGATGAAAGGACGATAAAAATTTAGCATGCCTAGAAATTTCTTTAAATTTTTAACAACTTTAGGTCTTTTAAAATTTCGAATTGCCTCGACCTTATTGTCGGGTGGCGTAAGTCCATGTTGATTAATTTTGTGGCCCAAAAAAACTAACTCACTTTTTCCAAGCTGGGATTTGTCAAAGTTTACAGACAGATGTGACTGACGTAAGCGGTTAAACACAATTCGCAGGTGCTTAGCATGTTCCTCCTCGGAAGATGATGCTATTAAAATGTCGTCTATGTAAACAAAGACGAAGTCAAGTCCCTTAAAGATTTAATTCATATGACGCTGGAAGGTTTGTGCTGCATTCCGCAAGCCAAATATCATGAAACAAAATGCAAATAAGCCAAATGGCGTGATTATGGCTGTCTTAGGAATGTCGCATGGCTCCACCGGTATTTGGTGGTAGGCTCGTTGTAAATCTATAGTTGAAAAAATTATCTTCCCATACAGTATACTCGTGATATCGCGCAAGTACGGTATGGGATACCTGTCAGGTACGGTAATGTTGTTGAGCGCGCGGTAGTCACCACAGGGTCGCCAGTCCCCGTTTGGCTTCTTTACAAGGTGGAGTGGGCTTGCCCAATTACTGTTTGAGGGTCGACATATACCCATTTCCATTAAATATTCAAACTCCTTTTTCGCTGCCTGAAGTTTGTCTGCGGCTAGGCGGCGAGCGCTAGCGTATGTGGGAGGACCTTTAGTCGTGATGTGATGGGTTACGGTTGAGTCAATTGGGCGCTTGTTGGCATTAATCGTAGCCAGGTCTTTATATTCATTTAAGAGTTTTGCGTATTTGTCTTGTGTGTTGTATGCCAAAATTTGAATACAAGATGAACGTGGCGAACAACCTTTTGATTCAAGTAAAGTAGTGCGATCAATAAGCTTACCTCTTTTGATGTCGACTAATAGGTCATAGTATTTCAAAAAATCTGATCCTATTATAGCTGAGTTAACATTTGCCACCAAAAACGTCCATGGAAAATTACGTCGCAGACCTAAAGAAACATTAAGTAGCTTTTCGCCGCATGTTTTAATAGGAGTCCCGTTGGTTGCAAACAATCTTCTTGATACACCTACACGAGCATTTTTAACGCTGGACAAAGGCAACACTGAAACATCTGCGCCGGTATCAATCAAAAAATTCTTTTTCGAAACGTCGTCGCTGATGATGAGACGGGCAATGGTGTAGTCGTCTTGAGATTCGCCCGCAAGATCAGAAGGTGAAACTAGTTTTTTGATGATTTTTATTGGGGAGCCTTTTGTCCAAAGGTCCGATGATACCAGCAATAGTCAGCTTTGGCATTGTTAGGAGCGGCAGGCTCTGCTGACTTTCCTCGTCTTGAAGAAACAGACCGAGATCGTCGAGTGTATGTTCTACTGTTGCTGTTACAAAGAATATTTATTTGCTGTTCAATGCGGTCTAGACGTCTATCGATATCATCTTTGGTGTTACGCGTTGGCGGTGCAGAAGAAACGGCGGCCAGATGTTGGAAATCGCCAACTTCCATTATTTTGTCGGCTAATTTAGCCAACTCGTTTAACGTAGCGTCAGATGCTTGTAAAATTGCACGAACCTGTGCTGGAAGTCGCTGTAACCAAAGTGATTTTAAAAAATCTTTTGTCACCTTATCTTTTGACAATGTACTCAGCTCATTGAGAAGTTGAGTTGGTCGTTTGTCACCCAGATCAATTTCTGACAACAGCTTTTGTGTCTTTTTCTGCTCACTTTCACGGTAACGTTCTAGTATACACTTTTTCAGATTGCCGTACTTGTTATTTTCCGGTGGATTTAAAATAGCGTCTGAAATTTGTACTAGAACGTTTGATTCTATTGCCGCAACAACTGTGTTAAATTTTGAAACGTCACTTAATATGCCCGCAACAGCAAATTGTGCTTCCACTTGTGCTAACCAAATTTCGGCATGGTCAGGCCAAAACGGCGGAACTTTGACCGCAATTCGATTGATGGTTGTAGTCTCGTTAGGCCCCTCTTCAACTCGCGGTGCCTGTTGTTGAATGCTGCTACTTTCGTCGTTATTCGACATATTTATGTTTTTATTTTTACCAAACGTCGGGGTCACCACTTTGTGGGCGTGTCCGAATTAAAAGACGAAATTATTTAATAATAATTCATTTATTTAATAATATTCTTTTTCTCAAAACCAAAAGCGTGATATTAACTCATCAGGAGAAAAAGGAACAACTTAAAATCTACATAGTAGTAAAAAATAGTATTAGAAATTCATATTTATTATTAGTTGTACGAAAAAGTCATTTAATATAAGGTATCACCACAGTCTTTTTAATTATATATGAGAAAATATCTTATATGAATGTATCTTTAAAAATTCACTTTTCATGTTTCTGCAAATTGCACTACATACATACTTTTGTTTTGTTTGCTTATTTGTCTTAAAAATCAATTATATATAAACTATAAAAACATTAGTTAAAAATATAAATAATTTTTTACATATGTAATATATGCATTTTTAATATGATCCTAGTTGATTTCTACAACATTTGATTTAGGCTTTAGTTATTTACATGAAAATTTTATATATATAATGAAACTCATCTCATCACTTATCCGCTAATTTTGTTTCAAAACGCATGTGTACAGCGAACGAAAAATAACACCAAATGAACAAAGAAATACTAACACACTCAAAGCTTTGTATACGTATACAATTTTATGCCAGATGAATTCATCCCGTGTATTTTGAAAAGAACTAAAAATGTGCGGACTAAAAAATGTGCTCGTGTACAGATGCGTATTTCAAACAAAAAACCAACACAGCTGATTGAAACAGTGATGGCACTTTCCTGTTTGCGTTTCTACAGAAAACGAACGAAATTGTATAAATACTACAAAATTTTTTTTTTAAATTTGTGATCGATGTAATATCTTTATTATATGTATAGCTAAATTATAATTTTACTAACACAAGACTACGATGCCTTAGATCCCGAGATTGACGTCGCCCTCAGTCATGAATATGGATTCGAATTTTTCTGACATGCATTAGTTCGAGATGGTGTTTATTGTTATCGTTTTGTCTCAATGGCATAGCACTGGTCGCTAAACATTACCGACACATTTGCCTGCATGTACAAACATAAATTACATTTGTAGTAATATTGGTACCACATAAATTTATGCCCATGCGTTCATATATCTGCATATACATCAGAGAACGAAATAGTGTACTTTTTTAGCCTTTGTGTACACAAGTTTACACCAACGACATCGAAAAAAAAAATTGAAAAATGTGTACATGCCACATTATATACACAAATACATCTTGAGAGTACAGGCCTGTGCATTGAAAACATTGAAGCCATTGAAAACATTGAATTCACTTTATGTCCGTATACACATTGCGGTGATGATAACATTATATTTATTTTTGTATCATTATAAAATTAATGTGTGGGACTATGAGCCGCCAAGACTTTTTAAATAGACGCACACATAACAACAACACCAAAAACAACAGATATACTCATAATAAAAAGGGTCAAATAAAATATATTCATTTTTCGGGCAAGCAATAACATAAAACAACAGTAACGCGGCTATTTTCCACGAATTTGCTGCATTTTGCATATTTTGCAAATGAAATTTAATGTGAAAGACGTAAGTATACTTTCATAAATAAAACGATCCTTATGAAATTGCCAGGAAAACGAATTTCAAAAGATATTATTATTATTTCCATCACTATAGAGGCTTGCCACTGTGAAATATGGCATCTCCATATACACGGAGATGTACGCAAGTACAGGCCGAAGGTGTACACAAAAAAGTGTACATAACGAAAGAAAGGTAATGTCTTCAATGTATTGAGGGTGTACATTGTACAGCGGGTGTACATTAAATTTTCTTGTACATAATTTCGTTCTCTGATATACATACGTATTTATAACATTAACCTATTATTGTACAAAATATATTTACAGTCTTTTGTGATTTTGTAAAGAAAAACAATTTATATAGCAAATTAATTTATTGAATATGCTATGTATATCTACAAATGTATCTACTAAATGTTCAAATATCAAACCAAACAAGAAGTACAAAAAAAAAAACGCTTTTGTGGCGCACTCTCATCCAACATACATACACGCCATTACTCTTGCGTATTTCTGCGTAAAATTCTATTTTCTGTAGGTTGGCTGCACTGCGTTGCGTTTGATCAACGTTGAAATAAGCATTTTCACAATTTTCCGTGTAACAGATTGGATCAGCTGACGCGTTTGCGCAGCGTGGCGTCTCGCTAATTGGGCCTTAACGCAACTCCGCTTATAGAATGCTTAAAAACGCACCATGTTTTTACAGAAAAAATTTGTGTATGTACGTATATATGTATATGTACATACAACAAACTGTAGTGTTTAAAGTTAATTGAGTGGTAATATTAGAAAAGAAGATGTGTGTATTGTAAAATGGATATGGAAAATATATATTTATTTGTTTAAAATTTTTACGTTTGTGCAAAATGTCACAGAATACTGTTTAGCTTGTGGTGTTTATCATTATGCATCTATACACGAGCACAATTGTGCTGGCACAATATGGAAGTTTGAAGGTATTTTCGGTGATGGGAGTGGCTTTTTTCTGGCATAATTTTTCATCCGGTTTCAATCCTGCACTAGCAGAACAAAACTAATACATACGCACTTATGAAAACAAAGAAAACACAGGTTCTGTTTTCTATTTCACAGAGCGTTTTTCAATCTTCAGTTGTCGTTCGGTGCGTCAACATGAATATGAAAACAAAAGGGGTTCATCGCGGAATGTACCTTTAAAAATTCACTTTTCATGTTTCTGCAAATTGCACTACATACATACTTTTTGTTTGTTTGCTTATTTGTCCTAAAAAAACAATTATATATAAACTATAAAAACATTAGTTAACAATATATATAATTTTTTACATATGTAATATATGCATTTTTAATATGATCCTAGTTGATTTCTACAATATTTGATTTAGGCTTTAGTTATTTTCATGAAAATTGTACATATGTAATGAAACTCATCTCATCACTTATCCGCTAATTTTGTTTCAACACTCATGTGTACAGCGAACGAAAAATAACACCAAATGAACAAAGAAATACTAACACACTCAAAGCTGTGTATACGTATACAATTTTATGTCAGATGAATTCATCCCGTGTATATTGAAAATAACAAAAAATGTGCGGACTAAAAAGTATGTTCGTGTATAGATGCGTACTAACATTTATATTAATTTCTTTCTTGGCAATTGTATTTGCGTTTAAAATAGCGTGTAAATTTTGTAACTTCACGGCAAATCATCTTATTTTGACGAAATACGTAAATAAGAACTAAACACTTAATTTAAACACAAATATGTATTTCTAGATTAACTAGAAAAAAGAAGGAACAATAACAAACGCGAAGAAGCGAAATTTAAATGAGTATCAGCTGTAGCTGATTGACAGTATTACAGCCCTGTTTTAGTAAACATTATTTACTTTTAAGTATTAACGATAGAGGGCAGACCTTCTTTTCTTTCAATTCAGTGTTGCCATAAACAATAAATATTATTATATTTTATTGTTTATTTAGAATAAGATTTATTTTTATATATTTAATTTAAATCATTTATGGATAAAATTGAGCAATATTATATTGAATTAGAAAAACTAGAGAAAAACTTTAAGAAAAGAAGGGACAGAGTTTATTCCGCAGAATATAATGAAAAGATATTAACGCGATTGTTAAAAATAAAAATAGAAGTCGATAAAAAATGAAACTTTAATTACTAAATTAACGACGATTATTAAATTTGATAGAAAATGTATGCACTAAAACAGTAAAAGCCTCAGGCACAAATAATAAAACTGAAGAAATGGCACAATTCGATATATCGGTAGTTGGCAAAAATATACAAATATTTAAGGGTTCGTACGACCAGTTGGAGGACTTTCTATTTCAGACTGAATTGTTACACGATTTAATAAGAAATGAAGATAGAGAAGATTATATATCTATGCAATTTCAAACTAACAGCACATGTTCGCAGGTGTGTTCGGACAAGCAAATAGACCGACATCTCTTACAGAATTAAAAAGGATATTGATTGAGGCGTACAAACAGTAGATCTAATAAAAGGAACTCAAATGTTTTTGCAGTAATTTTTAGTGACTAGTAAAAGAAAAAATTTTTAAAATTTTTGGATACAGAAAATTTTACTGAAATTACTTAAATAAAATTTAATGGTCGCATGAATAAGCAAAAACTTCTATTGGTTTTTGAATAGTTTTTTTAATTATGTATGAGAAAATAATCTTATATGAATGTACCTTAAAAATTCACTATTCATGTTTATGCAAATTGCACTACATACATACTTTTTTTTTTATTTGCTTATTTGTCTTAAAAAAACAATTATATATAAACTATAAAAACATTAGTTAACAATATAAATAATTTTTTACATATGTAATATATGCATTTTTGATATGATCCTAGTTGATTTCTACAACATTTGATTTAGGGTTTAGTTATTTACATGAAAATTTTATATTTATAATGAAACTCATCTCATCACTTATCCGCTAATTTTGTTTCAAAACGCATGTGTACAGCGAACGAAAAATAACACCAAATGAACAATGAAATACTAACACACTCAAAGCTGTGTATACGTACACAATTTTATGCCAGATGAATTCATCCCGTGTATTTTGAAAAGAACTAAAAATGTGCGGACTAAAAAATATGCTCTTGTATAGATGCGTATTTCAAACAAAAAACCACCACAGCTGCTTGAAACAGTGATGGCACTTTACTTTTTGCGTTTCTACAGAAAACATACGAAATTGTGTAAATATCACAATATTTTATTTTACATTTGTGATCGATGTACAGCCGTGAAGAAAACAAGATTTGAGAAAACAAGATTTTTTGCTTTGTTTACAAACAGTCATGTGTGTGCGCGAGTTAATTCCTTCAGTGAGGAATGAGTCAAAAAATAATATCTTCTTTTTACACACCAACGTGCACTTTATTTCAATTTATTCTTAAGACTGCTTTAAAAAGGTTATTTAATAACTATTTATACTAATTCTAAGCCTTATCTCTAGTATATTCAAACAGAGTTCAATAGTAGTTTCCTTTGTTCAATACTTTGTTAATGTTAGTGATAACATAATGTTAACATAGAATAATAATTGTGGTTATTTTTTTATTACTGTCTAATGTTTGTTTATGTCTAGTACTGCATTGTCCAGTTATGGTTGTCTCTTATCTCATACTTAAGGGTATGTCTACATATGATAATTATCATGTGTCTTCTTGTTAACCGTTTATTGGTTTGTTTAGGATTAAATCTTTTTCTACTATTGATTGTCTGTGAGACAAGAAATGTTATATATATTCTGCTTATCGCTAACTACTACCTTTTATATATATGTATGTGTATGTTCCTGAGTAAAAGTTATCGTTTTTTGCGAAATTAACCATAGTGGCGATAGAA
The DNA here is from genome assembly GCA_963675445.1 of Linnaemya vulpina. Lineage (NCBI taxonomy): Eukaryota > Metazoa > Arthropoda > Insecta > Diptera > Tachinidae > Linnaemya > Linnaemya vulpina. The sequence goes on from OY776281.1 coordinate 10,875,999, forward strand.
GATAGTTCGTTGTATACTTCAGTGAGTATTAAATGTTCAGAAACAGATTCAGGGTTAATACTTTCAAGTATTTTTTCAAATGCAGAATTAATTTTCTTTTGTTTATTATTATTTTCTATTAACATATTTAGTGCTGTCTTGATCTCAATTAAATCGTCGTGATCAGGTGTTCCTGTAATAAATTTAAGAACTGATCCTAGGAAGTTAAGTGATCTTTTATTTCTGAATATGTTTGGAAGTAGCTGTGACTTAAGATTCTCTATTTTATTTATTATTATAGATACTGCTGAATCCTGTTCAAGGTTGTACACAGATCGTACTAATTTTTCATAGGGTGCAAGTATTTTTGAAAGATTGGTAACGTGGTATAAAAATGATGTGTCTTGATAAACGTACGTAGGGTCAGTTTCTATCATGACATATTTTTTGTCTTTTAAGTCGATTATTCTATTGCAGAAGGCAGTAAAAATATAAAGTAATATTATTATTCTTTGCATCCTTGTACTCTTATATTGTCCTTATGTATAACTATATTTTTATTTGTAACTATTGTGTTACCTTTATCTTCCTTTACAATGTGTTTCGAATATTTTTTCGCGTTCTTGTTGCGTCGGTGCGTTTTAGAGTAAATAATGTCTCCTGTTTGATATGTGATATTCCTACGATTTTTGTTGTGATATGTTAGCACTTTGTTTTGATTTGCTTCAATTTTTTGCTTGATATCGGGGTGTCCTCCTTGATTGAAAAACACGTCCTCGGGTTTCTCCCCAGTGACCGATTGTATCGTTTTGTTATAATTTCGAACTGCGTTAAATATTTCGTCTTTCGGTGAAGAATTATTCTGCTGGGCTAGTACTCTTGTGAGTCCAATCAGCGTGCTATGTGTTCGTTCGATCTGGCCGTTTGTTGTGGAATGGAATGTTGGTGTTACTGTATGTTCAATATGTAGTTTTCCATAAACCTCTTTTACAGATATACTTGTTAATGCTGATTCGTTATCAGTCATTATGAATTTAGCGTTTGGGTAAATTTGTGATAATATTTCATCAATGTATCTGTGTATATTCTTTTTATCTGGAATTTCTCGTATATAGCAGTATTTATAATATTTGTCGGTTGTGCTAATGTATATGTTTCCGTTCATGTAAAATAAATCTAAGTGTATGTGCTCACCTACATGATTTGGAATTGATGCAGCTCCGATTGGCTGTTTGTTTGGTCTCCGTCCGTATTTATTTGTAAGGCAGATGTCACAGTCTTGTGCTTCTTTCCTACCCATTTGGCGTATAGTGGGCCAAAAATATGTTGTCAGTATTTCCTGAGCGTTATTTTTATAATTTCTATGTGCTCTTCTATGTGTTTGTACCATGACCTCTTTCTGTCTATCTATGTCTTCTATGTCTTCCGTAATTTTTTTGGGCTACGACAATTGATACATTTGGAAAGGTGGAGATGATATCATCTTCGATGTGGAATAAAATTTGTTCGTCTATATTTATAGCATTTGTTACCCTTGGATTTATTACTTGTTTCAGCCTGTCTAATAATTCATCTTTGATTGAATAGAAAACTGTGTGCCTTGCATATGAGAAGATATTCTGTGAAGATATTTCTACTAAATTATTTGAACCAGATTTTATAATTATTTGACTTTTAAATGTATTTAGTGCTTGTTTTACACGTTTCAATTTTAAAATCGGCGAACTTTGTGCTGAGTGTTGTGAACAGCTCGAAGTATTGTTAATTTGCTGGCGGGATAGTGCATCAGCAACAGCATTTTTGTTGCCCGGCTTATATACCAGTTTAGCGCCATATTCCTCGATGAAGTTTTTCCATCGCTTTAACTTGGTATTAGGATTTTCGTCTGATATGGAAAAAATAAGAGATTGGTGGTCTGTATATATGGTTAGGTCTGCTATACCATACAGATAATTTCTTAATTTTTGAAGTGACCAGACTATCGCAAGAAGTTCTTTTTCATTCGCGCTGTAGTTTTGTTTAGTTTGGCTTAAAGTCCTAGATATAAATGAAATAGGTTTCTTATTCTGAGAAAGTACAGCTCCTATTGCAAAGTTACTTACATCTATCGTTAGTTCGAAAGGTTTGTTGAAGTCTGGCTGAAATAGTTCGACTTGTGCCTGTAATATGTCTTTAATTTTTTTATTGCTTCGAGTGCTATATCGTCTAACTTAATTGGTACTTTTTTGCTTTGCTTCTTGCTTACACTACCATTGTCTCCACGTAAAAATGTAGTAAGGGGTTTTACTATTGAAGCGAAGTTCTGTACAAATTTCCTGTAATAACTAGCTAAACCTAAGAATGACCTTAATTGTTTTAAGTTTCTCGGTATTTGATAGTCCTTTATTGTTTGAACCTTGTTAGGATCCACCGTTATTTTATTGTGTTTAATTATATGTCCCAGATATTCTACTGAGTCATGGAAAAAATGTGATTTTTCTTTAGAGATTTTCATATTCGCATTGTGAAGCGCATTTATTATTATTCGGACATGTTCTATATGGTCTTCATGAGAAGGGGAATATATAAGTACATCATCGATGTAGACATAAGCGAATTTACCAATATATGGGCGTAGAATATCATCTATACATCGCTGAAATATAGAAGGTGCGTTCTTTAAACCAAACGGCATTCTAAGAAATTCATATTTGGCACCATTTACACTAAATGCATTTTTTTCCCTGTCGCTTTGTTTGATCAGGATTTGATGAAAACCTAATTCTAAGTCCAAAGTGGTAAATACTTTTGCTTTCCCTAGATTTTGAATAGTCATTGCTACGTCTGGGATAGGGTACCTGTCAGTTATAGTTTGAGCATTAATCTTATGAAAATCTATAACCATACGCTTTTTAGGTTTCTCTTCCTCATCAGTACCTTTCTTTGCAACTGTCCATATTGGAGAGTTGTATGGACTTTTGCTAGGTTGTATAATTTGGTTCTTTAGTAAAGTCTGAATTTCTTTATTTATAAATTCACTATCTGCCATTGGGTATGGGTACTGTTTCACCCAAATAGGATCGTCTGATTTTGTCCTAATTGTAGCTTGTACAGTGGTTGTAAAAGGCAGAATTTCATTAGTTTTTTCATTTATTTTCATTATATTTTCAATTTCAGTTTTATATTTATTGTCGCCAATAGTGTAATTTACTTTTTGTTCAATAGTTTCGCGTTTTTTATATTTATATGTGATTTTATAATCAAAGAGATTGATTTTTGCTTTAATGGTTCTGAGACCCTGCTCACCCAAAAGCATATCGAATTCCTCTAAAGCTTCGGTTTCAAAAAATACTAAGTTATGATTGAATATTGTAATTATCTTTTTTGCTCTGGTCAAAGAATATCCGTGAAGCGTTTTTACCTTTATTGGCTTTATTGGAATGGATTTTCCTATTTCACACGTAGAACTAATATAATTATTTGTTGCCCCCGTATCTATTAAAATGTTAACGAATTTACCTGTGGCTTGGCATCGCCTTTGGAGACATGGTAATCCGTTTATTCTCCTAAAAAAGCACTTCCTGTTTCATAGACATCATCAGTGTGTGTGGTAATTGATTGGAAGTCCCCATCTGTAGTTTGGTTTACCCGTTGAACCTTATTTGCGGAGTGGTTTCGTGATGAAGGAGGTCTGTTGCGTTTTGGTATCTGCTGATCTCTTCTGAATGGGTTATGAGCATATTGATGTTGAGAGTTGTTTCCTCCATGGTATTGAGTTGGTCGCCAATATTGTTGGGAATTATCTACTTCCATTGGTTCTGACCGTGGTTGATGATTGCGTTGTACCTGTATATTCGGGTTGTATCTTCTTTTATCCTCAAAATATTTTATATCATAATTTTGCCTTTGATTGAAGCGTTGGGGTGCAGCTTGTGTGTCGAACTGCATGTTCGTGTTGTCGTGGTATATAGTGCTTGCTATTGCGTACGCAGCTTCTAAATCCTTTGGATGGTGGCTGTACAATGTTCCGCTTGTATACTTGCTGTTGAGTCCTGTGATAAATGTGCGGATAGCTTCCTGGTTTGCATATTCTAGCATGGATGCAGATTCTTCATCTTGTGACATCTCAATCTTTGAGAGTGCGAGATTCAATGCTTTGCTTACTTCGCTATGGAATTCCGATAGTGTGCGTCTTCCTTGGGTGATTCTTTTCATTTCCTCAAGGAGCACATATAGTGGTCGCTGATCGGCATATGTGTAATCTAGCCTGTTTATGATCGAATAAAAGTTCATCTTTGTATTGTGGTTAATGAGTATGTCCGCTGCTTCGCCAATGATTTTTGAATGTACAATAGTGAATGCCGTGTAGTAATTTGGGTGATTCGAGAATTGCTTTATGTTTTCCATGAACGTCCAAGCTCTCTTCCGCCATAATCTATATTGATTTTTATCCCTGCTGAAACATGGTATTGTTTCAAACGTCTTTAGATTTATTTGGTTTGCATCGATTATATTCGGTGTGAAGTCTTGTAACTCTTCTCTAGTAGTTATGTTGAGGGATCTTTCTTCTTCTAGTACGTTTACTTTTACTTGGGTATTTTGCAAAGCCTGTGTTAGTAGTTCTATTTGTGCTCTTAGAGTTGCAATTTCCTCTGCCATTGTATCCTCTTTAGTCCTTAAAAGGCGTAGGGAATTGAAGATTTTTTGACGTTTCTGGCGTTTGTCCAGCTTGTCTCAATTTTTCAGAGATTTTTGCTTTTTTTTCAAAGTCGTTTGTTGTATCTCAATTTTTCAGAGATTTTTGCTTTTCTTCAAAGCCGTGGAATTTTTTGGTTTTTTAGACCGGCTTGAGCCCCCAGTTAATTCCTTCAGTGAGGAATGAGTCAAAAAATAATATCTTCTTTTTACACACCAACGTGCACTTTATTTCAATTTATTCTTAAGACTGCTTTACAAAGGTTACTTAATAACTATTTATACTAATTCTAAGCCTTATCTCTAGTATATTCAAACAGATTTCAATAGTAGTTTCCTTTGTTCAATACTTTGTTTATGTTAGTGATAACATAATGTTAACATATAATAATAATAATTGTGGTTATTTATTTATTACTGCCTAATGCTTGTTTATGTCTAGTACAGCATTGTCCAGTTATGGTTGTCTCTTATCTCATACTTAAGGGTATGTCTACATATGATAATTATCATGTGTCTTCTTGTTAACCGTTTATTGGTTTGTTTAGGATTAAATCTTTTTCTACTATTGATTGTCTGTGAGACAAGAAATGTTATATATATTCTGCTTATCGCTAACTACTACCTTTTATATATATGTATGTGTATAACTCGCGCACATTTATTTTTTTTGAGAGTGGATGTGTGCGCACGTGTTTTTTATACAACATGAGTGCAATGTGCTGGCTATATACTTGGGGTATTTTTAAATACTTTTATGTAACTCCAAAACTAGTCAGGGTATACATATGGCGCTACTTCCATACGAAAGACAACTAAATTACGCGTCTTTCACAATAAATGTCATATTCTCAAGTGCTTTCTGAAAAAAGTTATATGTGCAGCAAGATTTAGTTTAGTGCGAAAACGCGAAAAATTCTTATATTAGTTTCATGCTAATAACATAAAAACTGTGTCGGGTATACATATGACGCTACCCTCATTCGAAAGACAACTAAATTACGCGTCGGTCACAATAAATGTCATATTCTCAAGTTTTCTCTGAAAAAAGTTATATGTGCAACAAAATTTGGTTTAGTGTAAAAAAGCAAAAAAATTCTTATATTAATTTCATGCTAATAACATAAAAACTGTGTCGGGTATACATATGACGCTACCCTCATTCGAAATACAACTAAATTACGCGTCGATCACAATAAATGTCATATTCTGAAGTGCTTTCTGAAAAAAGTTATATGTGCAACAAGATTTGCATTAGTGTAAAAAAGCAAAAAATTCTTATATTAGTTTTATGCTAATAACTTAAAAACTGTGTCGGGTATACATATGACGCTACCCTCATTCGAAAGACAACTAAATTACGCGTCGGTCACAATAAATGTCATATTCTCAAGTTTTCTCTGAAAAAAGTTATATGTGCAACAAAATTTGGTTTAGTGTAAAAAAGCAAAAAAATTCTTATATTAATTTCATGCTAATAACATAAAAACTGTGTCGGGTATACATATGACGCTACCCTCATTCGAAATACAACTAAATTACGCGTCGACCACAATAAATGTCATATTCTGAAGTGCTTCGTCATATGTATACCCGACACAGTTTTTAGGTTATTAGCATGAAACTAATATAAGAATTTTTTTGCTTTTTTACACTCATGCAAATTTTGTTGCACATATAATTTTTTTCAGAAAGCACTTCAGAATATGAAATTTATTGTGATCGACGCGTAATTTAGTTGTCTTTTGAATGAGGGTAGCGTTTTATATATACCCGACACAGTTTTTAAGTTATTAGCATGAAACTAATATAAGAATTTTTTGCTTTTTTACACTAATGCAAATTTTGTTGCACATATAATTTTTTTCAGAAAGCACTTCAGAATATGGCATTTATTGTAATCGACGCGTAATTTAGTTGTCCTTCGAATGAGGGTAGCGTCATATGTATACCCGACACAGTTTTTAAGTTATTAGCATGAAACTAATATACGATTTTTTTCGCGTTTTCGCACTAAACCAAATCTTGCTGCACATATAACTACTTTCAGAAAGCACTTTAGAATATGGCAACTATTGCAATCGACGCGTAATTTAGTTGCCTTTCGAATGAGGGCAATATGAAATGAGCCATATGCATACTCTGCCTAGTGTTAGAGTTACATGAAATGTATTTAAAAATACCCCAAGTATATAGCTAGCACATTGCTGCCATGCGCTAACAAAACAAAAGCTCACACGTACACTCTCAACAAAAAAGAAAAATGTGCTCACACGTATACCAACCACAGGTTATACAGATAGGACACGGCAATCCGGCCAGATCGTATTTTCATGAATGGCATCTCTAATGGCAATACCTTTTTAACCCCTCATTTGGTGAAGGACAGTATGATATTGCTTTTCATAATTCTATCTCTCTTCAATTCACCGGTTAAACGTCAAAAATTTATGGGTTAAAAAATATTTTTGCAAGTAAAAGGCGTTTACTTTTAATAAAATTAAGAAATTTGCGTCTTTTTCTAAACTTTGCTTGATTTTATTGTGTTTCAAAATAGCAAAGTGATAAAGATTGCTATTCTGTGATAAAGATAAGTGTATTTTATTGAGTACAATCCTAGCTTTTTAAGTGGCATTTTTCTTCAAATATAACCTGTGCTGAAAAATTTTCAGAAATAATGTAAGTAATAATCATGGTAAAATTTATAAAGAAAAATAAATCAAAACTTATATTTCAGGAGCCGCAAATGTATTATGGGTTGCCAAGAAGTTCGGAAACTCCATAGGTTCCCGAAGAATCCGAAAAGGTAAGTGTGTGATAGATATAAGCATCTTCCGGAAAATTGTGAGTGGCAGATAGTGCTTGGAGTTGATTCTGGACAAGCAGTATTTGCACTCATAATTTTCCCTTCATAGTTTTGTGCATGAGTAAATTTTGTATTAAGTTTTCGAACATTAATACAAAATAGTGATTGTAAAAAGTGTATATGTTTGCCTGTATCGAAATTGTGAAAACCAACCCAACAGTATTTCCAAGTGCACATAACAATGGTATGATCTGCAGATGCATGAATATAGACATCCTTTTTTCGTTTTTCAGTTCTAAATTATTATGGATCAATCTGGCTTTGCACCAGTGTTTCAAAACGCAGTCAAATCCTCCAATACTGACTATAAAATATATACATAGCATTGGAAAAAGTTCGTGAAAGCAGTGTTCTGCTACCAACTACTACTATCCTACAAGATGTTATAACCATTTTTAAAATCCACCGGTCCTTTTCAGGACCACAATTTAAAAAAAGAGATTATTTTTATTCTTTCAAATACTATATATGTACATAAGAAGATTAGTTGAAAAGATTGCTCAAATCTTTGCTTAGATTGCATGTATCTTATTTTGCAATAATTTTCTCGCAGATTTGTAAAGAATTTTTAATTTAATATTACTTTATTATTATTTTTTAAGAAAGGAATTACAAAAACATTACATAACTAAGAACAATGAATATAAATTTTGTTATAACCAGTTTTCTTTAGCATTCATTTTGTAAAACACTTTTCGTTAATAAAACTTTTAAGAAATAAAAACTGCTTTCAAATGTATTCTTCTTTAATTCAATGTCCTCTTGAAGCATTGTTTGCAGCGTTTGATGGAGTATTACTGGTCCTAAGCCGACTATTTGTAAAGAACGAGATTTAAAATATTAAGGTATATACATAATTTAGCTATATATTTTTCATACTTCCTGCATATCCAACAACAATTGAATCTCTGAATAAATCACTGCACTTTTGTGAGTCTGGAACAGTTTTTCGAAAACCATCGCATCAAATGTATTCTTCTTTGAATCAATGTCCGTCTTGAACGCTGTTTGCAGCGTTTGATGGAATATTACTGGGGTCTAATCACCGCATTCGATATCGAGTCAACTATCGTATCGACTTGGATTTCGATACGTGTCAAGTAAGCAGATCACCGCATACGATATATATCGAATCGGAATTGTTAAGCAAAATGTAATAGATTCTCAAACATATGTTTTCAAAAGGTAAACAAATAAAATAAAAGCAAGTTGAACAGCATTTGTGCGCGAAATTTTTTTAATTTTTAAAAGAAATTGTGAAATGAATAGCTCATTTTTGTTTTGCTTATCTTCATCTGATGAGGAAGAAAGCTGTATAATACGCATTAGAAAGGAGATTAGAGATAAAAGTGACCCTTTGTCTTTACCGGCAGCAGCGTGAGATGAATGTATATTTTTCGAAATCATTGCAGTCATAATGCTTCTTTTCAGATTTAAAACAAGATTTCGACTGACAAAGGAAGCTTTCAATTACGTGTTTTGTCAGTTAAATTTTATTGGAAATATGTCCACAGCCGTGCGGCCAAAGATTCAATTAGCAGCCACACTTTCACTTTTGGCAAGTGGAAGTTTTCAACATTGTGTGGGAAATGACTACATGTTAGGTTTAGGACAGAGCACGGTCTCTAAAATTGTAAGCCATGTGATACAAGAAATTGAAACTAAGCTTTGTCCAAAACTTATAAAGTTTTCGCCTGAACAATCGCATACATGCATGGACTATTTTTTTAACAAATATAATATTCCTGGAGGTTTGTTAAAATAATCATTTTATGCTGCTTCTTTTAAATTGTTCCTTTATTTTCTTAGTTATTGGATGTATAGACGGCACCCACATAGGCCTGCAGAGGCCACATACGAATGAGCATATGTTTTTTAATAGGAAAGGGTACCACAGCCTTAACGCCATGGTGGTATTGTTGTTAAATAAATTTCTAGTTAAAATGTGAAAACAAGTTTAAAGTTTTTTTTTTAGATTTGCGACGACGAAATTTGTTCTTCAGCCGATGTCAAGAGCATTTCCTCGTATGGACCACCTCCAGTTTTTTTCTTTGAAGACATGTTGAATGATATCTTCTTTTTTACATTATGCTTCTGGTCAGTAAATACCTAAAAAGTAAAGTGCGAAAAGCTGAAATCTTAAATCTATAAAAACAATAAGGTACCACTTTAAGTGGCTGCTTTTGGCGATGCTAATGCTGCACATGAGAGACTATACAATCCATTAATACATATTTGTATATAAAAAAGTATATAAATATGTATGTGCATAAGAACACAAAAGTAATGGACAGCTTTTCATATGCAGCATCAAAAACATCAGCCAGTCTGTAAATATACTTGCCTTTCGCCATGACTTCACATCTTTAATTGGTGGTCCAGCCCTATTTAACTTATTGCCAAGTTGTTCCCAAAGCTTATTTGTTACTGCCCGTCCTTGGCCACAATTTGGCAAAATATTTTTTGCCAACTGTGGGTGCTGAGTCATAAACTCTGCCATTAACTCCTTTTGCAATGCGTTAATTTTATTTATATTTGTCCTATAAAATTAAAGTTAATTATTGTTTAAGTTTTTTACATTATATTTAATAAACTTACATATTTTTTTCGTTTGTTTCTCAAAAAAACTTTTAAAATATATTTTTGCCGCTAAAAATTTTATTTATTTATGTATATACGACAGGCACTGACGTATCGAATGACAGCTCGAGTGATGTTATTTGTTTGGTTACTCGATATCGAATGCTATCATATCAAATTACGATACTTTTTACACGATATCGAATGCCGTAATACCAAAATGAAAAATTTCGATACAATTTGCTCGATATCGAATGCGGTGATTAGACCCCTGGTCTTAAGCCGACTGTCTGTAAAGAACGAGATTTAAAATATTAAGGTATATGCATATTTTAGCGATATATTTTTCATACTTCTTGCATATCAAACAACAAATGAATCTCTGAATATATGATTTGTTAGCCTGCATCTTTTCTAAGTTTAGCAACTGCACCATAAGTATTCTCTTGCCGTCATCACCTATGGCAGATAAACAACATCATTAGCAATGTGGCAAACTACTCCTCACTATAATTCGTCTTGCTGCCATGAAACTGCACCTTCACAGACTATTCCACTATTCAGAATCACTTCACTTTTGTGAGTCTGGAACTGTTTTTCGAAAACCATCACTAAGGATTATAATTTCTCATTTTCCACACCACACACGATGTTAATACAATGATAAAAATATATGAAATTATGTTTGCAGATGCAAATTATCACGAAAACACGAAATATTTTATCCACAACATAAAATTTTATCAAAACAAAGTTTTATTTCCAATTAGTTTGTTTACCTTTTTTTAATGTGTGTTCATCTCTTCACTCACATTGATTTCTGAAAAACACCTATAGCTTTACTCATCACAACAAGGGGTTAACGAAAACTGATACGGGCAAAAATTAACTGTCATTTTTTAGAATTCTGCTTATTTTGTGATACCAACTCATTGTAAACAAAACAAAAAATCTTGTTAAAATTGCGTTTATCAGCTGTGGAACTGGTTTTCATAGCATACATACAAAAAATCTTGTTAAATCCTAAAAATATGGCATCTTAATATTTATAAAGGCTAAATTGTTCTAACTTAGTTAAAATCTCAGAAAGACATGATGATAATTTAGGCTATATAAATATTAATATAGCAAAATAAAAATGTTCAATAAAAATAAAATCACATACAATTTAAGCTTTGGCATGAGCTACCAATGAAAATTGGAAAAAACGTTCACATATACTTAAGTATAAAATTCAAACCATAAAAGTTTGACTTAATGTATAATGAAACAAAAAATTCAGAAAAATGGGACATGAAGAAAATAATCAAATGGTAACACAGGTATCATAACACACAAGTGTTAACATCAGGTTGATACAGTTCTCGGATTGTTTTTCACAATAAAATTTGTGTAAATAGAAAACTGTTATCACATTCAACTAAGCCACCTAAACAGTGGTGATAAACACAATATACACATAAGCACTGAAGATGAAAGTGTAGCGACTTTCGAAAACAGCTGTTCTGCTCTGCTGTGTAAGTTGAATAAAACTGATGTTGACTTCCTTTGTGCCTAGGAATATTTATCATCATGTCTTTCTGAGATTTTAACTAAGTTAGAACAATTTAGCCTATATAAATATTAATATAGCAAAATAAATATGTTCAATTATATAAAATCACATACAATTTAAGCTTTGGCTTGAGCTACCAATGAAAATTGGAAAAAACGTTCACATATACTTAAGTATAAAATTCAAACCATAAAAGTTTGACTTAATGTATAATGGAACAAAAAATTCAGAAAAATGGGACATGAAGAAAATAATCAAATGGTAACACAGGTATCATAACACACAAATGTTAACATCAGGTTGATACAGTTCTCGGATTGTTTTTCACAATAAAATTTGTGTAAATAGAAAACTGTTATCACATTCAACTAAGCCACCTAAACAGTGGTGATAAACACAATATACACATGAGCACTGAAGATGAAAGTGTAGCGACTTTCGAAAACAGCTGTTCTTCTCTGCTGTGTAAGTTGAATAAAACTGATGTTGACTTCCTTTGTGCCTAGGAATATTTATCATCATGTCTTTCTGAGATTTTAACTAAGTTAGAATAATTTAGCCTATACAAATATTAATATAGCAAAAATAAAAATGTTCAATAAATATAAAATCACATTCAATTTAAGCTTGGGCTTGAGCTACCAATGAAAATTGGAAAAACGTTCACATATACTTAAGTATAAAATTCAAACCAAAAAAGTTTGACTTAATGTATAATGGAACAAGAAATTCAGAAAAATGGGACATGAAGAAAATAATCCAATGGTAACACAGGTATTATTACACAAAAGTGTTACCATCAGGTTGATACAGTTCTCGGATTGTTTTTCACAATAAAATTTGTGTAAATAGAAAACTGTTATCACATTCAACTAAGCCACCTAAACAGTGGTGATAAACACAATATACACATGAGCACTGAAGATGAAAGTGTAGCGACTTTCGAAAACAGCTGTTCAGCTCTGCTGTGTGAGTTGAATAAAACTGATGTTGACTTCCTTTGTGCCTAGGAATATTTATCATCATGTCTTTCTGAGATTTTAACTAAGTTAGAACAATTTAGCCTATATAAATATTAATAAAGACGAATTATAGTTAGTAGTTTGCCACATTGCTAATGATGTAGTTTATCTGCCATAGGTGGAAGTATGAAAAATATATCGCTAAAGTATGCACATACCTAAATATTTTAAATCTCTTTCTTTACAGATAGTCGGCTTAAGACCAGTAATACTCCATCAAACGTTGCAAACAATGCTTCAAGAGGACATTGATTCATAGAAGAATACATTTGGAAAGCGGTTTTTGTTTTTTAAAAGTTTTATTAACGCAAACTGTTTTACAAAATTAATGCCAAAGAAAACTGGTTATAAGAAAATTGATGTTCATTGTTCTTAGTTATTTAATGTTCTTGTAATTCCTTCCTTAAAAAATAATAATAAAGTAATATTAGAATTATTTATTTAAAATGTTAAATTAACTTTAAATGGTCTTTTTATCGAAAAATTCTATACAAATCTATGTGACAAAATTGTTGCAAAATAAGATACATGCAATATAAGCAAAGATTTGAGCAATAACTTCAACAAATTTTCTTATTTATATATAACATTTGTAAGAATAAAAATAATCTCTTTTTTTTAATTTGTGGTCCTGAAAAGGACCGGTGGTTTTTAAAAATTGTTATAACATCTTGTAGGATGGTAGTAGTGGTAATTATTGTCATCATCCATTTAATTCAAGTTTGTTCGCCACGAATCCGTCTGGAAAAAAGTATATAATTTGACGTAATAGTATCAGCACAGGTGGTGCAGAAATTTGTATTTAGGAACAGACCAAATATATAAGCTTCACTGTCTTGCTGAAGAGCCATCTCAGCAGTGCTGTGAAAACGGATTTCAGTTTTAAAATCTTAAGCGATTTCACGAACTGCCTTGTTTGCTAACAAAGTAAAGAGAATAAAAAGAAATTATTTTGATAAAGGCCAAGAATTAAAATCAAAATAAAAACATTACCTGAAATCTTTATATATATTCCACTACTACTTTTTTCCCATTCTATATTCATTTGACTTCCATCTACTCTTTGGGAGAACACTGCTCTCACGAACTTCTTCCAGTAGCCAGTATTGGAGGATTTGACTGCGTTTTGAAACACTGATACAAAGCCCCATTGATTTACTTGAGGCTGTCCATATTCATGCATCTGCTGATCATACCATTGTTATTGTGCACTTGGAAATACTGTTGGGTTGATTTTCAGAATTTCGATACATACATATGTACATATAAACAGTTATGAAGAGAAAATTATGGGTGCAAATACTGCTTGTCCTGAATCAACTCCAAGCACTATCTGCCACTCACAATTTTCCGGAAGATGTTCATATCTATCATACACTTACCTTTTCGGATTCTTCGGGAACCTATGGAGTTTCTGAACATTATCACTTTGCTATTTTGAAACACAATAAATTCAAGCAAAGTTTAGAAAAAGTCGCAATTTTCTTAATTTTAATAAAAGTAAACGCCTTTTGCTTGCAAAAATATTTTTTAACCCATAAATATATATATATATATATATATATATATATATATATATGTATAAATGTTACCTAATGATGCCAGACATGTATAAAGAACAGGCGGAATTGAATCAAAACTTTTCACCATACACTGCAAATTTAAAAATCCTTTGGTTTTAAGTAATAAGCAAAAGAAATATTTTGGGGTTTTTCAACTTTTAAAAATCTTGTTGCAACTATAACTTTCTTTTGGAATAGCTTTGATATATGACACCTATTGCAATCGACGCGTAATTTAGTAGGCTTTCGATTGCAGGTAGCGGAGTTTGGCGCGGGCGCTTAGTTTTTAATATATAAGTCAATATAATATGAAATTTATTTGTTGGGTGGTTAAGCAATGTCTATATGCATTTCATTGGTGCTTCTTACCAAATCGTCAGTAGACTTCAACCACAGTTTTGCAAAGTTTCAAACTTCTCAACTTATTAAAAGACTTCCAAAAACCATCTGAGAATTATGTTAATTTATATTATATAATATATACATATATTACATATATATACATACTTGACGTCTTTCAACTTTTAAAAATCTTGTTGCACCTATAACTTTCTTTTGGAATAGCTTTGATATATAACAATCCTACATATACCATCCTACAAGATGTTATAACCATTTTTTAAAACCACCGGTCCTTTTCAGGACCACAAATTAAAAAAAAGAGATTATATTTATTCTTACAAATGTAACATATAAATAAGAAAATTTGTTGAAGTGATTGCTCAAATCTTTGCTTATATTGCATGTATCTTATTTTGCAACAATTTTGTCATATAGATTTGTATAGAATTTTTCGATAAAAAGACCATTTAAAGTTTATTTAACATTTTAAATAAATAATTCTAATATTACTTTATTATTATTTTTTAAGGAAGGAATTACAAGAACATTAAATAACCAAGAACAATGAACATAAATTTTTTTATAACCAGTTTTCTTTGGCATTAATTTTGTAAAACAGTTTGCGTTAATAAAACTTTTAAAAAACAAAAACCGCTTTCCAAATGTGTTCTTCTATGAATCAATGTCCTCTTGAAGCATTGTTTACAGCGTTTGATGGAGTATTACTGGTCTTAAGCCGACTATCTGTAAAGAAAGAGATTTAAAATATTTAGGTATGTGCATATTTTAGCGATATATTTTTCATACTTCCACCTATGGCAGATAAACAACATCATTAGCAATGTGGCAAACTACTTCTAACTATAATTCGTCTTGCTGCCATGCAATTTTTCAGCAAAACTGCACCTTCACAGACTATTCCACTATTCAGAATCACTTCACTTTTGTGCGTCTGGAACAGTTTTTCTTCTTAAGACACATTTTGCACACATAAGGATAATAATTCAAATGTAGGTTAAGATGATTCTTGACGGATACAAATTTTTTATAAACGTTATTACACAATCCATAAGAAAAAATCCATTTCTTATTACTTTTGTCCAAGCGAGGTCTTTTGCGCCACAAATCATTTTCATAAGTTTTGTAGAGATTAGTCAGCCACATAGGGCTCATGTTGATGTACTCCAAAACTAAATTTAATTTCTTGAGAGACGTGTCGACACTTTCATATATATATATATATATATATATATATATATATACATATATATATATATATATATATATATATATATTTATATATATATATATATATATATATATTAAATATATATATATATATATATATATATATATATATATAGATATATATATATATATATATATATATATATATATATATAGATATATATATATATATATATATATATATATATATATAGATATATATTTATATAGATATATGTTTATATAGATTTATTTGTAGATATATGTATATATATATATATATATATATATATATACATATATATATATATATATATATATATATATATATATATACATATATAATTGTTTGTTTATTACATTTGGATAAGAGGGCGTTTTAAAACATTTAATACCACAGAAAACACAGAAAACTCAAAAGTGACAGTTCATTTTGGCCCGTATCAGCTTTTGCCTAACGATAGTGCAAACGAGTACAAAATATGTATATGCAAAGCTGAAATAATATGTTAGAAGGAATGGCTATATATAGTCATCTCTAAACATATGTTTTACAATTTACGCAAATAATGGGGGTTGAAAATTCAACAAAAATTTCGTTTAGTTAAAAAATTGTGAAATAAATAATAAAAATAAGTGTTGAGTGATTAAGAGACAATATTAAACTGTTTATAAACATTAAAAGAATATATCAAAAGTCCTAATTTGTGGCTGGCGGTCAATACCGTAAGAAATCAACATAAAAATTAGGCAAGAAGGATTGAAATTCTTGTAAATTAGTTTTATTTTTAATTTTTATTAATTTTGGTGCTCAGAAAAGTAGTTGTTAATGGTTTAAGAACTGTTAAATGTTTCTAAAATATAAATCGTCGCACTGATCATCACGTAATCAACCTGGATACATATATTAAATAGGACTATGGGAGGTGAAACAGGTGCTTAGTCCATGCTAATAGATGGCTAAGCCGCTTAAAAGGCATGCTCACAGGCGTAATGAGAACCTTAAACTATAAATTAAGCCGGGAATGAGAGTTTCATTGAAGTCACAGAAGATCGCATCAAAAAAATCAATTTCTAATCAGAGGTACGACTTAAGTTGGACTGCTGCAAAAAAATTGGAAATTCCACAGACTTAGAAGAAGGCGGTAGGTACATATTATTTATTTTTAGCAAAAGTTATGCTTACAATAGATCCTTTATAAAATTTACTTATATACAATTTACTATTCCATATGTTTCCGTACTAGGCTTGCGTTGACTTCAATGAGCATTTGCACAAAACTACTGGTAATTTCCAACAGATCCGTGTGCCTATTCTACACCCCGATGTTACTGTAGCTTCGAATCCTTCATGTTTCCCAGTCCTTCTAAATATATTATTTTTTAACCGATAATTTGCTGTGTAGATGTAAAGGTATTTATGTTCCTCAACATATTTATTTATTTAAAACAAATAAGAACAATTTTCTTTTATCGTTTATGAAATAGTGTTTTTCCAACCTGAGCGCCTTTGTCAATTTTAGTGGCAAATAAGAAAATTGGAAACCAACATTATGAAAATAAATTTTTTGTTATAGCACAAGTCATGGAAAACCTGCTGAATGAATGTTAGACTGTTTCATAATTTGCATAAAGATCTAAAAGCAATTGGTGAACTGCATATCAGAGAAACGAAAGGATTGTATAGGAATAAGCAAGAGTGTATATAATGTAAGTATTATTCTGTTATAAAAATGTGAAACTTATAAATGTAATCTCTATCAGATTAATGGTTTGTTAAACCTAATTTAAAAGTATTAATCGAAATTTCTATATTTCTTTTAGGGTCACACTGTCTACAAAGAATTCGCTAAAGAAAAAGGTTATTGGAAACAAATCTGAAAGTAGCTGGAAAACATTAGAGTCGAAAATTGTTAAAGTAAATGCAATTGTGATGGTTTTAAGATTCAAAATTTATACGTATAAAAAATATTGATAAACACCATGCAGTACTGTTCTTAAATTTATTTTACTCTCAATAAAAATCCAAGTTCTTTAAAATGTACTACTAAATTTTATTTATTTATTAACAAATCTTATTGATATTGTGTAGGTTTCCACACTACCATAGAGGTACTACACTCAGTGCGTTGCCAATTTTTTTAAATGGCTGGCTTCCCCAATAGGCCTAAACCATTTTTTTCTCAACATGTTCCGGGAAAAAAGCAAAGCCATATATCCTACATAAAAGCACACGAACTTAGTGTTTTGCCCTATGTTCCGATACAAACATTCATATAAATTATTTTTCTCTCACTTTAATTAATTTAAAAACACACTTACATATTCTTCCTACCATTTTTATATTCACTTGATCACTGGTGGAAAGGAGGAATAACTTCACCGCACTAATATCACTATTTTATATTATACACATCACACAAAATATACGTCGTATAATTCGGAAACAAATTCCTAATTCTCTATACCATTTGCATATAGTTGGCTCCTGAAAAATAAAAGTGTTTTAGATATTATTAAATTTATATATGTATAAGAAAAATTTACTTACATATTTTTGCTGCTACCACCACCGATTTGTTTGTTTTTGTGTGCTTTTTTGGCATTTCACACAATTGGTAATTCGTGGACGAAAGAGTAGATAATGTTTCACACATAAATTACCAATTTCAAGCACTAAATTTAACGATAATTTTATTATTTTAAATTTTTAACCAATAATCCTGCCAAGAAATTTTAACTTTTTGTAAACAAAAATATGTCATTTTCTATCGACAAGAAAAAGAAAAGAGACAGCAAACAAAGAAATTTGCTGTCCCTCTCGCAACATCGGTCGAAAACATTACCACTACATACACAGTTGTCATGTCTAATTAGTAGTCTATGTTTAATACTCTGTCGGCCGTGCAACACCGTGCATGGTGCGGCTACGGAAACTGTTTCATTGCCTTTGGCTTTTACATGACCATTGATTCTTTGGTTAATAATCTAAAACAAAAGAATTTCAATTAAATTTGTAATATGCATTTGTGTCCAAACAGAATTAAAATATACTGACAAGATTTCCCATTTCCTTACTCCTGGACGCACTCATGCCACAGATATCTGATATACACCTGATACAACTTGAAAAGGATATGTTACATATTATATTAATTATATATGCATACTTATATATTACTTACCTATAATTATTGGACAATATCTTGGCTCACAACGTAGACAATGAGGAAGAAACCGGCACGAACCAGTGCATAGACTACTGTTTTCTGCGGGCCAGTGTGTAATCTAAGTAATAAGCTCCAAATTGGCCAAATCTATGATGTATTTGCTTCATAAACTAATTAGACATGACAACTGTGTATGTAGTGGTAATGTTTTCGACCGATGTTGCGAGAGGGATAGCAAATTTCTTTGCTTGCTGTCTCTTTTCTTTTTCTTGTCGATAGAAAATGACATATTTTTGTTTACAAAAAGTTAAAATTTCTTGGCAGGATTATTGGTGAAAAATTTAAAGTAATTAAATTATCGTAAGATTTAGTGCTTGAAATTGGTAATTTATGGGTGAAACATTATCTACTCTTTCGTCCACCAATTACCAATTGTGTGAAATGCCAAAAAAGCACACAAAAACAAAAAAATCGGTGGTGGTAGCAGCAAAAATATGTAAGTAAATTTTTCTTATACATATATAAATTTAATAATATCTAAAACACTTTTATTTTTCAGGAGCCAACGATATGCAAATGGTATAGAGAATTAGGAATTTGTTTCCGAATTATACGACGTATATTTTGTGTGATGTGTATAATATAAAATAGTGATATTATTATAAAAATGGTAGGAAGAATATGTGTGCTTTTAAATTAATTAAAGTGAGAGAAAAATAATTTATATGAATGTTTGTATCGGAACATAGGGTAAAACTCTAAGTTCGTGTGCTTTTATGTAGGATATATGGCTTTGCTTTTTGTCCCGGAACATGTTGAGAAAAAAATGGTTTAGGCCTATTGGGGAAGCCAGCCATTTAAAAAAATTGGCAACGCACTGAGTGTAGTACCTCTATGGTAGTGTGGAAACCTACACAATATCAATAAGATTTGTTAATAAATAGATAAAATTTAGTAGTATATTTTAAAGAACTTGAAAATTTATTGAGAGTAAAATAAATTAAATTTAAGAACATTACTGCATGGTGTTTATCAATATTTATTTATACGTATAAATTTTGAATCTTAAAACCATCACAATTGCATTTACTTTAACAATTTTCGACTCTAATGTTTTCCAGCTACTTTCAGATTTGTTTCCAATAACCTTTTTCTTTAGCGAATTCTTTGTAGACAGTGTGACCCTAAAAGAAATATAGAAATTTCGATTAATACTTTTAAATTAGGTTTAACAAACCATTAATCTGATAGAGATTACATTTATAAGTTTCACATTTTTTATAACAGAATAATACTTACATTATATACACTCTTGCTTATTCCTATACAATCCTTTCGTTTCTCTGATATGCAGTTCACCAATTGCTTTTAGATCTTTATGTAAGTTATGAAACAGTCTAACATTCATTCATCATGTTTTCCATGACTTGTGCTATAACCAAAAATTTATTTTCATAATGTTGGTTTCCAATTTTCTTATTTGCCACTAAAATTGACAAAGGCGCTCAGGTTGGAAAAACACTATTTCATAAACGATAAAAGAAAATTGTTCTTATTTGTTTTAAATAAATAAATATGTTGACAAACATAAATACCTTTACATCTACACAGCAAATTATCAGTTAAAAAATAATATATTTAGAAGGACTGGGAAACATGAAGAATTCGAAGCTACAGTAACATCGGGGTGTAGAATAGACACACGGATCTGTTGGAAATTATCAGTAGTTTTGTGCAAATGCTCATTGAAGTCGACGCAAGCCTAGTACGGAAACATATGGAATAGTAAATTGTATATAAGTAAATTTTATAAAGGATCTATTGTAAGCATAACTTTTGCTAAAAATAAATAATACGTACCTACCGCCTTCTTCTAAGTCTGTGGAATTTCCAATTTTGTTGCAGCAGTTCAACTTAAGTCGTACCTTTGATTAGAAATTGATTTTTTTGATGCGATCTTCTGTGACTTCAATGAAACTCTCATTCCCGGCTTAATTTATAGTTTAAGGTTCTCATTATGCCTGTGAGCATGCCGTTTTAGCGGCTTAGCCATCTATTAGCATGCATTAAGCACTTGTTTCGCCTCCCATAGTCCCATTTAATATATGTATCCAGGTTGATTACGTGATGATCAGTGCGACGATTTATATTTTAAAAACATTTAACAGTTCTTAAACCATTAACAATTACTTTTCTGAGCACTAAAATTAATAAAAATTAAAAACAAAACTAATTTACAAGAATTTCAATCCTTTGGGAATCTTGGCTAATTTTTATGTTGATTTCTTACGGTATTGACCGCCAGCCACAAATTAGGGCTTTTGATATATTCTTTTAATGTTTATAAACAGTTTAATATTGTCTCTTAATCACTCAACACTTATTTTTATTATTTATTTCACAATTTTTTAACTAAACGAAATTTTTGTTGAATTTTCAACCCCCATTATTTGCGTAAATTGTAAAACATATGTTTAGAGATGACCATATATAGCCATTTCTTCTAACATATTATTTCAGCTTTGCGTATACATATTTTGTACTCGTTTGCACTATCGTTAGGCAAAAGCTGATACGGGCCAAAATGAACTGTCACTTTTGAGTTTTCTGTGATTTGCTTCGATGCTTCTCTTTCACTAACTATTCTTATATAGCCTTATATATATATGTATAAATGTTACCTAATGATGCCAGACATGTATAAAGAACAGGCGGAAATGAAACAAAACTTTTCACCATACACTGCAAATTTAAAAATGCTTAGGTTTTAAGTAATAAGCAAAAGAAATATTTTGGCGTTTTTCAACTTTTAAAAATCTTGTTGCACCTAAAACTTTCTTTTGGAATAGCTTTGATATATGACACCTATTGCAATCGACGCGTAATTTAGTAGGCTTTCGATTGCAGGTAGTGGAGTTTGGCGCGGGCGCTTAGTTTTTAATATATAAGTCAATAGTTAAAATAAGACATACTTGACGTTTTTCAACTTTTAAAAATCTTGTTGCACCTATAACTTTCTTTTGGAATAGCTTTGATATATGACACCTATTGCAATAGACGCGTAATTTAGTAGGCTTTCGATTGCAGGTAGCGGAGTTTGGCGCGGGCGCTTAGTTTTTAATATATAAGTCAATAGTTAAAATAAGACATACTTGACTTTTTTCAACATTTCAAAATTTTGTTGCACCTATAACTTTCTTTAGGAATAGCTTTGATATATGACAACTACTGCAATCGAGGCGTAACATAGTAGGCTTTTGATTGCAGGTAGCGGAGTTTGGCGCGGGCCCTTAGTTTTTAATATATAAGCCAATAGTTAAAACCACCACCAAAATACATAGCGAGCACGTGGCTCACAAAACAACGTGCATATGGTATGTTTGCAAATAAACCAAAAAATCTTGTTAACTTTTTCAAACCGGTACTTATCGGCTGAGCAGTCTGCAATGTTTGTAAACAGTCAACCATTTTGGATTTGAAGGGGAAATATCTTGTTAACTTTGAAAATATGGCATCTTGTTTTCTTCACTAGCTTTCTTTATTATATGTGTAGCTAAATTATAATTTTACTAACACAAGACTACGATGCCTTAAATCCCGAGATTGACGTCGCCCTCAGTCATGAATATGGTTTCGAATTTTTCTGGCATGCATTAATGCGAGATGGTGTTTATTGTTATCGGGTTGTCTCAATGGCATAGCACTGGTGGTTAAACATTACCGACACATTTGCCTGCGTGTACAAACATATATTACATTTGTAGTAATATTGGTACCACGTAACTTTATGCCCATGCGTTCATATGTATGCATATACATCAGAGAACGAAATGGTGTACTTTTTTAGCCTTTGTGTACATAAGTTTACATCAACGACATCGAAAAAAAGACATTGAAATATGTATACATGCCACATTATATACACAAATACATCTTGAATGTACAGGCCTGTGCATTGAAAACATTGAAGACATTGAAAACATTGAATTCACTTTGTGTCCGTATACACATTGCGGTGATGATAACATTATATTTATTTTTGTATCTTTATAAAATTAATGTGTGGGACTATGAGGCGCCAAGAGTTTTTAAATAGACGCACACATAACGAGAACACCAAAAACAACAGATATACTCATAATAAAAAGGGTCAAATAAAATATATTCATTTTTCGGGCAAGCAATAACATAAAACAACAGAAAGCGGCTATTTTCCACGAATTTGCTGCATTTTGCATATTTTGCAAATGAAATTTAATGTGACAGACGTAAGTATACTTTCATAAATAAAACGATCCTTATAAAATTGCCAGGAAAACGAATTTAAAAAGATATTATTATTATTTCCATCACTACAGAGGCTTGCCACCGAAGGTGTACACAAAAAAATATACACAACGAAAGAAAGGCAATGTCTTCAATGTATTGAGGGTGTACATTGTACAGCGGGTGTACATTAAATTTTCTTGTACACAATTTCGTTCTCTGATATACATACGTATTTATAACGTTAAACTATTATTGTACAAAATATATTTACAGTCTTTTGTGATTTTGTAAAGTAAAACAAGTTATATAGCAAATTAATTTATTGAATATGCTATGTATATCTACAAATGTATCAACTAAATGTTCAAATATCAAACGAAACAAGAAGTACAAAAAAAACGCTTTTGTGGCTGCGCTGCGTTTTTCAGCGTTGAAATAAACATTTTCACAATTTTCCGAGCAACAGATTGTATCAGCTGACGCGTCTGCTCAGCGTGGCGTCTCGCTCATTGGGCCTTAACGCAACACCGCTTATAGAATGTTTAAAAACGCACCATATGTTTTTACAGAAAAAATTTGTGTATGTACGTATATATGTATATATACATACAACAAATTGTAGTGTTTAAAGTTGATTGAGTGGTAATATTAAAAAAGAAGATATGTATATTGTAAAATGGATATGGAAAATATATATTTATTTGTTTAAACTTTTTACGTTTGGGTAAAATGTCACAGAATACTGTTTAGTTTGTGGTGTTTATCATTACGCATCTATACACGACCACAATTGTGCTGGCACAATATGGAAATTTGAAGGTATTTTCGGTGATGGGAGTGGCTATTTTCTGGCATAATTTTTCATCCGGCTTCAATCCCGCACTAGCAGAACAAAACCAATACATACGCACTTATGAAGACAAAGAAAACACAGGTTCTGTTTTCTATTTCACAGAGCGTTTTTCAATCTTCAGTTGTCGTTCGGTACGTCAACATGAATATGAAAACAAAAGGGGTTCATCGCGGAATGTACCTTAAAAAATTCACTTTTCATGTATCTGCAAATTGCACTACACACATACTTTTTTTGTTTGCTTATTTGTCTTAAAAAAACAATTATATATAAACTATAAAAACATTAGTTAAAAATATAAATAATTTTTTACATATGTAATATATGCATTTTTAGTATGATCCTAGTTGATTTCTACAACATTTGATTTAGGCTTTAGTTATTTACATGAAAATTGTATATATATAATGAAACTCATCTCATCACTTATGCGCTAATTTGGTTTCAAAACGCATGTGTACAGCGAACGAAAAATAACACCAAATGAACAAAGAAATTCTAACACACTCAAAGCTGTGTATACGTATACAATTTTATGCCAGATGAATTCATCCCGTGTATTTTGAAAATAACAAAAAATGTGCAGACTAAAAAGTATGCTCGTGTATAGATGCGTACTAACAACATTTATATTAATTTCTTTCATGGCAATTGTATTTGCATTTAAAATGGCGTATACATTTTGTAACTTCACGGCGAATGATCTTATTTTGACGAAATACGTAAATAAGAACTAAACACTTAGTTTAAACACAAATATGTATTTTTAAATTAACTAAAAAAAAGAAGGAACAATAACAAACGCGAAGAAGCAAAATTTAAATGAGTATCAGCTGCAGCTGTTTGACAGTATAACAGCCCTGTTTTAGTAAACATTGGCTGACTTCCAAAACGTTCGTATACAATGTTTGTATACAGTATTGCTACTGTATTTAAACCCCATACACATGCAAAGTTCCGAAGCAATGCATCAACTATAAAACCGATGACTTGCTTGTTTTCTTACTGCATAAAAAATGCTTGGTGGCGACGTTTTGAAATGGTATACATTGTATAATTATTGTACTGCGGCGTTATGAAATATGATGCTTTGTTCAAACACAAAGCAATTGACGTTTTGGAAGTCAGCCATTACTTAATTTTAAGTATTAACGATAGAAGGCCGAACTTCTTTTCTTTCAATTCAGTGTTGTCATAAACAACAAATATTATTATATTTTATTGTTTTTTTTAGAATAAGATTTATTTTTATACATTTCATTTAAATCAATTATGGATAAAATAGAGCAATAGTATATTGAATTAGAAAAACTAGAGAAAAACTTAAAGAAAAGTAAGGACAGAGTTTATTCCGCAGAATATAATGAAAAGATATTAACGCGATTGTTAAACATAAAAATAGAAGTCGATAAAAAATAAAACTTTAATTATTAAATTAACGACGATTATGAAATTTGATAGAAAATGTATGCACAAAAACAGTAAAAATCTCAGGCACAAATAATAAAACTGAAGAAATGGCACATTTCGATATATCGGTAGTTGGCAAAAATATACAAACATTTAAGGGTTCGTACGACCACTTGGTGGAGTTCCTACTTCAGACTGAATTGTTACACGATTTAATAAGGAATGAAGATAGGGAAGATTATATATCTATACAATTTCAAACTAACAGCACATGTTCGCAGGTGTGTTAGGACGTGCAAATAGACCGACATCTCTTAAACTGGATTCACCCATGGTTTCAGAACGATATTGACGTTCGACAACATTTCTAGTTTTTTGAGAGTATGCTCTGAAGCGATTCACCCACTTCGCGCATTTGTTCTGCAACATCAAGGCTACCATATGAAATAATTTTGTAAACTATGTGTGTGAGTTTTACAATTGGGCAATATCACTATGTATTTAATTTTATTTATAACAATATTCACCAGTTATATATTTTTTAATACAAAACAAATACTCAGTATTACAAAAACAATACGAAACAAGTGTGTTGTTATACATACAAAAGTATAAAACAAGTTCTGTATATTATTATACATACATATGTACATATAATATGCTGTGGCATCTCAGTTCTACTTCACTTAAGATATTAAACTTTCTGGCAGCACAGTTGCAATGTTTATTTATTTAGTTATTTATTTAATAAGTCAATAGATTTTACATTTTTACTGACTAGATAACAAATTAGTTCAAGAATTTAAATATAAAATAAGATTTCTTTTCAATACGGTATTACTCTCAGATAAGTTCATGATATGGTAACATTTGTTAAAGTTGACACATGCGCGACGAAAAGAGTCATTATTAGCATAAACAGAGCGCTAATATTTTAATGCCAACATTTCAAAATTGCGAGTAGGTCTTACAGGAACGTTGAAGTATAGTTGATTAAGTAAGAACTCCGAATCAACATCGCCTCGAACCAGTCCCATAACAAATAAAGCACTCAACGTCGATCGTCGACTTTTTAGTGTAGGCAATTTTATTAGAGCAAGTCTACTTTGATACGGCGGTAAGACATACGAATCAAATCAAAATTCAAAACTATTTATAAAAAGATTGTTTAATTTAGTGTTGAGACCTCTTACATTTTGGTATATAATATTAATGGGCTTATTTATAGATAGTTTAATTAGTTTTTGATGACGATGATTTCGGTAAGTGAACAATATCAGTAGTTGGTGTAGTTCTGTATTCATACTCACGAATAAAAGCATTAGGCGGCCAAAAATCTAGATGCACAATTGTATCAAAGTAGTTTTGAGGTATGATTATTTTGAAAGATGCTTTGTTTCTTGGCTCAGAGTAATTAAATTTAAAGACAGTCATTTCAATATTAAGGCCAATCTTATTTGTTATATAATGTTTAATATCATTAGTAGTAGTAGAGGATGCAAATCGAGCAGCAAATATAGTTTTTTTTGGTGAAATAACTTTAAGAGTTGGATTGTTGGAAGAATTAAAAATAGGAATGGATGGATTTGAATTAATTGAGGTACTTGACGGTTTAAAAACAGGAACTGGCGGATTAAAATTAATCGGAACAAATGAGGAAGTTGAATTAGTATTTATACAGGAAGGAGAAACAGGTGCTGTGTTGTTAGGTAAATCAGGAAAATTTGGCGAGGGTTCAGAAGTAGTGACGGGATTTTTTCTGCTATTAATGGCTGCAATGATAACGCATTTTCAGCCTTTTCATCAACAATAGTATTGCTGTCAGTTGTAGGTTTCTTTCTTTTAGGAGAGCACGGACCTTTTTCAAGTAATTTTTTGTATTGATTAAATTTCAAAGAAAGGTTGTTAAGATCATTTTGAATTTCGTTAAACTTTATATGCGTGTTTTTGAAGAATGAATAGAATTCAATATCAAGCGCAATACATTTTTTACAGCACCAGCGCAGGCCTTTATCTTCACGCAGATTGTCGGCAGTTCGAGCAGCCAAATCAACACATTTAGCGTGATAAACAGTATCACAAAGCCAGCAAGATGCCATTGGATCATCAGCTTTGTTGAGGCATTTAGGTTTTGAGCAGGACATATTTAACAAATATTTTATTTGTGACCTTATTTTTTTATTGTTATTTATTACTTGTTGTTAGTTGATTTTTGAAATAACTCGAATAAAGAGGATCAGGTGTAGAATGTAAAAACAGGTTTAAAGCAGAGCAGGAACAAATATTGCTAATTATTATTTTTATTTTCAGTTATTGTATCACAACAGCAGCGATTGTTGTTGTTGGTATTAATGAAAATTGAAATATGCAAAAATTTAAATGATATTGTTGTTTCGGAACGTAAATTAAAATTAAACCAATTAAGGTCCCGAAACAGGTTACTCTCTTTTGCTCTCTCTCTCACTCTCTAAAAAATAAACGTCAAACTACATATAAAAAAACTGTTTCAGAACGTGAAATTCGTTCTGAAACCATGGGTGAATCCAGCTTTACAGACTTAAAAAGGGAAGATTATATATAGGGAAGATTATATATCTATACAATTTCAAACTAACAGCACATGTTCGCAGGTGTGTTAGGACATGCAAATAGATCGACATCTCTTACAGACTTAAAAAGGATATTTATTGAGGCGTTCAAACAGTAGATCTAATAAAAGAAACTCATAAATGTTTTTGTAGTAATTTTTAGTAACTAGTACAAGAAAAAATTTTTTAAATTTTTGGTTACAGAAAATTTTACTGAAATTACTTAAATAAAATTTAATGGTCGCATGAATAAGCAAAAACTTCTATTGGTTTTTGAATAGTCTTGTGGGCGTGTTCGAATTAAAAGACGAAATTATTTAATAATAATTCATTTATTTAATAATATTCTTTTTCTCAAAACCAAAAGCGTGATATTATCTCATCAGGAGAAAAAGGAACAACTTAAAATCTACATAGTAGTAAAAAATAGTAACAGAAATTCATATTTATTATTAGTTGTACGAAAAAGACATTTAATATAAGGTATCACCACAATACCCTCCTCCTAGTTAACGGTATTTAAGAGGAATTCTAACATGACGTCCAGAAGAAGTGGTGCGGGTGGTGGTTCCCGAGAGGGAGCGGGGCTTTTGCACTGAAGTGTTATCATCTAAGGTGCTGTTATTCGCTAATGCTGGCGGATCAAGTTGTAGTCTAACATCTTCTGGTGGGTGGTCGTTGGTTTCAGATCTGTTGTCGTCTTGTGGAGTTTCGGTGGATTTATTTTCATCATAAATATAGGCAGATTTCAGACGATCTATAGAAATCTTCGCGTTTCTCTGGTGCATTTTCACAACAAAATACTTATCGCGTTTACTCAAAACTTCAAAAGGGCCTTCGTAGTTTGGTTCCAGAGGTGTTTTAACGTGGTCGATTCGGACGAAGACATGTTTGCACTCGGCTAACGCAGGCTGAACAAAACTTGACTTAACACCGTGACGAACTGTCTTTGTAGTTGGCAAGTCCGATATCAGTCTACGTAGTGATTGCACAAATTCGGTTTCTGAAGTGTTTCCTTTAGAAGGAATGAGGAATGCTCCTGGGACGCGCAATGATGCACCAAAAACCATCTCAGCAGGACTCAGTCCAATATCAGCTTTCAAGGTTGATCGCATTCCTAAAAGAATCAACGGAAGCACAACGCTCCAACTATTTGTCTCGTAACACTTAATAGCACACTTTAAGGTACGATGCCAACGCTCGATGATTCCATTAGTTTGTGGGTGGTAGGGAGTCGTTCGCAAATGTTTGACACCTAACACCTTTGTTAACTCCTTGAATATTGACGACTCAAATTGCCTTCCTAAGTCGGTGGTAATGCGTAATGGAATACCGTAAACTGAAATCCAACCATTCATAAGAGCACTTGCAACACTTTGGGCGGTTATGTCTACCAGCGGTACAGCCACGGGCCATCCACTATATCTGTCAATGCACGTAAGACAATAGCGGAAACTCTCGGAAGAAGGAAGCGGTCCAACAATGTCCACGTTTATATGCACAAAGCGGGCGTCGACTAGTGCATACTCACCTATTAGTGACTTTGTATGACGTTGTACTTTGGCTCTTTGGCATTGAAGACATGAGCGAACATACTTAGCTACCTCTGTTGACATTGATTTCCACACGTAATGACTAGCTACCAATCTTTTTGTTGCACGGATTCCTGGGTGTGAAAGTGAGTGTAGTTTTCGAATGACAGCTCCTCGGCAATTTTTTGGGACATATGGTCTCACCCTATCCGCTGAAACGTGGCAATAAAGTTTCCTTGTCGAATTCGGAATTTTAAATTTTGTTAATTTTAGGGATGAGTCGCTCTTGCTGTTAAGCTTTAACTGTAGTTCACTGTCATCACTTTTTTGTTCGGCAATTTCGTCAAAATTTATCACTTGATCTTCTACAGTGTTTATACGAGATAACAAGTCTGCTATATTATTGTCGGCACCTGGCAAGTGCCGAATATCCGTCGTATACTGACTTATAAAATCCAATTGTCGTGCTCTACGTGGCGATGCTTTTTCACTTTTTTGCTTAAGAGCAAAAATGATTGGCTTGTGATCTGTAAAAACGGAAAATTCTCTACCTTCTAGAGCGTACTTAAAATGCTGTATGGCCTGGTAAATTGCAGTGAGCTCTCTATCGTATGCGCTGTATTTTTGCTGGGACGCCGATAATTTTTTGGAGTAAAAACCCAATGGCGGGACTTCGTCTCCAACTATTTGGTGCAGAACTGCTCCCACGGCTTCATCCGATGCGTCCGTCGTTAGCGTGAGTTGTGCATTTGGTGCCATATAATTTAACAGTGTCGCTTCAGCAATATCCTTTTTGCAAGCTTCAAAAAAAGCGATGGCTTCATCAGTCCAATTTATTATGGTATTGTCATTTTTCTTATTACCAGGAATCAGGTTTAGCAAAACATTTTGGTTTTTAATCGCATATCGGATGAAAGGACGATAAAAATTTAGCATGCCTAGAAATTTCTTTAAATTTTTAACAACTTTAGGTCTTTTAAAATTTCGAATTGCCTCGACCTTATTGTTGGGTGGCGTAAGTCCATGTTGATTAATTTTGTGGCCCAAAAAAACTAACTCACTTTTTCCAAGCTGGGATTTGTCAAAGTTTACAGACAGATGTGACTGACGTAAGCGGTTAAACACAATTCGTAGGTGCTTAGCATGTTCCTCCTCGGAAGATGATGCTATTAAAATGTCGTCTATGTAAACAAAGACGAAGTCAAGTCCCTTAAAGATTTCATTCATATGACGCTGGAAGGTTTGTGCTGCATTCCGCAAGCCAAATATCATGAAACAAAATGCAAATAAGCCAAATGGCGTGATTATGGCTGTCTTAGGAATGTCGCATGGCTCCACCGGTATTTGGTGGTAGGCCCGTTGTAAATCTATAGTTGAAAAAATTATCTTCCCATACAGTATACTCGTGATATCGCGCAAGTACGGTATGGGATACCTGTCAGGTACGGTAATGTTGTTGAGCGCGCGGTAGTCACCACAGGGTCGCCAGTCCCCGTTTGGCTTCTTTACAAGGTGGAGTGGGCTTGCCCAATTACTGTTTGAGGGTCGACATATACCCATTTCCATTAAATATTCAAACTCCTTTTTCGCTGCCTGAAGTTTGTCTGCGGCTAGGCGGCGAGCGCTAGCGTATGTGGGAGGACCTTTAGTCGTGATGTGATGGGTTACGGTTGAGTCAATTGGGCGCTTGTTGGCATTAATCGTAGCCAGGTCTTTATATTCATTTAAGAGTTTTGCGTATTTGTCTTGTGTGTTGTATGCCAAAATTTGAATACAAGATGAACGTGGCGAACAACCTTTTGATTCAAGTAAAGTAGTGCGATCAATAAGCTTACCTCTTTTGAAGTCGACTAATAGGTCATAGTATTTCAAAAAATCTGATCCTATTATAGCTGAGTTAACATTTGCCACCAAAAACGTCCATGGAAAATTACGTCGCAGACCTAAAGAAACATTAAGTAGCTTTTCGCCGCATGTTTTAATAGGAGTCCCGTTGGTTGCAAACAATCTTCTTGATACACCTACACGAGCATTTTTAACGCTGGACAAAGGCAACACTGAAACATCTGCGCCGGTATCAATCAAAAAATTCTTTTTCGAAACGTCGTCGCTGATGATGAGACGGGCAATGGTGTAGTCGTCTTGAGATTCGCCCGCAGGATCAGAAGGTGAAACTAGTTTTTTGATGATTTTTGTTGGGGAGCCTTTTGTCCAAAGGTCCGATGATACCAGCAATAGTCAGCTTTGGCATTGTTAGGAGCGGCAGGCTCTGCTGACTTTCCTCGTCTTCAAGAAACTGACCGAGAAGAAGAAACGGCGGCCAGATGTTGGAAATCGCCAACTTCCATTATTTTGTCGGCTAATTTAGCCAACTCGCTTAACGTAGCGTCAGATGCTTGTAAAATTGCACGAACCTGTGCTGGAAGTCGCTGTAACCAAAGTGATTTTAAAAAATCTTTTGTCACCTTATCTTTTGACAATGTACTCAGCTCATTGAGAAGTTGAGTTGGTCGTTTGTCACCCAGATCAATTTCTGACAACAGCTTTTGTGTCTTTTTCTGCTCGCTTTCACCGTAACGTTCTAGTATACACTTTTTCAGATTGCCGTACTTGTTATTTTCCGGTGGATTTAAAATAGCGTCTGAAATTTGTACTAGAACGTTTGATTCTATTGCCGCAACAACTGTGTTAAATTTTGAAACGTCACTTAATATGCCCGCAACAGCAAATTGTGCTTCCACTTGTGCTAACCAAATTTCGGCATGGTCAGGCCAAAACGGCGGAACTTTGACCGCAATTCGATTGATGGTTGTAGTCTCGTTAGGCCCCTCTTCAACTGGCGGTGGCTGTTGTTGAATGCTGCTACTTTCATCGTTATTCGACATATTTATGTTTTTATTTTTACCAAACGTCGGGGTCACCACTTTGTGGGCGTGTTCGAATTAAAAGACGAGATTATTTAATAATAATTCATTTATTTAATAATATTCTTTTTCTCAAAACCAAAAGCGTGATATTAACTCATCAGGAGAAAAAGGAACAACTTAAAATCTACATAGTAGTAAAAAATAGTAATAGAAATTCATTTTTATTATTAGTGGTACGAAAAAGGCATTTAATATAAGGTATCACCACAGTCTTTTTAATTATGTATGAGAAAATAATCTTATAAGAATGTATCTTTAAAAATTCACTTTTCATGTTTCTGCAAATTGCACTACATACATACTTTTTTTTTGTTTGCTTATTTGTCTTAAAAAAACAATTATATATAAACTATAAAAACATTAGTTAAAAATATAAATAATTTTTTACATATGTAATATATGCATTTTTAATATGATCCTAGTTGATATCTACAACATTTGATTTAGGGTTTAGTTATTTACATGAAAATTTTATATTTATAATGAAACTCATCTCATCACTTATCCGCTAATTTTGTTTCAAAACGCATGTGTACAGCGAACGAAAAATAACACCAAATGAACAAAGAAATACTAACACACTCAAAGCTTTGTATACGTATACAATTTTATGCCAGATGAATTCATCCCGTGTATTTTGAAAAGAACTAAAAATGTGCGGACTAAAAAATGTGCTCGTGTACAGATGCGTATTTCAAACAAAAAACCAACACAGCTGATTGAAACAGTGATGGCACTTTCCTGTTTGCGTTTCTACAGAAAACGAACGAAATTGTATAAATACTACAATATTTTTTTTTAAATTTGTGATCGATGTAATATCTTTATTATATGTATAGCTAAATTATAATTTTACTAACACAAGACTACGATGCCTTAGATCCCGAGATTGACGTCGCCCTCAGTCATGAATATGGATTCGAATTTTTCTGACATGCATTAGTTCGAGATGGTGTTTATTGTTATCGTTTTGTCTCAATGGCATAGCACTGGTCGCTAAACATTACCGACACATTTGCCTGCATGTACAAACATAAATTACATTTGTAGTAATATTGGTACCACATAAATTTATGCCCATGCGTTCATATATCTGCATATACATCAGAGAACGAAATAGTGTACTTTTTTAGCCTTTGTGTACACAAGTTTACACCAACGACATCGAAAAAAAAAAATTGAAAAATGTGTACATGCCACATTATATACACAAATACATCTTGAGAGTACAGGCCTGTGCATTGAAAACATTGAAGCCATTGAAAACATTGAATTCACTTTATGTCCGTATACACATTGCGGTGATGATAACATTATATTTATTTTTGTATCTTTATAAAATTAATGTGTGGACTATGAGCCGCCAAGACTTTTTAAATAGACGCACACATAACAACAACACCAAAAGCAACAGATATACTCATAATAAAAAGGGTCAAATAAAATATATTCATTTTTCGGGCAAGCAATAACATAAAGCAACAGAAACGCGGCTATTTTCCCCGAATTTGCTGCATTTTGCATATTTTGCAAATGAAACTTAATGTGAAAGACGTAAGTATACTTTCATAAATAAAACGATCCTTATAAAATTGCCAGGAAAACGAATTTCAAAAGATATTATTATTATTTCCATCACTATAAAGGCTTGCCACTGTGAAATATGGCATCTCCATATACACGGAGATGTACGCAAGTACAGGCCGAAGGTGTACACAAAAAAGTGTACACAACGAAAGAAAGGCAATGTCTTCAATGTATTGAGGGTGTACATTTTACAGCGGGTGTACATTAAATTTTCTTGTACACAATTTCGTTCTCTGATATACATACGTATTTATAACATTAACCTATTATTGTACAAAATATATTTACAGTCTTTTGTGATTTTGTAAAGTAAAACAATTTATATAGCAAATTAATTTATTGAATATGCTATTATTTTTATATACAAATGTATCAACTAAATATTCAAATATCAAACCAAACAAGAAGTAAAAAAAAAAACGCTTTTGTGGCGCACTCTTATTCAACATACATACACGCCATTACTCTTGCGTATTTCTGCGTAAAATTCTATTTTCTGTAGGTTGGCTGCACTGCGTTGCGTTTTTCAACGTTGAAATAAACATTTTCACAATTTTCCGTGTAACAGATTGGATCAGCTGACGCGTTTGCGCAGCGTGGCGTCTCGGTTATTGGGCCTTAACGCAACTCCGCTTATAGAATGCTTAAAAACGCACCATATGTTTTTACAGAAAAAATTTGTGTATGTACATATATATGTATATGTACATACAACAAATTGTAGTGTTTAAAGTTAATTGAGTGGTAATATTAAAAAAGAAGATATGTATATTGTAAAATGGATATGGAAAATATATATTTATTTGCTTAAACTTTTTACGTTTGTGGAAAATGTCACAGAATACTGTTTAGATTGTGGCTATTTCTGGCATAATTTTTCATCCGACTTCATTCCCGAACTAGCAGAACAAAACTAAACATACGCACTTATGAAAACAAAGAAAACACAGGTTCTGTTTTCTATTTCACAGAGCGTTTTTCAATCTTCAGTTGTCGTTCGGTGCGTCAACATGAATATGAATACAAAAGGGGTTGATCGCGGAATGTACCTTTAAAAATTCACTTTTCATGTTTCTGCAAATTGCACTACATACAAACTTTTTGTTTGTTTGCTTATTAGTCTTAAAAAAAACAATTATATATAAACTATAAAAAGATTAATTAACAATATAAATAATTTTTTACATATTGTTACGTTTTTAGACCTTTTCGTAAAAACGGTTTTATTACTTATCCTTCAAGGATTCGTTTTATTGCATCAAATTAAAACACGGACAAATTAATTTTAGAAATATAATGCAGCAACACTTTATTTACACGAGTATTTGTACTACTCAACACATAGCGATGTTAACACGTCTATATTTGAAATCACACTAACTCGCTGAGCTCTGGCAGCGCCTTTATATAGCAAAAATGACGTCGTCTGGTAACCTCGCGAAACTACTGGGCATGGTGGTTGTATTTTACTTGACATGGAGCTATATACGTGTGTTTGTATACATGACAATGCTGACTTATTTGCTTTGCTTATGGTAACTATATGTGGTTGTATGTATGTGTGTTCTGTGTGTTTTGCCTATGTGTGTTGTGTGGTTTTGTTTCTTCTTCTGCCATGTGTATATGGTTGTGTATACTTGTGAACCTGTTTAGGTTTATTAGCAGTGAATACTTGCATACAAGATCATTAAAAATAACATCTCTTAGCATTTATGTTGCTAGGTTTTTCGTTGTTGTTGTTTACACTTATTATTGGCACAGCCTCGAATTATCTTGTATATTCTGGAGTATTCCATTTCCGTTAATTTGAATATTATATATATTGTGTTGACCAGGGTTGTAACATTTTGACAACTAGAGATTACTTGGCAGTGCTGCCAAGTACATATAGCCACATTGTCGTTTTATTTAAATCTATTTCTAATCTTTGTAACAATATGTAATATATGCATTTTTAATATGATCCTAGTTGATTTCTGCAACATTTGATTTAGGCTTTAGTTATTTACATGAAAATTTTATATATATAAAGAAACTCATCTCATCACTTATCCGCTAATTTTTTTTCAAAGCGCATGTGTACAGCGAACGAAAAATAACACCAAATGAACAAAGAAATACTAACCCAATCAAAGCTGTATATACGTATACAATTTTATGCCAGATGAATTCATACCGTGTATTTTGAAAATAACAAAAAATGTGCGTACTAAAAAGTATGCTCGTGTATAGAAGCGTACTAACAACATTAATATTAATTTCTTTCATGGCAACTGTATTTGCATTTAAATGGCGTATAAATTTTGTAACTTCACGGCAAATGATCTTATTTTGACGAAATACGTAAATAAGAACTAAACACTTAATTTAAACACAAATATGTATTTTTAGATTAACTAAAAAAGAAGGAACAATAACAAACGCGAAGAAGCAAAATTTAAATGTGTATCAGCTGCAGCTGATTGACAGTATAACAGCCCTGTTTTAGTAAACATTATTTACTTTTAAGTATTAACGATGGAGGGCACAACTTCTCTTTTTTCAATTCAGTGTTGCCATAAACAACAGATATTATTATATTTTATTGATTTTTTAGAATAAGATTTATTTTTATATATTTCATATAAATCATTTGTGGATAAAATAGAGCAATATTATATTGAATTAGAAAAACTAGAGAAAAACTTTAAGAAAAGAAGGGACAGAGTTTATTCCGCAGAATATAATGAAAAGATATTAACGCGATTGTTAAAAATAAAAAAAGTCGATAAAAAATAAACTTTAATTATTAAATTAACGACGATTATTAAATTTGATAGAAAATGTATGCACTAAAACAGTAAAAACCTCAGGCACATATAATAAAACTGAAGAAATGGTACAATTCGATATATCGGTAGTTGGCAAAAATATACAAACATTTCAGGGTTCGTACGACCACTTGGAGGACTTCCTATTTCAGACTGAATTTTACACGATTTAATAAGAAATGAAGATAGGGAAGATTATATATCTATACAATTTCAAACTAACAGCACATGTTCGCAGGTGTGTTAGGACATGCAAATAGACCGACATCTCTTACAGATTTAAAAAGGATATTGATTGAGGCGTACAAACAGTAGATCTAATAAAAGAAACTCATAAATGTTTTTGCAGTAATTTTTAGTAACTAGTAAAAGAAAAAAATTTTTTAAATTTTTGGCGTACAAACAGTAGATCTAATAAAAGAAACTCATAAATGTTTTTGCAGTAATTTTTAGTAACTAGTAAAAGAAAAAAATTTTTTAAGTTTTTGGTTACAGAAAATTTTACTGATATTACTTAAATAAAATTTAATGGTCGCATGAATAAGCAAAAACTTCTATTAGTTTTTGAATAGCCTTTTTAATTATGTATGAGAAAATAATCTTATATGTATGTACCTTTAAAAATTCACTTTTCATGTTTCTGCAAATTGCACTACATACATACTTTTTTTTTATTTGCTTATTTGTCTTAAAAAACAATTATATATAAACTATAAAAACATTAGTTAACAATATAAATAATTTTTTACTTATGTAATATATGCATTTTTAATATGATCCTAGTTGATTTCTACAACATTTGATGTAGGCTTTAGTTATTTACATGAAAATTGTATATATATAATGAAACTCATCTCATCACATATCCGCTAATTTTGTTTCAAAGCGCATGTGTACAGCGAACGAAAAATAACACCAAATGAACAAAGAAATACTAACCCAATCAAAGCTGTGTATACGTATACAATTTTATGC
The DNA here is from genome assembly GCA_963675445.1 of Linnaemya vulpina. Lineage (NCBI taxonomy): Eukaryota > Metazoa > Arthropoda > Insecta > Diptera > Tachinidae > Linnaemya > Linnaemya vulpina. Next base: position 10,913,927 of record OY776281.1, read on the forward strand.
CAGATGAATTCATCCCGTGTATTTTGAAAATAACAAAAAATGTGCGTACTAAAAAGTATGCTCGTGTATAGATGCGTACTAACAACATTTATATTAATTTCTTTCATGGCAATTGTATTTGCATTTAAAAAGGCGTATAAATTTTGTAACTTCACGGCAAACGATCTTATTTTGACGAAATACGTAAATAAGAACTAAACACTTAATTTAAACACAAATATGTATTTTTAGATTAACTAAAAAAAAAAATAAGGAACAATAACAAACGCGAAGAAGCAAAATTTAAATGAGTATCAGCTGCAGCTGATTGACGGTATAACAGCCCTGTTTTAGTAAACATTATTTACTTTTAAGTATTAACGATAGCAGGCAGAACTTCTTTTCTTTCAATTCAGTGTTGCCATAAACAACAAATATTATTATATTTTATTGTTTTTTTAGAACAAGATTTATTTTTATATATTTCATGTAAATCATTTATGGATAAAATAGAGCAATATTATATTGAATTAGAAAAACTAGAGAAAAACTTTAAGAAAAGAAGGGACAGAGTTCATTCCGCGGAATATAATGAAAAGATTTTAACGCGATTGTTAAAAATAGAAAAAGTCGATAAAAAAATAAAACTTTAATTATTAAATTAACGACGATTATTAAATTTGATAGAAAATGTATGCACTAAACCAGTGAAAACCTCAGGCACATATAATAAAACTGAAGAAATGGCACAATTCGATATATCGGTAGTTGGCAAAAATATACAAACATTTAAGGGTTCGTACGACCACTTGGATGACTTCCTATTTCAGACTGAATTGTTACACGATTTAATAAGAAATGAAGATAGGGAAGATTATATGTCATAAACTAATTAGACATGACAACTGTGTATGCAGTGGTAATGTTTTCGACCAATGTTGCGAGAAGGACAGCAAATTTTTTTGTTTGCTGTCTCTTTTCTTTTTCTTGTCGATAGAAAATGACATATTTTTGTTTACAAAAAGTTAAAATTTCTTGGCAGGATTATTGGCGCAAAATGGAAAATAGATGATTTTGCGCCAAGTTGTTGCTCTAAGTTGGTAATTAATGGATGAAATATCATCTATAGATTCATTCTTTGATTACCAACACTGTGCGAAGATAAACTAAAGCACAGAAGAGCAAAATTCAGTTAGTGGTCTTTGCTTAAAAGGTTGGTTTATATTGTGATCAGTTTTTTCTGTGGTGATGAGTTTCATCACAAAATTATAAATAAATATTAAAGAATATTTTAATAAAAATTTAAAGGTGACGATTCCACAAAGGAGAGTGTTCTAAGAGTGTGTATTTTAAAGGCGACGATAGTGGTAGCAGCTACAACATGTAAGTATATATTGTGATATATAAAGTGTGAAAAATTATTTATGTAAATGTATTCCAGGAGCCGCAAGTGCATAATGGGATGTCAAGAAAGCCAGAAGTTACACTTGTTCCCGAAAGATCCGATCAGGTGAGTCAATAGTACTTATATTCTATAGAAAAGTGCATTAGCATGAACTTATTAGAAAATAATGTTCATATACTATATTTCCATTTACTGGTAATTTGGTTTTCAATTTTATTGTAGTTTATCAAATGCATTTAAAGTTATCTGCTTATACTATGTTTCCATTATTACTGTATCTATACTGTTTCAGTAATAATGGAAACATAGTATATGCAGATAACTTTAAATACATTTGCTAAACTACAATAAAATTGAAAACCAAATTACCAGTAAATGGAAATATGCCAAAACATAATACTGTACCAGTAAATTTACGTCGTTTATTACCAGAAAATGGAAATATAGAAAACGCAGTATTATATAGAAGTACAGTATTATAGTTTATTAAATGTATTCAAAATGATTTCCATAAACTATATTTCCATTTACTGGTAATTTGGTTTTCAATTTTATTGTAGTTTATCAAATGCATTTAAAGTTATCTGCATATACTGTGTTTCCATTATTACTGATACAGTATAGATACAGCGGGTAGGTATCTACTACCGTTTTTATATTATATGTACATGTTTTTGAAATAGTAATTTGAAAATAATAATAGAAAATAATTTTAAAGAAGCATGTCATTTATATAGTAAAATAAATAAATAAATATTTATTGGTAGAAGTACATAAAAATCTATATTTGGAAAAATTAATTTTTATGAAAGAAACGCTATTGGGAAATGTACTTTCTTAAAAAATTTATTTTTGGAAAGAGTATTTTTCCCAAAAAGTAATTGCTTGAAAAAGTTAATTTTCTCAAGAAGTATATTTTGCTTACAATATTTTTTGCTTATTTATTTTAGGCGTTCGGAATGGCTTCGCATTTTAGGTGTGAAGTCGTCGTTGAAACGGCCGTTTGTCTGTAGTCGGCATTTTTCGGTGGAATATATATTTGGAAATAAACTTTCTAAATTTGCTATTCCTAAAAATTGAAATGTTGAACTAAAGACAAGGTTTGAAAAAACTAGTTCATATATTAAAGCATCTCAAGTTCCAATACAAGAATGTGCGCAAGAGGGAATTGAATTTTTCTACAGACGACATTTCAGAAGACTTTCCAGTAGGTAAAGACCCGACGAAAACTAACAGCGAAAGTTTTCATAACGCACAGGAGACAATGGACGTAGGATACTTAAATTAAACACAAATATGTATTTTTAGATTAACTAAAAAAAAAAGAAGGAACAATAACAAAAGCGAAGAAGCAAAATTTAAATGAGTATCAGCTGCAGCTGATTGACAGTATAACAGCCTTGTTTTAGTAAACATTATTTACTTTTAAGTATTAACGATAGAAGGCAGAACTTCTTTTCTTTCAATTCAGTGTTGCCATAAATAACAAATATTATTATATTTTATTGTTTTTTTTAGAATAAGATTTATTTTTATATATTTCATATAAATCATTAATGGATAAAATAGAGCAATATTATATTGAATTAGAAAAATTAGAGAAAAACTTTAAGAAAAGAAGGGACAGAGTTTATTCCGCAGAATATAATGAAAAGATATTAACGCGATTGTTAAAAATAAAAAAAGAAGTCGATAAAAAATAAAACTTTAATTATTAAATTAACGACGATTATTAAATTTGATAGAAAATGTATGCACTAAGACAGTAAGAACCTCAGGCACAAATAAGAAAACTGAAGAAATGGCACAATTCGATATATCGGTAGTTGGCAAATATATACAAACATTTAAGGGTTCGTACGACCACTTGGAGGACTTCCTATTTCAGACTGAATTGTTACACGATTTAATAAGAAATGAAGATAGGGAAGATTATATATCTATACAATTTCAAACTAACAGCACATGTTCGCAGGTGTGTTACGACATGCAAATAGACCGACATCTCTTACAGACTTAAAAAGGATATTGATTGAGGCGTACAAACAGTAGATCTAATAAAAGAAACTCATAAATGTTTTTGCAGTAATTTTTAGTAACTAGTAAAAGAAAAAATTTTTTAAATCTTTGGTTACAGAAAATTTTACTGAAATTACTTAAATAAAATTTAATGGTCGCATGAATAAGCAAAAACTTCTATTGGTTTTTGAATAGTCTTTTTAATTATGTATGAGAAAATAATCTTATATGAATGTACCTTTAAAAATTCACTTTTCATGTTTCTGCAAATTGCACTACATACATACTTTTTTTTTGTTTGCTTATTTGTTTTGAAAAAACAATTATAAACTATAAAAACAGTAGTTAACAATATAAATAATTTTTTACATATGTAATATATGCATTTTTAATATGATCCTAGTTGATTTCTACAACATTTGATTTAGGCTTTAGTTATTTACATGAAAATTTTATATTTATAATGAAACTCATCTCATCACTTATCCGCTAATTTTGTTTCAAAACGCATGTGTACAGCGAACGAAAAATAACACCAAATGAACAAAGAAATACTAACACACTCAAAGCTTTGTATACGTATACAATTTTATGCCAGATTAATTCATCCCGTGGCTTTTGAAAAGAACTAAAAATGTGCGGACTAAAAAATATGCTCGTGTACAGATGCGTATTTCAAACAAAAAGCCAACACAGCTGCTTGAAACAGTGATGGCACTTTCCTTTTTGCGTTTCTACAGAAAACGTACGAAATTGTATATATACTACAATATTTTATTTTAAATTTGTGATCGATGTAATATCTTTATTATATGTATAGCTAAATTATAATTTTACTAACACAAGACTACGATGCCTTAGATTCCGAGACTGACGTCGCCCTCAGTCATGAATATGGTTTCGAATTTTTCTGACATGCATTAAGCGGCTATTACATGGTACGACTTGGTCTGATGAGAGAGAGAGTTTTGCTATTAGACTATCATACCAAGTCGTCAAACATCAGTATAAAAGCAAACACTGTATGGTGAGGTTTATGTTTATTGTGGCGCGAATTAATTATTCGTAATACACGGAGTTCAAAAAAATATTTTTTCTTCACGCTTATGCGTGTTGTTTTCTTTATTATATTTTCTTGACTAATTCTAATTTTACAAAAATCTTAATTTATATGTTAGTTTCTTATCAACTACGTGCTTACAATATTTCTTATTATTATTTTAAACTGTTGTTTATGGTGTTTATCTTACATTATGTTTCTTTGTCTTATTGAACATGTTTGTTTTTAATCTATGTTTCTTTGTCTTATATTTTACATTATATTTCTTTGTCTTATTGAACATATTTGTTTTTTGTTTAATCTATGTTTCTTTGTCTTAAATATTTAAACATGTTCATTTCTGTTTAATCTGTTTATGACTCATAGTTTTTTACTTAATATCATCCTGCATGTCTGAGCATGCTATTCTTATCTTAAATCTTAATATTATGTGATACCATAGAGACTGACCCTAACTCCCCCCTGGGTTAAGCAAGATCGTCCCGATCTTTCCTAATGAGATGTATTTCTATTTTGTATGCTCTGTTAAAATTTTCTATTTCCGTCTTCCTCCTACATTCAGTTATACATGTTGTAATTTTTATTATAAAGTAGATTATTATTGTTAGTAGTATAAGAAAAAATATACTGTAAAAGAAAGATCTAATGGGATGTTCCTCAATTGGGATGGTGAATTTTTTTAATGAATCTATATTGCTAAAAGCCAGTGTGCTATCAGATTCTATTATTTCTAGAATTTCGAAATTTTCATTATGTTTCATATGGATAGCTTTGTTTATTGTATCATGAATATTCCTAAATATCTTGTTATCTATCGTGACTTCGTCTGTATATGTTACTAAGGTTATACCAGTGGTGGTAATATTGTTGACATTGTGGTCTCCGTCCAGTAATATTGAGCCTTCGTCAATTTCTAACAGTTTTTCGTTATATTCTTGAACCACTGTGCATTTACTATTTCTGTTATTGAGTAGTTGGATTATGCATGTGTCTGTTTCGTTATTTGTTTGGCATATGCTCCTTCCCAGATAGTTCTTGCAAAGCTTTACTCTAATATATTCTTTGTGGCATTCAGCGATTAGTTGATCTGTCTGAACTTTTCCATGTCTAAAGCTTATAGGTGTGAATTTAAAAAGGTTACAGTGTTTATTAAGTATGGGATATTTATACATTGTTATGAATAGCTCCCCTGTACCTGCTACGTGTACATCTGCATATTCCAATATGTTTATTATTGGTACCGAGATTAATTCATGTTCTAATATTTCCTTTATATCGTCCATATTCAAAGATTCTGTAAGATATTCATTATTCTTCGCGGCATTTATTGTTCGAACAAGTAAAAGTAGCTGTTCGTGCACTTCTTTTATAATGATGTGGTTTTCTAAAGTGTGGCCTTGTAATGAATCGATTAATTTCTCAAACCTAGAGTTCATTAAGCGTTGTTTTTCATTATTGTTTATTAATACATTTATTGCTTTTTCCATTTCTATGAAGTCATTATGATCTGGGTTTCCAGTGATAAATTTTAGTGCAGACCCTAGGAAGTTAAGTGATCATGAATATCTTTTGTGTTCATTCAGTTGTCCTGCTAGTGTCTCAATTTTCTTTATCCAAACTTTTTCCTGAGTAGTAGGCTTATATTCTTTTGTAACGATATTTCTGTATGGTGTGAGTATTTTTGTCAAGTTAGTTACGTGAAAAAGATATGAAAATTCGTTGAAAAGCAAAGCGTCTTCGGTTTTAGTTAGCAAGAATTTTCTATCTTCTAATTTTTTTATTTCCACGTCTGCTTTTATTGCTAATACGGCATTCACGAGTAATATTAGGAATTTGAGTGTCTTCATTTTTTAATGTATAGTTTTTTATGTTGTCCTTGTGTACGATAACTCCTCCCTGTGTTAAAATCGTGTCCTCACGATCTTCTTTTACTATGTGTTTTTTATATCTTGCGTTATTTTTCTTTCTTAATCCTGATATTTTTACTAGTATTTGTTCACCTGGATCAAATGTGCGGTGTTTTCTTCCCTGGTTTAATTTTTCCAATGTTTTTCTTGATGCTGTTTTTATTTTTTCTGATATGTCTTGTTGGTTGTATTCTATTCTACCAAAATGTATGTCGCTGGGCTTATGTTCTGTTACCGTATGTATCGATTCATTGAGTGCTTTAACTGTCCTAAATATTTCTTCTATTATCGTTGTACTATTCTGTATTTTAAATATTCTAGATAATTCTGATATTGTATTGTGTACTCTTTCGACTTGACCGTTTGCTGTTGATCTATAGACTGGTGTCTCTACTTTCTCTATGTTGTATTTTCCGCACATCTGCTTTACTGAAGGTGATGTAATGCAGGGTTCATTATCAGTCATGAGTCGTTTGCAGTTTGGAAAATTATTTGTGATTAATTCTTCTAGCTTATCACTCATTCGTTCTTTTGATTCACACTCTCTTATCGCTATGTATTTTGAATATTTATCTATTGCAACCAAAAATATTTTCTTATCGTTATAATATATATCTGCGTGTATATGTGTTCCTTTTTCTATTGGTATGTCTGAATCTGTCAGAGGTTCTCGTGTAGGTTGCCTTTCATATTTTCCAAAGAGTCATGCTACGCATTTTTTATTGTATGCTTTACATTGTCTTTTTAAATTTGGCCAAAAAAATGTTTCAAGTATCTCCTTAATGTTGTTTTTATACCCCCTATGAGCTCTATCGTGAGTTTCTTTGATTATTTTAATTTGTTCTTCTTTATCAGAAACATCTCTTAATTTCTTTTGTGTATAAACGAATTTCATTCCATTGAATATTTCTTTTATTTTCCCACCAAATCGGTATATTGTTTCGGGATTTGTATATATTGCTGTTATTCTATTTGGGTTTAGTATCTGTTTTAATTCACGGATTAAGTTTTCTTCGTTTGTAAAATGTACCTGATGTCGGATTTTGTTTGTAAACACCGTATTTGTTATTGTTTTGTTGGTGTCTACGCTTGGTATTAGTTCGATTTGAGTCGCATATGTATTGAAGGGTTGGGATACTGCTTCAATAGCATTTGTTGGAGAACTTATTGCTGAGTGAACTGTACTGATAGTTGAAGAGTTTATTTGCTGTCTTGAAAGTGCATCGGCTACGACATTCAAATGACCTGGTTTATATACCAGTTTTGCTCCAAAATCCTCGATTATGTTTTTCCACCTCATAAGTTTTGTGTTTGGATTTTTTTCAGATATTGCAAATGTTAAGGACTGGTGGTCGGTTTAAATTGTCAAATCAGCTACACCATAAATATAGTTTCTAAGTTTTTGTAATGACCAAATAATTGCCAATAATTCTTTTTCATTGGTGCTGTAATTTTCCTCTGTTTTACTTAAAGTGCGTGATAAGAAAAATATCGGTTTCTTGTATTGACTAAGAACTGCTCCAAGTGCTATGTTGGATGCATCAGTTGTTAGTTCAAAAGGTTTAGAATAGTCGGGTTGGAAAAGTTCTACTTGTTCCCTTAAACATGTTTTTAAGTTATTTATGGCTTCTAATGCTTGCTTATCAAGGTTTATATACGTATTCTTACTCTTATTTTTTCCTACTTGGCCGTTGTCTCCTCTCAAATGTACTGTCAATGGTTTGGCTATGCTGGCGTATCCCCTAATAAATTTTCTATAATATCCCGTCATTCCTAAAAATCCTCTTAAGTCCTTCAGAGTTTTAGGAATAGGGTAATTACTAATTGCTTCTACTTTCTCAGGGTTTGTTGAAATCCTATTATGTTTTATAACATGTCCTAGGTATTCCACTTCCGTTTGAAAGAATTTAGATTTCTCGTCAGATACCTTGAGTGTTGCTTTATTTAATGCTTCAAATATTATTTCGATATGCTTCATGTGTTCTTCGATTGAAGAGGAGTATATGATTACATCGTCTATATATACGTATGCAAATTTACCTATGTAGTCTCTAAGAATGTCATCCACACATCTCTGGAATATTGCAGGTGCATTTTTTAGGCCAAAGGGCATTCGAATAAATTCATATTTACCGCCCTTTTACACAAAATGCTGTTTTTTCCCTATCTTTTTCAGCGATTCTTATCTGGTGAAAGCCAGATTCTAAGTCTAAAGTGGTAAAATATTGGGCTTTACCTAAGTTTTGTATGGTCATATTCACATCTGGAATAATGTACCTATCTGTAATTGTGTTGGCGTTCAATTTTTGGAAATCGATGACCATTCGTTTTTTGGGTCTTCCTTGTTCATCCATACCCTTTTTAGGGACTGTCCATATTGGAGAGTTGTATGGGCTATTGCTTTTTTGTATAATTCCTTCATTAAGTAATTTTTTTATTTTTTTATTGACGAACTCATTATCCGCTATGGGATATGGATACTGTTTCGTCCATATTGGCTCTTCGTTTTGTGTTCTGATGGTGGTTTCAATAGTCGTTGTGAAGGGTAATGGTCCTATTCCATTATTCTCCTTCATAATTTTATCTATCTTTTGCCTATATTTTTCTTCTCCTACGATATAATTCAGTTTGGGTTGACTCGCACTATCTATGGTGGTTAAGGTCATATCCCTAAGGTTTATACTAGCATTTAATACATTTAGTCCTTCTAATCCTAAAATCATGTCAAATGATTCAATATTACTTAATTCAAAAAATGTTATTTCCCTATTCATTAATTTAATTATTCTTTTCGTGTTTATTATAGAGTAACCGTGTATGGTTTTTATTTTAATGGGTTTAATTTTTATCCTATCTGAAGAGTCGCAATTTATATTTATATAATTATGGGTTGCACCGGTATCAATTAAAATATCATATTTTTTATTACTTAAATCACTAGTTAAGGTGAGATAGGGCAACCCGTCTCTTAGTTTAAATTATCTAATCTTATGTTATTTACCATTTGTCCTGTTTCCGCGTACATACTTGAATTGTCATCTTCTTGGGGTGTATGGTTTATTCGTTGTTGTTTATTGATGTAATGATTACCACTGTGTTCCCGCTTCCATGGTCGGTTGTCTACGAAAGGTTGATGTGGAGTGTTGTAATTGGCATTAGTTCTCCTTTGTGCATGTACAATCTGCCTGGAGTCCGTTTCCATAGGGACAGGTTTAGGTTGTTGATTGTTGTAGCTTCGTTGATTATAGTGTTGTTGAAAATGTCCTTTCTGTGGTGTAAAATTTGGACGTCTATAATGATGTGTATGGTGATAGGACTGCTCTTTCTGTGAGTGATGGCTCTGAGGTTGTTTGTTTTCGTTATCGTATGATAACCGTAAATTCTGATGATGGTTATCATGCTCAATAGTTCTAGCAACAGCATATGCATGTTCTAGATCATTTAAAGAGTTGGCATATAAAGTAGATCTGATGAAAGCGTTAGTTACCCCAGAAACGAATACACGTACTGCTTCATCATTAGCATTTCTTATCATAGCTTCTATTGCAGTGGGATGGTCACCAGACATTGAAATTTTGGATGTAACTAAATTCAATGCTTGATTTATTCTGTCATGATATTCTGACAGAGATGATTTATTTTGTTTTATTCTTCTCATTTCTTCTTGGAGGACATATAGTGGACGTATGTCAGCATATGTGTAATCCAATCTATTTCGAATAGCTTCAAAATTAAACGGAGTATTATTGTTGGTTAATATATCTGATGCTTAGCCTCTGATTTTTGATTTAATTATGGAAAGGGCTTCAGAGTAACGGCTTTGTCCTTCAAAATTTTTTATGTCGTTCATTAATCTTGAGGCGTCTTCTCGCCATGCCCTATACTCTGCTTGGTTACCACTGAATGTTGGCAGGGCTTTAAATACTTCCAGGGAGATGTCAGAGGGCTGTTGGTAGTTTGTTACCACATCCTTGAGTTTCACCACTGGTGCTGGTTCTAGCAGCGGGTTGACACGAATACTTGCCATTTTCTCATTTAGTGCTTGGCAATATTGCTCCATTTCGAGTAGTCTTGCAGTGAGAACTGCTATGCGTTCTTCGTTGGTTGCCATTTCCAATGGACGCTGTTCGTCAAAGTTCCCTTCACGTTTCTTTTTAAATGCGTGCATGAATTTGTTGAATATTTTGCTTTCACTGTTTTTTTATATATATATCCTCTTCTATGCAGGATTTTGTTTTTTTCTTTTTATTAAACGATTTTTGATAAATTCTTTAAAATAAGTTTTTTTTTAATATTAAAATTTGTTGAGATTTTTTATTTTTGTTTTCTCTATGGAAAATTTTATTTTTTATTTTTTCTTCCTATGAAGAAATTTTTCACTCGCGTCCTTGCTGCGACAAGGATTCCACGATGGTCCGCCTCTGAAGGATAAGTATAATTATCCTCCTGGCAGGATCGCCAGTTAATTATTCGTAATACACGGAGTTCAAAAAAATATTTTTTCTTCACGCTTATGCGTGTTGTTTTCTTTATTATATTTTCTTGAATAATTCTAATTTTACAAAAATCTTAATTTATATGTTAGTTTCTTATCAACTACGTGCTTACAATATTTCTTATTATTATTTTAAACTGTTGTTTATGGTGTTTATCTTACATTATGTTTCTTTGTCTTATTGAACATGTTTGTTTTTAATCTATGTTTCTTTGTCTTAAATATTTAAACTTGTTCATTTCTGTTTAATCTGTTTATGACTCATAGTTTTTTACTTAATATCATCATGCATGTCTGAGCATGCTATTCTTATCTTAAATCTTAATATTATGTGATACCATAGAGACTGACCCTAACTCGCGTGAGTTAGTTGCTGACGAATTGTTAGATGAGAAAAAGAAAAAAAAAACCAATTTGTACAAAACAATGGTTGAATCAAAGACGAAAACGATCCCATACAAATTTATTAAGAGAACTGCAAACAACGGCACCCGACGATTATAAAAATTTTTTAAGAATGGATTCCGCAGCTTATAATGAATTATATGAAAATGTTAAGCCGTTCATCGAAAAACAGAATACGAATATGCTAGATTCTATTTCTGCAAATGAACGTCTCTCGGCAACACTACATTTCCTAGCAACAGGCCAGAGTTATGCTGCATTAAAATACTCAACTTATATAAGTCAGCCATCTTTAACCCACATTGTGGTTGAAATATGTGCAAGAATAATACAAGTTCTACGAGAATATATTCATGTACGAAAAATTTTATTTACATTAGTATAAAATATATTTTATTATTATTCATAGTCGAAATTGTTGAAGAAGTCCTGTATAGGATTGCTACTGGTATCCGTATTAGAAAACACAGTAGGAGGATCCTAAAGATTTAAGTTTGAAATACTTTTGTAAAATACTGTATTAAAAATAATAAAATATATAAAAAAAATCTTATTTATTTTGATACATAGTTTTATTTAGTTTGCCTTTATTATTTTTTTGGGTGGAATTTACAAATTTAATTTTAATTACAAACTAACCTCATAAAGCGATTCCTCTTCTTCTAACTCCAGTGAGGAAACTCTCTCCTTCTGCGTCTCTTGGTCTCTTAAAAAGTGTAACTCATCAAAATACCATAAAGAGCTCACATATACATCGTCAACACCAGCTCCTGACTTCCCACTTTGTTTAATTTTTTTCAACTCACGTCTATAAGAGGTACGCAAATTATTAATTTTCTTTTTAACAACTTCAATTGTTGCTCCGGGTTCAACTGTTTTTAATTTTTCAAGAAGTTTGTCATAACCCTTCTGCTTAAGAAGTTTATTGTGGTATACTTCACTTTTTACCTGCTACAATTCTGGCAAACTTTTATGTATTTCAATGAACTCTTTTAAAAATGCGCGCTCTAAGAATGCCATGTTTACTATTCGCTTACGACAACAACAATGAAATTTACGCTGAGTTTGACAGAATTGCTATTAAACGAGTATGATGGTTAGATGACAAACACAAAATATCAAAATTTTTTGAAAACCATCTAACCAAGTTGACAGACACACATTTTGCACTATTACACGAGTCTGATGGTACGCCATCAGACCATGTTGGCAGACTAAGTCGTACCATGTAATAGCCGCTTTAGTGCGAGATGGTGATTGTTGTTATCGGCTTGTCTCAATGGCATAGCACTGGTCGCTAAACATTACCGACACAATTGCCTGCATGTAGATACATAAATTACATATGTAGTAATATTGGTAGCACATAAATTTATGCCCATGCGTTCATATATCTGAATATACATCAGAGAACGAAATAGTGTACTTTTTTAGCCTTTGTGTACACAAGTTTACATCAACGACATCGAAAAAAAAAAGGCATTGAAAAATGTATACATGCCACACCTTATACACAATTACATCTTGAGTGTACAGGCCTGTGCATTAAAAGCATTGAAGACATTGAAAACATTGAATTCACTTTATGTCCGTATACACATTGCGGTGATGATAACATTATATTTGTTTTTGTATATTTATAAAATTAATGTGTGGGACTATGAGCCGCCAAGAGTTTTTAAATAGACGCACACATAACAACAACACCAAAAACAACAGATATACTCATAATAAAAAGGGTCAAATAAAATATATTCATTTTTCGGGCAAGCAATAACATAAAACAACAGAAACGCGGCTATTTTCCACGAATTTGCTGCATTTTGCAAATGAAATTTAATGTGAAAGACGTAAGTATACTTTCATAAATAAAACGATCCTTATGAAATTGCCAGGAAAACGAATTTCAAAAGATATTATTATTATTTCCATCACTATAGAGGCTTGCCACTGTGAAATATGGCATCTCCATATACACGGAGATGTACGCAAGTACAGGTCGAAGGTGTACACAAAAAAGTGTACACAACGAAAGAAAGGCAATGTCTTCAATGTATTGAGGTTGTACATTAAATTTTCTTGTACACAATTTCGTTCTCTGATATACATACGTATTTATAACATTAACCTATTATTGTACAAAATATATTTACAGTCTTTTGTGATTTTGTAAAGTAAAACAATTTATATAGCAAATTAATTTATTGAATATGCTATGTATATCTACAAATGTATCATATAAATATTCAAATATCAAACCAAACAAGAAGTACAAAATAAACGCTTTTGTGGCGCACTCTCATTCAACATTCATACATGCCATTACTCTTGCGTATTTCTGCGTATAATTCTATTTTCTGTAGGTTGGCTGCACTGCGTTGCGTTTTTCAACGTTGAAATAAGCATTTTCACAATTTTCCGTGTAACACATTGGATCAGCTGACGCGTTTGCGCAGCGTGGCATCTCGCTAATTGGGCCTTAACGCAACTCCACTTATAGAATGCTTAAAAACGCACCATATGTTTTTACAGAAAAAATTTGTGTATGTACGTATATATGTATATGTACATACAACAAATTGTAGTGTTTAAAGTTAATTGAGTGGTAATATTAAAAAAGAAGATATGTATATTGTAAAATGGATATGGAAAATATATATTTATTTGTTTAAACTTTTTACGTTTGTGCAAAATGTCACAGAATACTGTTTAGCTTGTGGTGTTTATCATTACGCATCTATCTATACACGTGCACAATTGTGCTGGCACAATATGGAAGTTTGAAGGTATTTTCGGTGATGGGAGTGGCTTTTTTCTGGCATAATTTTTCATCCGGTTTCAATCCTGCACTAGCAGAACAAAACTAATACATACGCACTTATGAAAACAAAGAAAACACAGGTTCTGCTTTCTATTTCACAGAGCGTTTTTCAATCTTCAGTTGTCGTTCTGTGCGTCAACATGAATATGAAAACAAAAGAGGTTGATCGCGGAATGTACCTTTAAAAACTCACTTTTCATGTTTCTGCAAATTGAACTACATACATACTTTTTGAATATATTATTTTAGTTTTTTTAGCCTTTAATTATTTTATATTTAAGATAATAATATCGAGATTTAGGCTTGTTTTTCATAAAAATAATAATTATGTATTTATTGATATCAATATTTCGATATCCTCTGGATATCTTCTTCAGGATAATAAACAATATTAACAATTAATAATAACAATTTTTTAAATGTTTAAATTTGAATATTTTTGTTGTTTTGTTTTTTTAAATATTGAAAATGAATGACAAAATTTTTTATATTTCCTATACCTATAAAAACATTTCAAAATATTGAAAACATTTCAAAATATTGAAAAATTTTTTCCTTCGTGCCTACATTATAAAAAATTTTTTGAAAAATGAGAAAATGAGTATAACAATTAATGAAATTTGAACACATTCTTGATTGTACTATGATCTTTTTAATAATCTATTCTTGTAAATCAAATGTCTATAATTCTGTGCTACACTCTTGCATCACTTACACCTAGTACCCTATCTATTAAATTCTTTGCTGTGTTAATGACTATTCTCTTTGGGTGCTTAGAATAATAATTAATAATTCTACCTGATGATGTTGGTTTCTGATACCAATCTATAGATAACTTATTGTTATTACGTATGATCATTGTATCTAAGTATGAGAGTTTATTGTTCTTTTCTATTTCCGCAGTAAATTTAATATCTGAGTGGAATGAATTAAAAGATGCTAGAATATTATTTAATTCTGATTCTAAAATTATACAAAATATATCATCAACATATTTTGTTATAATTTTAAGCTTAACAGATAATCTACCTAAACCATTTTTTCAATAATTCTTCCATAACAATATCAGGTACTACTGGAGATGCTGGCGATCCCATTGGAAGACCTTTATTTTGCATATAAATTTTGTTATTATATTTAAAATATCTATTATCTATTATGCAAAATTTAACTATTTTTAAAAATAAATCTTTATCTAAACTAGTAAATCCTTCAATTATAACTAAATTATTATCTATAATACTAATTCCCAATTCAATAGGTATACTAGGAAACAATGAAACAACATCAAATGACACCAATATTTCATTACTATATATGTTAATACTTTCCATCTTTTTCCTGAATTCTAATGAGTGTTTTATATTATATATTGAAAGTTTAGTCATATTTTTTAAAATATGTGTTACATACTTACTAAGTTCATAAGATGGAGAATTAACAAATGAACAAATTGGTCTAAGTGGGAAATTATCTTTATGAATTTCGGTAATCCATATAATCTTGGTGCAATTGATGTGTTTGTTTTTAAATGATTCTTTTCATGCAAAGTAATTATTTTTAACTTAAAGAGTCTTTCAACAATTTCATTATTTATTTTTTGCAACCTATTTGTTGGATCATTCTCTAAAACTTTGTATGCTGAAGTATTTTCTACAATATCTTTCATTCTTGATATATAATCTATTCTATTCATTGCAACTGTTGTATTACCTTTATCAGCATCCAAAACAAGTATGTCCCTATTATTATTCAAAAATTTTTCTGTGTCCCTTACATTATTAAGAATAAATTTATCCCTATTATTTAATTTTATCTTATTCATTTGGTCATCTATTATAGTCGTAAATCTTGTTCTTGCTACTTCTTTTTCTTCTTTTCCTTCTATTGTCTGTACTAAGTCTTCACCATCTGATATAATTTTTAATAGAGGAAATTGATTTTTCCTTATTGGTAGAGAAAATTTCTTTCCTAAAGAAAGAGTTCTCTGAATATCAGTTGGAATGTCTTTATCCGTTTTGTTTATGAACCAATTTTTATTAAACTTTATACCTAATTGTTCTCTTTGTAAATAACTTAATCTATCAAATTTATTTACCTGTTTAATTTTATTATTTAAAGAATCTGCTATATGGTCTTCAAATTCCAAAAATCTTCCCATTTCCTCATAATTCAAATATCTTCTTAATTTATGCTTTATTATTAATATTTCCCTTTGGTTATCCTTAAGTAATTGATGTCTTTCTTTAATTGCAAAATTCAAAACTTTATTTTGAACAAGTTCCAAATACTTTCTAATGGGATTTTGTATCATCCGTTGTCCATTTACATGAAAAAGATTATAAATATTATTAATAGAATTCTTTATAAAATTTGGAAAGATACCTGCATTACGGCAACGAATAAGGAATGTTATATTCGCTTTAAGCTTTATAATTTTATCTCTAACCTTCTTATACCTGTTAATAACTCTTCTTACTTCCTCATTTTTCTTAAACCAAGAGTAGTTCATTTTGCTTGAAACTTAATTCTAGACTTATTTTCTTTCTTTTTGAAATTCTCCCTCTAATATTGTTCTTCTTTTCCAATGTATTTCTAATTTCCCAATCTTGATGCTTCTTCAATAATCTTGAATATTTATTTCTAGAATTCTTCTGACTCTTACTCGTGCTCTTCTTTTTTTGAATATATTATTTTAGTTTTTTTAGCCTTTAATTATTTTATATTTAAGATAATAATATCGAGCTTTAGGCTTGTTTTTTATAAAAATAATAATTATGCATTTATTGATATCAATATTTCGATATCCTCTGGATATCTTCTTCAGGATAATAAACAATATTAACAATTAATAATAACAATTTTTTAAATGTTTAAATTTGAATATTTTTGTTGTTTTGTTTTTTTAAATATTGAAAATGAATGACAAAATGTTTTATATTTTCTATACCTATTAAAAACATTTCAAAATATTGAAAAATTTTTTCCTTCATGCCTACATTATAAAAATTTTTTTGCAAAATGAGAAAATGAGTATAACAATTAATGAAATTTGAACACATTCTTGATTGTACTATGATCTTTTTAATAATCTATTCTTGTAAATCAAATGTCTATAATTCTGTGCTACACTATCAGTATCAGCTTTAAAATTAATTCTTTTACCTAATGGTACATTTATTATCTGTAACATTTCTAATATATAGCGATGTCTATACCTACTTTCAGAATTTAAAATAGATACATTTTCAAAATCTGGATAGTGATTTGAATCACGACAATGTAAAGATAATGCTGTTTTTTGTGTAGAATTATAATTTCTATATTTTAAGTTTGACTTATGTCCAGTTAATCTTGTCTTAATTTTATTTTGTGTTGTACCTATATATACTTTATTACGGATTTCATTATCTTTTCCCTTACATGGAATTTTATAAACAACATTAGACTTTTCTAATTTATATATTTTATCTTTGGTCTTACTAAATAATTTACCTAATGTATTAAATGATTTATGTGCCATTCTATATTTGTTTTTATTATAAATATCTGATTTTTCTATTCTTTCTGAAACTATTGGAATATATGTCATAGATTTATAAATCTTTCGTTCAATATTATTGTTTCTGTTATTTGTATTTATTCTTCTGTTATATTCATCTATTAAATTGCATGCTAATCCTACAGGAAAATCATTATTAACTAAAATTTCTTTAATAATATTTTTATTCTTATTATGAAATCTTGCATCACTTACACCTAGTACCCTATCTATTAAATTCTTTGCTGTGTTAATGACTATTCTCTTTGGGTGTTTAGAATAATAATTAATAATTCTACCTGATGATGTTGGTTTCTGATACCAATCTATAGATAACTTATTGTTATTACGTATGATCATTGTATCTAAGTATGAGAGTTTATTGTTCTTTTCTATTTCCGCAGTAAATTTAATATCTGAGTGGAATGAATTAAAAGATGCTAGAATATTATTTAATTCTGATTCTAAAATTATACAAAATATATCATCAACATATTTTGTTATAATTTTAGGCTTAACAGATAATCCACCTAAACCATTTTTTCAATAATTCTTCCATAACAATATCAGCTACTACTGGAGATGCTGGCGATCCCATTGGAAGACCTTTATTTTGCATATAAATTTTGTTATTATATTTAAAATATCTATTATCTATTATGCAAAATTTAACTATTTTTAAAAATAAATCTTTATCTAAACTAGTAAATCCTTCAATATTAACAAAATTATTATCTATAATACTAATTGCCAATTCAATAGGTATACTAGGAAACAATGAAACAACATCAAATGACACCAATATTTCATTACTATTTATGTTAATACTTTCCATGTTTTTCCTGAATTCTAATGAGTTTTTTATATTATATATTGAATGTTTAGTCATATTTTTTAAAATATGTGTTACATACTTACTAAGTTCATAAGATGGAGAATTAACAAATGAACAAATTGGTCTAAGTGGGAAATTATCTTTATGAATTTTCGGTAATCCATATAATCTTGGTGCAATTGATGTGTTTGTTTTTAAATGATTCTTTTCATGCAAAGTAATTATTTTTAACTTAAAGAGTCTTTCAACAATTTCATTATTTATTTTTTGCAACCTATTTGTTGGAGCATTCTCTAAAACTTTGTATGCTGAAGTATATTCTACAATATCTTTCATTCTTGATATATAATCTATTCTATTCATTGCAACTGTTGTATTACCTTTATCAGCATCCAAAACAAGTATGTCCCTATTATTATTCAAAAATTTTTCTGTGTCCCTTCCATTATTAAGAATAAATTTATCTCTATTATTTAATTTTATCTTATTCATTTGGTCATCTATTATAGTCGTAAATCTTGTTCTTGCTACTTCTTTTTCTTCTTTTCCTTCTATTGTCTGTACTAAGTCTTCACCATCTGATATAATTTTTAATAGAGGAAATTGATTTTTCCTTATTGGTAGAGAAAATTTCTTTCCTAAAGAAAGAGTTCTCTGAATATCAGTTGGAATGTCTTTGTCCGTTTTGTTTATGAACCAATTTTTATTAAACTTTATACCTAATTGTTCTCTTTGTAAATAACTTAATCTATCAAATTTATTTTTATGTACCTGTTTAATTTTATTATTTAAAGAATCTGCTATATGGTCTTCAAATTCCAAAAATCTTCCCATTTCCTAATAATTCAAATATCTTCTTAATTTATGCTTTATTATTAATATTTCCCTTTGGTTATCCTTAAGTAATTGATGTCTTTCTTTAATTGCAAAATTCAAAACTTTATTTTGAACAAGTTCCAAATACTTTCTAATGGGATTTTGTATCATCCGTTGTCCATTTACATGAAAAAGATTATAAATATTATTAATAGAATTCTTTATAAAATTTGGAACGATACCTGCATTACGGCAACGAATAAGGAATGTTATATTCGCTTTAAGCTTTATAATTTTATCTCTAACCTTCTTATACCTGTTAATAACTCTTCTTACTTCTTCATTTTTCTTAAACCAAGAGTAGTTCATTTTGCTTGAAACTTAATTCTAGACTTATTTTCTTTCTTTTTGAAATTCTCCCTCTAATATTGTTCTTCTTTTCCAATGTATTTCTAATTTCCCAATCTTGATGCTTCTTCAATAATCTTGAATATTTATTTCTAGAATTCTTCTGACTCTTACTCGTGCTCTTCTTTTTTTGAATATATTATTTTAGTTTTTTTAGCCTTTAATTATTTTATATTTAAGATAATAATATCGAGCTTTAGGCTTGTTTTTTATAAAAATATTAATTATGTATTTATTGATATCAATATTTCGATATCCTCTGGATATCTTCTTCAGGATAATAAACAATATTAACAATTAATAATAATAATTTTTTAAATGTTTAAATTTGAATATTTTTGTTGTTTTGTTTTTTTAAATATTGAAAATGAATGACAAAATTTTTTTTATTTTCTATACCTATTAAAAACATTTCAAAATATTGAAAACATTTTTTCCTTCATGCCTACATTACAAAAAATTTTTTGAAAAATGAGAAAATGAGTATAACAATTAATGAAATTTGAACACATTCTTGATTGTACTATGATCTTTTTAATAATCTATTCTTGTAAATCAAATGTCTATAATTCTGTGCTACACTATCAGTATCAGCTTTAAAATTAATTCTTTTACCTAATGGTACATTTATTATCTGTAACATTTCTAACATATAGCGATGTCTATACCTACTTTCAGAATTTAAAATAGATACATTTTCAAAATCTGGATAGTGATTTGAATCACGACAATGTAAAGATAATGCTGTTTTTTGTGTAGAATTATAATTTCTATATTTTAAGTTTGACTTATGTCCAGTTAATCTTGTCTTAATTTTATTTTGTGTTGTACCTATATATACTTTATTACAGATTTCATTATCTTTTCCCTTACATGGAATTTTATAAACAACATTAGACTTTTCTAATTTGTCTATTTTGTCTTTGGTCTTACTAAATAATTTACCTAATGTATTAAATGATTTATGTGCCATTCTATATTTCTTTTTATTATAAATATCTGATTTTTCTACTCTTTCTGAAAATATTGGAATATATGTCATAGATTTATAAATCTTTGGTTCAATATTATTGTTTCTGTTATTTGTATTTATTCTTCTGTTATATTCATCTATTAAATTGCATGCTAATCCTACAGGAAAATCATTATTAACTAAAATTTCTTTAATAATATTTTTATTCTTATTATGAAATCTTGCATCACTTACAATTAGTACCCTATCTATTAAATTCTTTGCTGTGTTAATGACTATTCTCTTTGGGTGTTTAGAATAATAATTAATAATTCTACCTGATGATGTTGTTTTCTGATACCAATCTATAGATAACTTATTGTTATTACGTATGATCATTGTATCTAAGTATGAAAGTTTATTGTTCTTTTCTATTTCCGCAGTAAATTTAATATCTGAGTGGAATGGATTAAGTTATGCTAGAATATTATTTAATTCTGATTCTAAAATTATACAAAATATATCATCAACATATTTTGTTATAATTTTAGGCTTAACAGATAATCTACCTAAACAATTTTTCAATAATTCTTCCATAACAATATCAGCTACTACTGGAGATGCTGGCGATCCCATTGGAAGACCTTTATTTTGCATATAAATTTTGTTATTATATTTAAAATATCTATTATCTATTATGCAAAATTTAACTATTTTTAAAAATAAATCTTTATCTAAACTAGTAAATCCTTCAATATTAACAAAATTATTATCTATAATACTAATTGCCAATTCAATAGGTATACTAGGAAACAATGAAACAACATCAAATGACACCAAAATTTCATTACTATTTATGTTAATACTTTCCATCTTTTTCCTGAATTCTAATGAGTTTTTTATATTATATATTGAATGTTTAGTCATATTTTTTAAAATATGTGTTATATACTTACTAAGTTCATAAGATGGAGAATTAACAAATGAACAAATTGGGCTAAGTGGGAAATTATCTTTATGAATTTTCGGTAATCCATATAATCTTGGTGCAATTGAAGTGTTTGTTTTTAAATGATTCTTTTCATGCAAAGTAATTATTTTTAACTTAAAGAGTCTTTCAACAATTTCATTATTTATTTTTTGCAACCTATTTGTTGGATCATTCTCTAAAACTTTGTATGCTGAAGTATTTTCTACAATATCTTTCATTTTTGATATATAATCTATTCTATTCATTGTAACTGTTGTATTACCTTTATTAGCATCCAAAACAAATATGTCCCTATTATTATTCAAACATTTTCCTGTGTCCCTTACATTATTAAGAATTAATTTATCCCTATTACTTAATTTTATCTAATTCATTTGGTCATCTATTATAGTCGTAAATCTTGTTCTTGCTACTTCTTTTTCTTCTTTTCCTTCTATTGTCTGTACTAAGTCTTCACCATCTGATATAATTTTTAATAGAGGAAATTGATTTTTCCTTATTGGTAGAGAAAATTTCTTTCCTAAAGAAAGAGTTCTCTGAATATCAGTTGGAATGTCTTTGTCCGTTTTGTTTATGAACCAATTTTTATTAAACTTTATACCTAATTGTTCTCTTTGTAAATAACTTAATCTATCAAATTTATTTTTATGTACCTGTTTAATTTTATTATTTAAAGAATCTGCTATATGGTCTTCAAATTCCAAAAATCTTCCCATTTTCTCATAATTCAAATATCTTCTTAATTTATGCTTTATTATTAATATTTACCTTTGGTTATCCTTAAGTAATTGATGTCTTTCTTTAATTGCAAAATTCAAAACTTTATTTTGAACAAGTTCCAAATACTTTCTAATGGGATTTTGTATCATCCGTTGTCCATTTACATGAAAAAGATTATAAATATTATTAATAGAATTCTGTATAAAATTTGGAACGATACCTGCATTACGGCAACGAATAAGGAATGTTATATTCGCTTTAAGCTTTATAATTTTATCTCTAACCTTCTTATACCTGTTAATAACTCTTCTTACTTCTTCATTTTTTTAAACCAAGAGTAGTTCATTTTGCTTGAAACTTAATTCTAGACTTATTTTCTTTCTTTTTGAAATTCTCCCTCTAATATTGTTCTTCTTTTCCAATGTATTTCTAATTTCCCAATCTTGATGCTTCTTCAATAATCTTGAATATTTATTTCTAGAATTCTTCTGACTCTTACTCGTGCTCTTCTTTTTTTGAATATATTATTTTAGTTTTTTTAGCCTTTAATTATTTTATATTTAAGATAATAATATCGAGCTTTAGGCTTGTTTTTTATAAAAATAATAATTATGTATTTATTGATATCAATATTTCGATATCCTCTGGATATCTTCTTCAGGATAATAAGCAATATTAACAATTAATAATATAAATTTTTTATATGTTTAAATTTGAATATTTTTGTTGTTTTGTTTTCTTAAATATTGAAAATGAATGACAAAATTTTTTATATTTTCTATACCTATTAAAAACATTTCAAAATATTGAAAACATTTCAAAATATTGAAAACATTTTTTCCTTCATGCCTACATTATAAAATTTTTTTTTTTTTTGAAAAATGAGAAAATGAGTATAACAATTAATGGAATTTGAACACATTCTTGATTGTACTATGATCTTTTTAATAATCTATTCTTGTAAATCAAATGTCTATAATTCTGTGCTACACTATCAATATCAGCTTTAAAATTAATTCTTTTACCTAATGGTACATTTATTATCTGTAACATTTCTAATATATAGCGATGTCTATACCTACTTTCAGAATTTAAAATAGATACATTTTCAAAATCTGGATAGTGATTTGAATCACGACAATGTAAAGATAATGCTGTTTTTTGTGTAGAATTATAATTTCTATATTTTAAGTTTGACTTATGTCCAGTTAATCTTGTCTTAATTTTATTTTGTGTTGTACCTATATATACTTTATTACAGATTTCATTATCTTTTCCCTTACATGGAATTTTATAAACAACATTAGACTTTTCTAATTTATCTATTTTATCTTTGGTCTTACTAAATAATTTACCTAATGTATTAAATGATTTATGTGCCATTCTATATTTGTTTTTATTATAAATATCTGATTTTTCTACTCTTTCTGAAACTATTGGAATATATGTCATAGATTTATAAATCTTTGGTTCAATATTATTGTTTCTGTTATTTGTATTTATTCTTCTGTTATATTCATCTATTAAATTGCATGCTAATCCTACAGGAAAATCATTATTAACTAAAATTTCTTTAATAATATTTTTATTCTTATTATGAAATCTTGCATCACTTACACATAGTACCCTATCTATTAAATTCTTTGCTGTGTTAATGACTATTCTCTTTGGGTGTTTAGAATAATAATTAATAATTCTACCTGATGATGTTGGTTTCTGATACCAATCTATAGATAACTTATTGTTATTACGTATGATCATTGTATCTAAGTATGAGAGTTTATTGTTCTTTTCTATTTCCGCAGTAAATTTAATATCTGAGTGGAATGAATTAAGTGATGCTAGAATATTATTTAATTCTGATTCTAAAATTATATAAAATATATCATCAACATATTTTGTTATAATTTTAGGCTTAACAGATAATCTACCTAAACAATTTTTCAATAATTCTTCCATAACAATATCAGCTACTACTGGAGATGCTGGCGATCCCATTGGAAGACCTTTATTTTGCATATAAATTTTGTTATTATATTTAAAATATCTATTATCTATTATGCAAAATTTAACTATTTTTAAAAATAAATCTTTATCTAAACTAGTAAATCCTTCAATATTAACAAAATTATTATCTATAACACTAATTGCCAATTCAATAGGTATACTAGGAAACAATGAAACAACATCAAATGACACCAATATTTCATTACTATTTATGTTAATACTTTCCATCTTTTTCCTGAATTCTAATGAGTTTTTTATATTATATATTGAATGTTTAGTCATATTTTTTAAAATATGTGTTACATACTTACTAAGTTCATAAGATGGAGAATTAACAAATGAACAAATTGGTCTAAGTGGGAAATTATCTTTATGAATTTTCGGTAATCCATATAATCTTGGTGCAATTGAAGTGTTTGTTTTTAAATGATTCTTTTCATGCAAAGTAATTATTTTTGACTTAAAGAGTCTTTCAACAATTTCATTATTTATTTTTTGCAACCTATTTGTTGGATCATTCTCTAAAACTTTGTATGCTGAAGTATTTTCTACAATATCTTTCATTCTTGATATATAATCTATTCTATTCATTGCAACTGTTGTATTACCTTTATCAGCATCCAAAACAAATATGTCCCTATTATTATTAAAAAATTTTTCTGTGTCCTTTACATTATTAAGAATAAATTTATCCCTATTATTTAATTTTATCTTATTCAGTTGGTCATCTATTATAGTCGTAAATCTTGTTCTTGCTACTTCTTTTTCTTCTTTTCCTTCTATTGTCTGTACTAAGTCTTCACCATCTGATATAATTTTTAATAGAGGAAATTGATTTTTCCTTATTGGTAGAGAAAATTTTTTTCCTAAAGAAAGAGTTCTCTGAATATCAGTTGGAATGTCTTTGTCCGTTTTGTTTATGAACCAATTTTTATTAAACTTTATACCTAATTGTTCTCTTTGTAAATAACTTAATTTATCAAATTTATTTTTATGTACCTGTTTAATTTTATTATTTAAAGAATCTGCTATATGGTCTTCAAATTCCAAAAATCTTCCCATTTCCTCATAATTCAAATATCTTCTTAATTTATGCTTTATTATTAATATTTCCCTTTGGTTATCCTTAAGTAATTGATGTCTTTCTTTAATTGCAAAATTCAAAACTGTATTTTGAACAAGTTCCAAATACTTTCTAATGGGATTTTGTTTCATCCGTTGTCCATTTACATGAAAAAGATTATAAATATTATTAATAGAATTCTTTATAAAATTTGGAACGATACCTGCATTACGGCAACGAATAAGGAATGTTATATTCGCTTTAAGCTTTATAATTTTATCTCTAACCTTCTTATACCTGTTAATAACTCTTCTTACTTCTTCATTTTTCTTAAACCAAGAGTAGTTCATTTTGCTTGAAACTTAATTCTAGACTTATTTTCTTTCTTTTTGAAATTCTCCCTCTAATATTGTTCTTCTTTTCCAATGTATTTCTAATTTCCCAATCTTGATGCTTCTTCAATAATCTTGAATATTTATTTCTAGAATTCTTCTGACTCTTACTCATGCTCTTCTTTTTTTGAATATATTATTTTAGTTTTTTTAGCCTTTAATTATTTTATATTAAAGATAATAATATCGAGCTTTAGGCTTGTTTTTTATAAAAATAATAATTATGTATTTATTGATATCAATATTTCGATATCCTCTGGATATCTTCTTCAGGATAATAAACAATATTAACAATTAATAATAAAAATTTTTTAAATGTTTAAATTTGAATATTTATGTTGTTTTGTTTTTTTAAATATTGAAAATGAATGACAAAATTTTTTATATTTTCTATACCTATTAAAAACATTTCAAAATATTGAAAACATTTCAAAATATTGAAAACATTTTTTCCTTCATGCCTAAGTTATAAAAATTTTTTTTTTTTTTTTTGAAAAATGAGGAAATGAGTATAACAATTAATGAAATTTGAACACATTCTTGATTGTACTATGATCTTTTTAATAATCTATTCTTGTAAATCAAATGTTTATAATTCTGTGCTACACTATCAGTATCAGCTTTAAAATTAATTCTTTTACCTAATGGTCCATTTATTATCTGTAACATTTCTAACATATAGCGATGTCTATACCTACTTTCAGAATTTAAAATAGATACATTTTCAAAATCTGGATAGTGATTTGAATCACGAAAATGTAAAGACAATGCTGTTTTTTGTGTAGAATTATAATTTCTATATATTAAGTTTGACTTATGTCCAGTTAATCTTGTCTTAATTTTATTTTGTGTTGTACCTATATATACTTTATTACAGATTTTATTATCTTTTCCCTTACATGGAATTTTATAAACAACATTAGACTTTTCTAATTTATCTATTTTATCTTTGGTCTTACTAAATAATTTACCTAATGTATTAAATGATTTATGTGCCATTCTATATTTGTTTTTATTATAAATATCTGATTTTTCTACTCCTTCTGAAACTATTGGAATATATGTCATAGATTTATAAATCTTTGGTTCAATATTATTGTTTCTGTTATTTGTATTTATTCTTCTGTTATATTCATCTATTAAATTGCATGCTAATCCTACAGGAAAATCATTATTAACTAAAATTTCTTTAATAATATTTTTATTCTTATTATGAAATCTTGCATCACTTACACCTAGTTCCCTATCTATTAAATTCTTTGCTGTGTTAATGACTATTCTCTTTGGGTGTTTAGAATAATAATTAATAATTCTACCTGATGATGTTGGTTTCTGATACCAATCTGTAGATAACTTATTGTTATTACGTATGATCATTGTATCTAAGTATGAGAGTTTATTGTTCTTTTCTATTTCCGCAGTAAATTTAATATCTGAGTGGAATGAATTAAGTGATGCTAGAATATTATTTAATTCTGATTCTAAAATTATACAAAATATATCATCAACATATTTTGTTATAATTTTAGGCTTAACAGATAATCTACCTAAACAATTTTTCAATAATTCTTCCATAACAATATCAGCTACTACTGGAGATGCTGGCGATCCCATTGGAAGACCTTTATTTTGCATATAAATTTTGTTATAATATTTAAAATATCTATTATCTATTATGCAAAATTTAACTATTTTTAAAAATAAATCTTTATCTAAACTAGTAAATCCTTCAATATTAACAAAATTATTATCTATAATACTAATTGCCAATTCATTAGGTATACTAGGAAACAATGAAACAACATCAAATGACACCAATATTTTATTACTATTTATTTTAATACTTTCCATCTTTTTCCTGAATTCTAATGAGTATTTTATATTATATATTGAATGTTTAGTCATATTTTTTAAAATATGTGTTACATACTTACTAAGTTCATAAGATGGAGAATTAACAAATGAACAAATTGGTCTAAGTGGGAAATTATCTTTATGAATTTTCGGTAATCCATATAATCTTGGTGCAATTGATGTGTTTGTTTTTAAATGATTCTTTTCATGCAAAGTAATTATTTTTAACTTAAAGAGTCTTTCAACAATTTCATTATTTATTTTTTGCAACCTATTTGTTGGATCATTCTCTAAAACTTTGTATGCTGAAGTATTTTCTACAATATCTTTCATTCTTGATATATAATCTATTCTATTCATTGCAACTGTTGTATTACCTTTATCAGCATCCAAAACAAGTATGTCCCTATTATTATTCAAAAATTTTTCTGTGTCCCTTACATTATTAAGAATAAATTTATCCCTATTATTTAATTTTATTTTATTCATTTGGTCATCTATTATAGTCGTAAATCTTGTTCTTGCTACTTCTTTTTCTTCTTTTCCTTCTATTGTCTGTACTAAGTCTTCACCATCTGATATAATTTTTAATAGAGGAAATTGATTTTTCCTTATTGGTAGAGAAAATTTCTTTCCTAAAGAAAGAGATCTCTGAATATCAGTTGGAATGTCTTTGTCCGTTTTGTTTATGAACCAATTTTTATTAAACTTTATACCTAATTGTTCTCTTTGTAAATAACTTAATCTATCAAATTTATTTTTATGTACCTGTTTAATTTTATTATTTAAAGAATCTGCTATATGGTCTTCAAATTCCAAAAATCTTCCCATTTCCTCATAATTCAAATATGTTCTTAATTTATGCTTTATTATTAATATTTCCCTTTGGTTATCCTTAAGTAATTGATGTCTTTCTTTAATTGAAAAATTCAAAACTGTATTTTGAACAAGTTCCAAATACTTTCTAATGGGATTTTGTATCATCCGTTGTCCATTTACATGAAAAATATTATTAATAGAATTCTTTATAAAATTTGGAACGATACCTGCATTACGGCAACGAATAAGGAATGTTATATTCGCTTTAAGCTTTATAATTTTATCTCTAACCTTCTTATACCTGTTAATAACTCTTCTTACTTCTTCATTTTTCTTAAACCAAGAGTAGTTCATTTTGCTTGAAACTTAATTCTAGACTTATTTTCTTTCTTTTTGAAATTCTCCCTCTAATATTGTTCTTCTTTTCCAATGTATTTCTAATTTCCCAATCTTGATGCTTCTTCAATAATCTTGAATATTTATTTCAAGAATTCTTCTGACTCTTACTCGTGCTCTTCTTCTTTTGAATATATTATTTTAGTTTTTTTAGCCTTTAATTATTTTATATTTAAGATAATAATATCGAGCTTTAGGCTTGTTTTTTATAAAAATAATAATTATGTATTTATTGATATCAATATTTCGATATCCTCTGGATATCTTCTTCAGGATAATAAACAATATTAACAATTAATAATAACAATTTTTTAAATGTTTAAATTTGAATATTTTTGTTGTTTTGTTTTTTTAAATATTGAAAATGAATGACAAAATTTTTTATATTTTCTATACCTATTAAAAACATTTCAAAATATTGAAAACATTTTTTCCTTCATGCCTACATTATTATTTTTTTTTTTTGAAAAGTGAGAAAATGAGTATAACAATTAATGAAATTTGAACACATTCTTGATTGTACTATGATCTTTTTAATAATCTATTCTTGTAAATCAAATGTCTATAATTCTGTGCTACACTATCAGTATCAGCTTTAAAATTAATTCTTTTACCTAATGGTACATTTATTATTTGTAACATTTCTAACATATAGCGATGCCTATATCTACTTTCAGAATTTAAAATAGATACATTTTCAAAATCTGGATAGTGATTTGAATCACGACAATGTAAAGATAATGCTGTTTTTTGTGTAGAATTATAATTTCTATATTGTAAGTTTGACTTATGTCCAGTTAATCTTGTCTTAATTTTATTTTGTGTTGTACCTATATATACTTTATTACAGATTTCATTATCTTTTCCCTTACATGGAATTTTATAAACAACATTAGACTTTTCTAATTTATCTATTTTGTCTTTGGTCTTACTAAATAATTTACCTAATGTATTAAATGATTTATGTGCCATTCTACATTTGTTTTTATTATAAATATCTGATTTTTCTACTCATTCTGAAACTATTGGAACATATGTCATAGATTTATAAATCTTTGGTTCAATATTATTGTTTCTGTTATTTGTATTTATTCTTCTGTTATATTCATCATTATTAACTAAAATTTCTTTAATAATATTTTTATTCTTATTATGAAATCTTGCATCACTTACACCTAGTACCCTATCTATTAAATTCTTTGCTGTGTTAATGACTATTCTCTTTGGGTGTTTAGAATAATAATTAATAATTCTACCTGATGATGTTGGTTTCTGATACCAATCTATAGATAACTTATTGTTATTACGTATGATCATTGTATCTAAGTATGAGAGTTTATTGTTCTTTTCTATTTCCGCAGTAAATTTAATATCTGAGTGGAATGAATTAAGTGATGCTAGAATATTATTTAATTCTGATTCTAAAATTATATAAAATATATCATCAACATATTTTGTTATAATTTTAGGCTTAACAGATAATCTACCTAAACAATTTTTCAATAATTCTTCCATAACAATATCAGCTACTACTGGAGATGCTGGCGATCCCATTGGAAGACCTTTATTTTGCATATAAATTTTGTTATTATATTTAAAATATCTATTATCTATTATGCAAAATTTAACTATTTTTAAAAATAAATCTTTATCTAAACTAGTAAATCCTTCAATATTAACAAAATTATTATCTATAATACTAATTGCCAATTCAATAGGTATACTAGGAAACAATGAAACAACATCAAATGACACCAATATTTCATTACTATTTATGTTAATACTTTCCATCTTTTTCCTGAATTCTAATGAGTTTTTTATATTATATATTGAATGTTTAGTCATATTTTTTAAAATATGTGTTACATACTTACTAAGTTCAGAAGATGGAGAATTAACAAATGAACAAATTGGTCTAAGTGGGAAATTATCTTTATGAATTTTCTGTAATCCATATAATCTTGGTGCAATTGATGTGTTTGTTTTTAAATGATTCTTTTCATGCAAAGTAATTATTTTTAACTTAAAGAGTCTTTCAACAATTTCATTATTTATTTTTTGCAACCTATTTGTTGGATCATTCTCTAAAACTTTGTATGCTGAAGTATTTTCTACAATATCTTTCATTCTTGATATATAATCTATTCTATTCATTGCAACTGTTGTATTACCTTTATCAGCATCCAAAACAAGTATGTCCCTATTATTATTCAAAAATTTTTCTGTGTCCCTTACATTATCAAGAATAAATTTATCCCTATTATTTAATTTTACCTTATTCATTTGGTCATCTATTATAGTCGTAAATCTTGTTCTTGCTACTTCTTTTTCTTCTTTTCCTTCTATTGTCTGTACTAAGTCTTCACCATCTGATATAATTTTTAATAGAGGAAATTGATTTTTCCTTATTGGTAGAGAAAATTTTTTTCCTAAAGAAAGAGTTCTCTGAATATCAGTTGGAATGTCTTTGTCCGTTTTGTTTATGAACCAATTTTTATTAAACTTTATACCTAATTGTTCTCTTTATAAATAACTTAATCTATCAAATTTATTTTTATGTACCTGTTTAATTTTATTATTTAAAGAATCTGCTATATGGTCTTCAAATTCCAAAAATCTTCCCATTTCCTCATAATTCAAATATCTTCTTAATTTATGCTTTATTATTAATATTTCCCTTTGGTTATCCTTAAGTAATTGATGTCTTTCTTTAATTGCAAAATTCAAAACTGTATTTTGAACAAGTTCCAAATACTTTCTAATGGGATTTTGTTTCATCCGTTGTCCATTTACATGAAAAAGATTATAAATATTATTAATAGAATTCTTTATAAAATTTGGAACGATACCTGCATTACGGCAACGAATAAGGAATGTTATATTCGCTTTAAGCTTTATAATTTTATCTCTAACCTTCTTATACCTGTTAATAACTCTTCTTACTTCTTCATTTTTCTTAAACCAAGAGTAGTTCATTTTGCTTGAAACTTAATTCTAGACTTATTTTCTTTCTTTTTGAAATTCTCCCTCTAATATTGTTCTTCTTTTCCAATGTATTTCTAATTTCCCAATCTTGATGCTTCTTCAATAATCTTGAATATTTATTTCTAGAATTCTTCTGACTCTTACTCGTGCTCTTCTTTTTTTTAATATATTATTTTAGTTTTTTTAGCCTTTAATTATTTTATATTTAAGATAATAATATCGAGCTTTAGGCTTGTTTTTTATAAAAATAATAATTATGTATTTATTGATATCAATATTTCGATATCCTCTGGATATCTTCTTCAGGATAATAAACAATATTAACAATTAATAATAACAATTTTTTAAATGTTTAAATTTGAATATTTTTGTTGTTTTGTTTTTTTTAATATTGAAAATGAATGACAAAATTTTTTATATTTTCTATACCTATTAAAAACATTTCAAAATATTGAAAACATTTTTTCCTTCATGCCTACATTATTATTTTTTTTTTTTTAAATGAGAAAATGAGTATAACAATTAATGAAATTTGAACACATTCTTGATTGTACTATGATCTTTTTAATAATCTATTCTTGTAAATCAAATGTCTATAATTCTGTGCTACACTATCAGTATCAGCTTTAAAATTAATTCTTTTACCTAATGGTACATTTATTATTTGTAACATTTCTAACATATAGCGATGCCTATATCTACTTTCAGAATTTAAAATAGATACATTTTCAAAATCTGGATAGTGATTTGAATCACGACAATATAAAGATAATGCTGTCTTTTGTGTAGAATTATAATTTCTATATTTTAAGTTTGACTTATGTCCAGTTAATCTTGTCTTAATTTTATTTTGTGTTGTACCTATATATACTTTATTACAGATTTCATTATCTTTTCCCTTACATGGAATTTTATAAACAACATTAGACTTTTCTAATTTATCTATTTTGTCTTTGGTCTTACTAAATAATTTACCTAATGTATTAAATGATTTATGTGCCATTCTATATTTGTTTTTATTATAAATATCTGATTTTTCTACTCTTTCTGAAACTATTGGAATATATGTCATAGATTTATAAATCTTTGGTTCAATATTATTGTTTCTGTTATTTGTATTTATTCTTCTGTTATATTCATCATTATTAACTAAAATTTCTTTAATAATATTTTTATTCTTATTATGAAATCTTGCATCACTTACACCTAGTACCCTATCTATTAAATTCTTTGCTGTGTTAATGACTATTCTCTTTGGGTGTTTAGAATAATAATTAATAATTCTACCTGATGATGTTGGTTTCTGATACCAATCTATAGATAACTTATTGTTATTACGTATGATCATTGTATCTAAGTATGAGAGTTTATTGTTCTTTTCTATTTCCGCAGTAAATTTAATATCTGAGTGGAATGAATTAAGTGATGCTAGAATATTATTTAATTCTGATTCTAAAATTATATAAAATATATCATCAACATATTTTGTTATAATTTTAGGCTTAACAGATAATCTACCTAAACAATTTTTCAATAATTCTTCCATAACAATATCAGCTACTACTGGAGATGCTGGCGATCCCATTGGAAGACCTTTATTTTGCATATAAATTTTGTTATTATATTTAAAATATCTATTATCTATTATGCAAAATTTAACTATTTTTAAAAATAAATCTTTATCTAAACTAGTAAATCCTTCAATATTAACAAAATTATTATCTATAATACTAATTGCCAATTCATTAGGTATACTAGGAAACAATGAAACAACATCAAATGACACCAATATTTCATTACTATTTATGTTAATACTTTTCATCTTTTTCCTGAATTCTAATGAGTTTTTTATATTATATATTGAATGTTTAGTCATATTTTTTAAAATATGTTTTACATACTTACTAAGTTCATAAGATGGAGAATTAACAAATGAACAAATTGGTCTAAGTGGGAAATTATCTTTATGAATTTTCGGTAATCCATATAATCTTGGTGCAATTGATGTGTTTGTTTTTAAATGATTCTTTTCATGCAAAGTAATTATTTTTAACTTAAAGAGTCTTTCAACAATTTCATTATTTATTTTTTGCAACCTATTTGTTGGATCATTCTCTAAAACTTTGTATGCTGAAGTATTTTCTACAATATCTTTCATTCTTGATATATAATCTATTCTATTCATTGCAACTGTTGTATTACCTTTATCAGCATCCAAAACAAGTATGTCCCTATTATTATTCAAAAATTTTTCTGTGTCCCTTACATTATTAAGAATAAATTTATCCCTATTATTTAATTTTATCTTATTCATTTGGTCATCTATTATAGTCGTAAATCTTGTTCTTGCTACTTCTTTTTCTTCTTTTCCTTCTATTGTCTGTACTAAGTCTTCACCATCTGATATAATTTTTAATAGAGGAAATTGATTTTTCCTTATTGGTAGAGAAAATTTTTTTCCTAAAGAAAGAGTTCTCTGAATATCAGTTGCAATGTCTTTGTCCGTTTTGTTTATGAACCAATTTTTATTAAACCTTATACCTAATTGTTCTCTTTATAAATAACTTAATCTATCAAATTTATTTTTATGTACCTGTTTAATTTTATTATTTAAAGAATCTGCTATATGGTCTTCAAATTCCAAAAATCTTCCCATTTCCTCATAATTCAAATATCTTCTTAATTTATGCTTTATTATTAATATTTCCCTTTGGTTATCCTTAAGTAATTGATGTCTTTCTTTAATTGAAAAATTCAAAACTGTATTTTGAACAAGTTCCAAATACTTTCTAATGGGATTTTGTATCATCCGTTGTCCATTTACATGAAAAATATTATTAATAGAATTCTTTATAAAATTTGGAACGATACCTGCATTACGGCAACGAATAAGGAATGTTATATTCGCTTTAAGCTTTATAATTTTATCTCTAACCTTCTTATACCTGTTAATAACTCTTCTTACTTCTTCATTTTTCTTAAACCAAGAGTAGTTCATTTTGCTTGAAACTTAATTCTAGACTTATTTTCTTTCTTTTTGAAATTCTCCCTCTAATATTGTTCTTCTTTTCCAATGTATTTCTAATTTCCCAATCTTGATGCTTCTTCAATAATCTTGAATATTTATTTCTAGAATTCTTCTGACTCTTACTCGTGCTCTTCTTTTTTTGAATATATTATTTTAGTTTTTTTAGCCTTTAATTATTTTATATTTAAGATAATAATATCGAGCTTTAGGCTTGTTTTTTATAAAAATAATAATTATGTATTTATTGATATCAATATTTCGATATCCTCTGGATATCTTCTTCAGGATAATAAACAATATTAACAATTAATAATAACAATTTTTTAAATGTTTAAACTTGAATATTTTTGTTGTTTTGTTTTTTTTAATATTGAAAATGAATGACAAAATTTTTTATATTTTCTATACCTATTAAAAACATTTCAAAATATTGAAAACATTTTTTCCTTCATGCCTACATTATATTTTTTTTTTTTTTAAATGAGAAAATAAGTATAACAATTAATGAAATTTGAACACATTCTTGATTGTACTATGATCTTTTTAATAATCTATTCTTGTAAATCAAATGTCTATAATTCTGTGCTACACTATCAATATCAGCTTTAAAATTAATTCTTTTACCTAATGGTACATTTATTATTTGTAACATTTCTAACATATAGCGATGCCTATATCTACTTTCAGAATTTAAAATAGATACATTTTCAAAATCTGGATAGTGATTTGAATCACGACAATATAAAGATAATGCTGTCTTTTGTGTAGAATTATAATTTCTATATTTTAAGTTTGACTTATGTCCAGTTAATCTTGTCTTAATTTTATTTTGTGTTGTACCTATATATACTTTATTACAGATTTCATTATCTTTTCCCTTACATGGAATTTTATAAACAACATTAGACTTTTCTAATTTATCTATTTTGTCTTTGGTCTTACTAAATAATTTACCTAATGTATTAAATGATTTATGTGCCATTCTATATTTGTTTTTATTATAAATATCTGATTTTTCTACTCTTTCTGAAACTATTGGAATATATGTCATAGATTTATAAATCTTTGGTTCAATATTATTGTTTCTGTTATTTGTATTTATTCTTCTGTTATATTCATCATTATTAACTAAAATTTCTTTAATAATATTTTTATTCTTTATTATGAAATCTTGCATCACTTACACCTAGTACCCTATCTATTAAATTCTTTGCTGTGTTAATGACTATTCTCTTTGGGTGTTTAGAATAATAATTAATAATTCTACCTGATGATGTTGGTTTCTGATACCAATCTATAGATAACTTATTGTTATTACGTATGATCATTGTATCTAAGTATGAGAGTTTATTGTTCTTTTCTATTTCCGCAGTAAATTAAATATCTGAGTGGAATGAATTAAGTGATGCTAGAATATTATTTAATTCTGATTCTAAAATTATATAAAATATATCATCAACATATTTTGTTATAATTTTAGGCTTAACAGATAATCTACCTAAACAATTTTTCAATAATTCTTCCATAACAATATCAGCTACTACTGGAGATGCTGGCGATCCCATTGGAAGACCTTTATTTTGCATATAAATTTTGTTATTATATTTAAAATATCTATTATCTATTATGCAAAATTTAACTATTTTTAAAAATAAATCTTTATCTAAACTAGTAAATCCTTCAATATTAACAAAATTATTATCTATAATACTAATTGCCAATTCAATAGATATACTAGGAAACAATGAAACAACATCAAATGACACCAATATTTCATTACTATTTATGTTAATACTTTCCATCTTTTTCCTGAATTCTAATGAGTTTTTTATATTATATATTGAATGTTTAGTCATATTTTTTAAAATATGTGTTACATACTTACTAAGTTCATAAGATGGAGAATTAACAAATGAACAAATTGGTCTAAGTGGGAAATTATCTTTATGAATTTTCGGTAATCCATATAATCTTGGTGCAATTGAAGTGTTTGTTTTTAAATGATTCTTTTCATGCAAAGTAATTATTTTTGACTTAAAGAGTCTTTCAACAGTTTCATTATTTATTTTTTGCAACCTATTTGTTGGATCATTCTCTAAAACTTTGTATGCTGAAGTATTTTCTACAATATCTTTCATTCTTGATATATAATCTATTCTATTCATTGCAACTGTTGTATTACCTTTATCAGCATCCAAAACAAATATGTCCCTATTATTATTAAAAAATTTTTCTGTGTCCTTTACATTATTAAGAATAAATTTATCCCTATTATTTAATTTTATCTTATTCAGTTGGTCATCTATTATAGTCGTAAATCTTGTTCTTGCTACTTCTTTTTCTTCTTTTCCTTCTATTGTCTGTACTAAGTCTTCACCATCTGATATAATTTTTAATAGAGGAAATTGATTTTTCCTTATTGGTAGAGAAAATTTTTTTCCTAAAGAAAGAGTTCTCTGAATATCAGTTGGAATGTCTTTGTCCGTTTTGTTTATGAACCAATTTTTATTAAACTTTATACCTAATTGTTCTCTTTGTAAATAACTTAATTTATCAAATTTATTTTTATGTACCTGTTTAATTTTATTATTTAAAGAATCTGCTATATGGTCTTCAAATTCCAAAAATCTTCCCATTTCCTCATAATTCAAATATCTTCTTAATTTATGCTTTATTATTAATATTTCCCTTTGGTTATCCTTAAGTAATTGATGTCTTTCTTTAATTGCAAAATTCAAAACTGTATTTTGAACAAGTTCCAAATACTTTCTAATGGGATTTTGTTTCATCCGTTGTCCATTTACATGAAAAAGATTATAAATATTATTAATAGAATTCTTTATAAAATTTGGAACGATACCTGCATTACGGCAACGAATAAGGAATGTTATATTCGCTTTAAGCTTTATAATTTTATCTCTAACCTTCTTATACCTGTTAATAACTCTTCTTACTTCTTCATTTTTCTTAAACCAAGAGTAGTTCATTTTGCTTGAAACTTAATTCTAGACTTATTTTCTTTCTTTTTGAAATTCTCCCTCTAATATTGTTCTTCTTTTCCAATGTATTTCTAATTTCCCAATCTTGATGCTTCTTCAATAATCTTGAATATTTATTTCTAGAATTCTTCTGACTCTTACTCATGCTCTTCTTTTTTTGAATATATTATTTTAGTTTTTTTAGCCTTTAATTATTTTATATTAAAGATAATAATATCGAGCTTTAGGCTTGTTTTTTATAAAAATAATAATTATGTATTTATTGATA
Organism: Linnaemya vulpina; assembly: GCA_963675445.1. Taxonomy (NCBI): domain Eukaryota; kingdom Metazoa; phylum Arthropoda; class Insecta; order Diptera; family Tachinidae; genus Linnaemya; species Linnaemya vulpina. Next base: position 10,952,092 of record OY776281.1, read on the forward strand.
TCAATATTTCGATATCCTCTGGATATCTTCTTCAGGATAATAAACAATATTAACAATTAATAATAAAAATTTTTTAAATGTTTAAATTTGAATATTTATGTTGTTTTGTTTTTTTAAATATTGAAAATGAATGACAAAATTTTTTATATTTTCTATACCTATTAAAAACATTTCAAAATATTGAAAACATTTCAAAATATTGAAAACATTTTTTCCTTCATGCCTAAGTTATAAAAATTTTTTTTTTTTTTTTTGAAAAATGAGGAAATGAGTATAACAATTAATGAAATTTGAACACATTCTTGATTGTACTATGATCTTTTTAATAATCTATTCTTGTAAATCAAATGTTTATAATTCTGTGCTACACTATCAGTATCAGCTTTAAAATTAATTCTTTTACCTAATGGTCCATTTATTATCTGTAACATTTCTAACATATAGCGATGTCTATACCTACTTTCAGAATTTAAAATAGATACATTTTCAAAATCTGGATAGTGATTTGAATCACGAAAATGTAAAGACAATGCTGTTTTTTGTGTAGAATTATAATTTCTATATATTAAGTTTGACTTATGTCCAGTTAATCTTGTCTTAATTTTATTTTGTGTTGTACCTATATATACTTTATTACAGATTTTATTATCTTTTCCCTTACATGGAATTTTATAAACAACATTAGACTTTTCTAATTTATCTATTTTATCTTTGGTCTTACTAAATAATTTACCTAATGTATTAAATGATTTATGTGCCATTCTATATTTGTTTTTATTATAAATATCTGATTTTTCTACTCCTTCTGAAACTATTGGAATATATGTCATAGATTTATAAATCTTTGGTTCAATATTATTGTTTCTGTTATTTGTATTTATTCTTCTGTTATATTCATCTATTAAATTGCATGCTAATCCTACAGGAAAATCATTATTAACTAAAATTTCTTTAATAATATTTTTATTCTTATTATGAAATCTTGCATCACTTACACCTAGTTCCCTATCTATTAAATTCTTTGCTGTGTTAATGACTATTCTCTTTGGGTGTTTAGAATAATAATTAATAATTCTACCTGATGATGTTGGTTTCTGATACCAATCTGTAGATAACTTATTGTTATTACGTATGATCATTGTATCTAAGTATGAGAGTTTATTGTTCTTTTCTATTTCCGCAGTAAATTTAATATCTGAGTGGAATGAATTAAGTGATGCTAGAATATTATTTAATTCTGATTCTAAAATTATACAAAATATATCATCAACATATTTTGTTATAATTTTAGGCTTAACAGATAATCTACCTAAACAATTTTTCAATAATTCTTCCATAACAATATCAGCTACTACTGGAGATGCTGGCGATCCCATTGGAAGACCTTTATTTTGCATATAAATTTTGTTATAATATTTAAAATATCTATTATCTATTATGCAAAATTTAACTATTTTTAAAAATAAATCTTTATCTAAACTAGTAAATCCTTCAATATTAACAAAATTATTATCTATAATACTAATTGCCAATTCATTAGGTATACTAGGAAACAATGAAACAACATCAAATGACACCAATATTTTATTACTATTTATTTTAATACTTTCCATCTTTTTCCTGAATTCTAATGAGTATTTTATATTATATATTGAATGTTTAGTCATATTTTTTAAAATATGTGTTACATACTTACTAAGTTCATAAGATGGAGAATTAACAAATGAACAAATTGGTCTAAGTGGGAAATTATCTTTATGAATTTTCGGTAATCCATATAATCTTGGTGCAATTGATGTGTTTGTTTTTAAATGATTCTTTTCATGCAAAGTAATTATTTTTAACTTAAAGAGTCTTTCAACAATTTCATTATTTATTTTTTGCAACCTATTTGTTGGATCATTCTCTAAAACTTTGTATGCTGAAGTATTTTCTACAATATCTTTCATTCTTGATATATAATCTATTCTATTCATTGCAACTGTTGTATTACCTTTATCAGCATCCAAAACAAGTATGTCCCTATTATTATTCAAAAATTTTTCTGTGTCCCTTACATTATTAAGAATAAATTTATCCCTATTATTTAATTTTATTTTATTCATTTGGTCATCTATTATAGTCGTAAATCTTGTTCTTGCTACTTCTTTTTCTTCTTTTCCTTCTATTGTCTGTACTAAGTCTTCACCATCTGATATAATTTTTAATAGAGGAAATTGATTTTTCCTTATTGGTAGAGAAAATTTCTTTCCTAAAGAAAGAGATCTCTGAATATCAGTTGGAATGTCTTTGTCCGTTTTGTTTATGAACCAATTTTTATTAAACTTTATACCTAATTGTTCTCTTTGTAAATAACTTAATCTATCAAATTTATTTTTATGTACCTGTTTAATTTTATTATTTAAAGAATCTGCTATATGGTCTTCAAATTCCAAAAATCTTCCCATTTCCTCATAATTCAAATATGTTCTTAATTTATGCTTTATTATTAATATTTCCCTTTGGTTATCCTTAAGTAATTGATGTCTTTCTTTAATTGAAAAATTCAAAACTGTATTTTGAACAAGTTCCAAATACTTTCTAATGGGATTTTGTATCATCCGTTGTCCATTTACATGAAAAATATTATTAATAGAATTCTTTATAAAATTTGGAACGATACCTGCATTACGGCAACGAATAAGGAATGTTATATTCGCTTTAAGCTTTATAATTTTATCTCTAACCTTCTTATACCTGTTAATAACTCTTCTTACTTCTTCATTTTTCTTAAACCAAGAGTAGTTCATTTTGCTTGAAACTTAATTCTAGACTTATTTTCTTTCTTTTTGAAATTCTCCCTCTAATATTGTTCTTCTTTTCCAATGTATTTCTAATTTCCCAATCTTGATGCTTCTTCAATAATCTTGAATATTTATTTCAAGAATTCTTCTGACTCTTACTCGTGCTCTTCTTCTTTTGAATATATTATTTTAGTTTTTTTAGCCTTTAATTATTTTATATTTAAGATAATAATATCGAGCTTTAGGCTTGTTTTTTATAAAAATAATAATTATGTATTTATTGATATCAATATTTCGATATCCTCTGGATATCTTCTTCAGGATAATAAACAATATTAACAATTAATAATAACAATTTTTTAAATGTTTAAATTTGAATATTTTTGTTGTTTTGTTTTTTTTAATATTGAAAATGAATGACAAAATTTTTTATATTTTCTATACCTATTAAAAACATTTCAAAATATTGAAAACATTTTTTCCTTCATGCCTACATTATTATTTTTTTTTTTTTAAATGAGAAAATGAGTATAACAATTAATGAAATTTGAACACATTCTTGATTGTACTATGATCTTTTTAATAATCTATTCTTGTAAATCAAATGTCTATAATTCTGTGCTACACTATCAGTATCAGCTTTAAAATTAATTCTTTTACCTAATGGTACATTTATTATTTGTAACATTTCTAACATATAGCGATGCCTATATCTACTTTCAGAATTTAAAATAGATACATTTTCAAAATCTGGATAGTGATTTGAATCACGACAATATAAAGATAATGCTGTCTTTTGTGTAGAATTATAATTTCTATATTTTAAGTTTGACTTATGTCCAGTTAATCTTGTCTTAATTTTATTTTGTGTTGTACCTATATATACTTTATTACAGATTTCATTATCTTTTCCCTTACATGGAATTTTATAAACAACATTAGACTTTTCTAATTTATCTATTTTGTCTTTGGTCTTACTAAATAATTTACCTAATGTATTAAATGATTTATGTGCCATTCTATATTTGTTTTTATTATAAATATCTGATTTTTCTACTCTTTCTGAAACTATTGGAATATATGTCATAGATTTATAAATCTTTGGTTCAATATTATTGTTTCTGTTATTTGTATTTATTCTTCTGTTATATTCATCATTATTAACTAAAATTTCTTTAATAATATTTTTATTCTTATTATGAAATCTTGCATCACTTACACCTAGTACCCTATCTATTAAATTCTTTGCTGTGTTAATGACTATTCTCTTTGGGTGTTTAGAATAATAATTAATAATTCTACCTGATGATGTTGGTTTCTGATACCAATCTATAGATAACTTATTGTTATTACGTATGATCATTGTATCTAAGTATGAGAGTTTATTGTTCTTTTCTATTTCCGCAGTAAATTTAATATCTGAGTGGAATGAATTAAGTGATGCTAGAATATTATTTAATTCTGATTCTAAAATTATATAAAATATATCATCAACATATTTTGTTATAATTTTAGGCTTAACAGATAATCTACCTAAACAATTTTTCAATAATTCTTCCATAACAATATCAGCTACTACTGGAGATGCTGGCGATCCCATTGGAAGACCTTTATTTTGCATATAAATTTTGTTATTATATTTAAAATATCTATTATCTATTATGCAAAATTTAACTATTTTTAAAAATAAATCTTTATCTAAACTAGTAAATCCTTCAATATTAACAAAATTATTATCTATAATACTAATTGCCAATTCATTAGGTATACTAGGAAACAATGAAACAACATCAAATGACACCAATATTTCATTACTATTTATGTTAATACTTTTCATCTTTTTCCTGAATTCTAATGAGTTTTTTATATTATATATTGAATGTTTAGTCATATTTTTTAAAATATGTTTTACATACTTACTAAGTTCATAAGATGGAGAATTAACAAATGAACAAATTGGTCTAAGTGGGAAATTATCTTTATGAATTTTCGGTAATCCATATAATCTTGGTGCAATTGATGTGTTTGTTTTTAAATGATTCTTTTCATGCAAAGTAATTATTTTTAACTTAAAGAGTCTTTCAACAATTTCATTATTTATTTTTTGCAACCTATTTGTTGGATCATTCTCTAAAACTTTGTATGCTGAAGTATTTTCTACAATATCTTTCATTCTTGATATATAATCTATTCTATTCATTGCAACTGTTGTATTACCTTTATCAGCATCCAAAACAAGTATGTCCCTATTATTATTCAAAAATTTTTCTGTGTCCCTTACATTATTAAGAATAAATTTATCCCTATTATTTAATTTTATCTTATTCATTTGGTCATCTATTATAGTCGTAAATCTTGTTCTTGCTACTTCTTTTTCTTCTTTTCCTTCTATTGTCTGTACTAAGTCTTCACCATCTGATATAATTTTTAATAGAGGAATTTGATTTTTCCTTATTGGTAGAGAAAATTGCTTTCCTAAAGAAAGAGATCTCTGAATATCAGTTGGAATGTCTTAGTCCGTTTTGTTTATGAACCAATTTTTATTAAACTTTATACCTAATTGTTCTCTTTGTAAATAACTTAATCTATCAAATTTATTTTTATGTACCTGTTTAATTTTATTATTTAAAGAATCTGCTATATGGTCTTCAAATTCCAAAAATCTTCCCATTTCCTCATAATTCAAATATGTTCTTAATTTATGCTTTATTATTAATATTTCCCTTTGGTTATCCTTAAGTAATTGATGTCTTTCTTTAATTGAAAAATTCAAAACTGTATTTTGAACAAGTTCCAAATACTTTCTAATGGGATTTTGTATCATCCGTTGTCCATTTACATGAAAAATATTATTAATAGAATTCTTTATAAAATTTGGAACGATACCTGCATTACGGCAACGAATAAGGAATGTTATATTCGCTTTAAGCTTTATAATTTTATCTCTAACCTTCTTATACCTGTTAATAACTCTTCTTACTTCTTCATTTTTCTTAAACCAAGAGTAGTTCATTTTGCTTGAAACTTAATTCTAGACTTATTTTCTTTCTTTTTGAAATTCTCCCTCTAATATTGTTCTTCTTTTCCAATGTATTTCTAATTTCCCAATCTTGATGCTTCTTCAATAATCTTGAATATTTATTTCTAGAATTCTTCTGACTCTTACTCGTGCTCTTCTTTTTTTGAATATATTATTTTAGTTTTTTTAGCCTTTAATTATTTTATATTTAAGATAATAATATAGAGCTTTAGGCTTGTTTTTTATAAAAATAATAATTATGTATTTATTGATATCAATATTTCGATATCCTCTGGATATCTTCTTCAGGATAATAAACAATATTAACAATTAATAATAACAATTTTTTAAATGTTTAAATTTGAATATTTTTGTTGTTTTGTTTTTTTAAATATTGAAAATGAATGACAAAATTTTTTATATTTTCTATACCTATTAAAAACATTTCAAAATATTGAAAACATTTTTTCCTTCATGCCTACATTATTATTTTTTTTTTTTTGAAAAATGAGAAAATGAGTATAACAATTAATGAAATTTGAACACATTCTTGATTGTACTATGATCTTTTTAATAATCTATTCTTGTAAATCAAATGTCTATAATTCTGTGCTACACTATCAGTATCAGCTTTAAAATTAATTCTTTTACCTAATGGTACATTTATTATTTGTAACATTTCTAACATATAGCGATGCCTATATCTACTTTCAGAATTTAAAATAGATACATTTTCAAAATCTGGATAGTGATTTGAATCACGACAATGTAAAGATAATGCTGTTTTTTGTGTAGAATTATAATTTCTATATTTTAAGTTTGACTTATGTCCAGTTAATCTTGTCTTAATTTTATTTTGTGTTGTACCTATATATACTTTATTACAGATTTCATTATCTTTTCCCTTACATGGAATTTTATAAACAACATTAGACTTTTCTAATTTATCTATTTTGTCTTTGGTCTTACTAAATAATTTACCTAATGTATTAAATGATTTATGTGCCATTCTATATTTGTTTTTATTATAAATATCTGATTTTTCTACTCTTTCTGAAACTATTGGAATATATGTCATAGATTTATAAATCTTTGGTTCAATATTATTGTTTCTGTTATTTGTATTTATTCTTCTGTTATATTCATCATTATTAACTAAAATTTCTTTAATAATATTTTTATTCTTATTATGAAATCTTGCATCACTTACACCTAGTACCCTATCTATTAAATTCTTTGCTGTGTTAATGACTATTCTCTTTGGGTGTTTAGAATAATAATTAATAATTCTACCTGATGATGTTGGTTTCTGATACCAATCTATAGATAACTTATTGTTATTACGTATGATCATTGTATCTAAGTATGAGAGTTTATTGTTCTTTTCTATTTCCGCAGTAAATTTAATATCTGAGTGGAATGAATTAAGTGATGCTAGAATATTATTTAATTCTGATTCTAAAATTATATAAAATATATCATCAACATATTTTGTTATAATTTTAGGCTTAACAGATAATCTACCTAAACAATTTTTCAATAATTCTTCCATAACAATATCAGCTACTACTGGAGATGCTGGCGATCCCATTGGAAGACCTTTATTTTGCATATAAATTTTGTTATTATATTTAAAATATCTATTATCTATTATGCAAAATTTAACTATTTTTAAAAATAAATCTTTATCTAAACTAGTAAATCCTTCAATATTAACAAAATTATTATCTATAATACTAATTGCCAATTCAATAGGTATACTAGGAAACAATGAAACAACATCAAATGACACCAATATTTCATTACTATTTATGTTAATACTTTCCATCTTTTTCCTGAATTCTAATGAGTTTTTTATATTATATATTGAATGTTTAGTCATATTTTTTAAAATATGTGTTACATACTTACTAAGTTCAGAAGATGGAGAATTAACAAATGAACAAATTGGTCTAAGTGGGAAATTATCTTTATGAATTTTCTGTAATCCATATAATCTTGGTGCAATTGATGTGTTTGTTTTTAAATGATTCTTTTCATGCAAAGTAATTATTTTTAACTTAAAGAGTCTTTCAACAATTTCATTATTTATTTTTTGCAACCTATTTGTTGGATCATTCTCTAAAACTTTGTATGCTGAAGTATTTTCTACAATATCTTTCATTCTTGATATATAATCTATTCTATTCATTGCAACTGTTGTATTACCTTTATCAGCATCCAAAACAAGTATGTCCCTATTATTATTCAAAAATTTTTCTGTGTCCCTTACATTATCAAGAATAAATTTATCCCTATTATTTAATTTTACCTTATTCATTTGGTCATCTATTATAGTCGTAAATCTTGTTCTTGCTACTTCTTTTTCTTCTTTTCCTTCTATTGTCTGTACTAAGTCTTCACCATCTGATATAATTTTTAATAGAGGAAATTGATTTTTCCTTATTGGTAGAGAAAATTTTTTTTCCTAAAGAAAGAGTTCTCTGAATATCAGTTGGAATGTCTTTGTCCGTTTTGTTTATGAACCAATTTTTATTAAACTTTATACCTAATTGTTCTCTTTATAAATAACTTAATCTATCAAATTTATTTTTATGTACCTGTTTAATTTTATTATTTAAAGAATCTGCTATATGGTCTTCAAATTCCAAAAATCTTCCCATTTCCTCATAATTCAAATATCTTCTTAATTTATGCTTTATTATTAATATTTCCCTTTGGTTATCCTTAAGTAATTGATGTCTTTCTTTAATTGCAAAATTCAAAACTGTATTTTGAACAAGTTCCAAATACTTTCTAATGGGATTTTGTTTCATCCGTTGTCCATTTACATGAAAAAGATTATAAATATTATTAATAGAATTCTTTATAAAATTTGGAACGATACCTGCATTACGGCAACGAATAAGGAATGTTATATTCGCTTTAAGCTTTATAATTTTATCTCTAACCTTCTTATACCTGTTAATAACTCTTCTTACTTCTTCATTTTTCTTAAACCAAGAGTAGTTCATTTTGCTTGAAACTTAATTCTAGACTTATTTTCTTTCTTTTTGAAATTCTCCCTCTAATATTGTTCTTCTTTTCCAATGTATTTCTAATTTCCCAATCTTGATGCTTCTTCAATAATCTTGAATATTTATTTCAAGAATTCTTCTGACTCTTACTCGTGCTCTTCTTCTTTTGAATATATTATTTTAGTTTTTTTAGCCTTTAATTATTTTATATTTAAGATAATAATATCGAGCTTTAGGCTTGTTTTTTATAAAAATAATAATTATGTATTTATTGATATCAATATTTCGATATCCTCTGGATATCTTCTTCAGGATAATAAACAATATTAACAATTAATAATAACAATTTTTTAAATGTTTAAATTTGAATATTTTTGTTGTTTTGTTTTTTTAAATATTGAAAATGAATGACAAAATTTTTTATATTTTCTATACCTATTAAAAACATTTCAAAATATTGAAAACATTTTTTCCTTCATGCCTACATTATTATTTTTTTTTTTTGAAAAGTGAGAAAATGAGTATAACAATTAATGAAATTTGAACACATTCTTGATTGTACTATGATCTTTTTAATAATCTATTCTTGTAAATCAAATGTCTATAATTCTGTGCTACACTATCAGTATCAGCTTTAAAATTAATTCTTTTACCTAATGGTACATTTATTATTTGTAACATTTCTAACATATAGCGATGCCTATATCTACTTTCAGAATTTAAAATAGATACATTTTCAAAATCTGGATAGTGATTTGAATCACGACAATATAAAGATAATGCTGTCTTTTGTGTAGAATTATAATTTCTATATTTTAAGTTTGACTTATGTCCAGTTAATCTTGTCTTAATTTTATTTTGTGTTGTACCTATATATACTTTATTACAGATTTCATTATCTTTTCCCTTACATGGAATTTTATAAACAACATTAGACTTTTCTAATTTATCTATTTTGTCTTTGGTCTTACTAAATAATTTACCTAATGTATTAAATGATTTATGTGCCATTCTATATTTGTTTTTATTATAAATATCTGATTTTTCTACTCTTTCTGAAACTATTGGAATATATGTCATAGATTTATAAATCTTTGGTTCAATATTATTGTTTCTGTTATTTGTATTTATTCTTCTGTTATATTCATCATTATTAACTAAAATTTCTTTAATAATATTTTTATTCTTTATTATGAAATCTTGCATCACTTACACCTAGTACCCTATCTATTAAATTCTTTGCTGTGTTAATGACTATTCTCTTTGGGTGTTTAGAATAATAATTAATAATTCTACCTGATGATGTTGGTTTCTGATACCAATCTATAGATAACTTATTGTTATTACGTATGATCATTGTATCTAAGTATGAGAGTTTATTGTTCTTTTCTATTTCCGCAGTAAATTAAATATCTGAGTGGAATGAATTAAGTGATGCTAGAATATTATTTAATTCTGATTCTAAAATTATATAAAATATATCATCAACATATTTTGTTATAATTTTAGGCTTAACAGATAATCTACCTAAACAATTTTTCAATAATTCTTCCATAACAATATCAGCTACTACTGGAGATGCTGGCGATCCCATTGGAAGACCTTTATTTTGCATATAAATTTTGTTATTATATTTAAAATATCTATTATCTATTATGCAAAATTTAACTATTTTTAAAAATAAATCTTTATCTAAACTAGTAAATCCTTCAATATTAACAAAATTATTATCTATAATACTAATTGCCAATTCAATAGATATACTAGGAAACAATGAAACAACATCAAATGACACCAATATTTCATTACTATTTATGTTAATACTTTCCATCTTTTTCCTGAATTCTAATGAGTTTTTTATATTATATATTGAATGTTTAGTCATATTTTTTAAAATATGTGTTACATACTTACTAAGTTCATAAGATGGAGAATTAACAAATGAACAAATTGGTCTAAGTGGGAAATTATCTTTATGAATTTTCGGTAATCCATATAATCTTTATATAATAAAGAATTATATAATTGAATTATATAATTGAATTGGCAATTAGTATTATAGATAATAATTTTGTTAATATTGAAGGATTTACTAGTTTAGATAAAGATTTATTTTTAAAAATAGTTAAATTTTGCATAATAGATAATAGATATTTTAAATATAATAACAAAATTTATATGCAAAATAAAGGTCTTCCAATGGGATCGCCAGCATCTCCAGTAGTAGCTGATATTGTTATGGAAGAATTATTGAAAAATTGTTTAGGTAGATTATCTGTTAAGCCTAAAATTATAACAAAATATGTTGATGATATATTTTGTATAATTTTAGAATCAGAATTAAATAATATTCTAGCATCACTTAATTCATTCCACTCAGATATTAAATTTACTGCGGAAATAGAAAAGAACAATAAACTCTCATACTTAGATACAATGATCATACGTAATAACAATAAGTTATCTATAGATTGGTATCAGAAACCAACATCATCAGGTAGAATTATTAATTATTATTCTAAACACCCAAAGAGAATAGTCATTAACACAGCAAAGAATTTAATAGATAGGGTACTAGGTGTAAGTGATGCAAGATTTCATAATAAGAATAAAAATATTATTAAAGAAATTTTAGTTAATAATGATGAATATAACAGAAGAATAAATACAAATAACAGAAACAATAATATTGAACCAAAGATTTATAAATCTATGACATATATTCCAATAGTTTCAGAATGAGTAGAAAAATCAGATATTTATAATAAAAACAAATATAGAATGGCACATAAATCATTTAATACATTAGGTAAATTATTTAGTAAGACCAAAGACAAAATAGATAAATTAGAAAAGTCTAATGTTGTTTATAAAATTCCATGTAAGGGAAAAGATAATGAAATCTGTAATAAAGTATATATAGGTACAACACAAAATAAAATTAAGACAAGATTAACTGGACATAAGTCAAACTTAAAATATAGAAATTATAATTCTACACAAAAAACAGCATTATCTTTACATTGTCGTGATTCAAATCACTATCCAGATTTTGAAAATGTATCTATTTTAAATTCTGAAAGTAGATATAGGCATCGCTATATGTTAGAAATGTTACAAATAATAAATGTACCATTAGGTAAAAGAATTAATTTTAAAGCTGATACTGATAGTGTAGCACAGAATTATAGACATTTGATTTACAAGAATAGATTATTAAAAAGATCATAGTACAATCAAGAATGTGTTCAAATTTCATTAATTGTTATACTCATTTTCTCATTTTTCAAAAAAAAAAATAATAATGTAGGCATGAAGGAAAAAATGTTTTCAATATTTTGAAATGTTTTTAATAGGTATAGAAAATATAAAAAATTTTGTCATTCATTTTCAATATTTAAAAAAACAAAACAACAAAAATATTCAAATTTAAACATTTAAAAAATTGTTATTATTAATTGTTAATATTGTTTATTATCCTGAAGAAGATATCCAGAGGATATCGAAATATTGATATCAATAAATACATAATTATTATTTTTATAAAAAACAAGCCTAAAGCTCTATATTATTATCTTAAATATAAAATAATTAAAGGCTAAAAAAACTAAAATAATATATTCAAAAAAAGAAGAGCACGAGTAAGAGTCAGAAGAATTCCAGAAATAAATATTCAAGATTATTGAAGAAGCATCAAGATTGGGAAATTAGAAATACATTGGAAAAGAAGAACAATATTAGAGGGAGAATTTCAAAAAGAAAGAAAATAAGTCTAGAATTAAGTTTCAAGCAAAATGAACTACTCTTGGTTTAAGAAAAATGAAGAAGTAAGAAGAGTTATTAACAGGTATAAGAAGGTTAGAGATAAAATTATAAAGCTTAAAGCGAATATAACATTCCTTATTCGTTGCCGTAATGCAGGTATCGTTCCAAATTTTATAAAGAATTCTATTAATAATATTTTTCATGTAAATGGACAACGGATGATACAAAATCCCATTAGAAAGTATTTGGAACTTGTTCAAAATACAGTTTTGAATTTTTCAATTAAAGAAAGACATCAATTACTTAAGGATAACCAAAGGGAAATATTAATAATAAAGCATAAATTAAGAACATATTTGAATTATGAGGAAATGGGAAGATTTTTGGAATTTGAAGACCATATAGCAGATTCTTTAAATAATAAAATTAAACAGGTACATAAAAATAAATTTGATAGATTAAGTTATTTACAAAGAGAACAATTAGGTACAAAATTTAATAAAAATTGGTTCATAAACAAAACGGACAAAGACATTCCAATTGATATTCAGAGATCTCTTTCTTTAGGAAAGAAATTTTCTCTACCAATAAGGAAAAATCAATTTCCTCTATTAAAAATTATATCAGATGGTGAAGACTTAGTACAGACAATAGAAGGAAAAGAAGAAAAAGAAGTAGCAAGAACAAGATTTACGACTATAATAGATGACCAAATGAATAAGATAAAATTAAATAATAGGGATAAATTTATTCTTAATAATGTAAGGGACACAGAAAAATTTTTGAATAATAATAGGGACATACTTATTTTGGATGCTGATAAAGGTAATACAACAGTTGCAATGAATAGAATAGATTATATATCAAGAATGAAAGATATTGTAGAAAATACTTCAGCATACAAAGTTTTAGAGAATGATCCAACAAATAGGTTGCAAAAAATAAATAATGAAATTGTTGAAAGACTCTTTAAGTTAAAAATAATTACTTTGCATGAAAAGAATCATTTAAAAACAAACACATCAATTGCACCAAGATTATATGGATTACCGAAAATTCATAAAGATAATTTCCCACTTAAACCAATTTGTTCATTTGTTAATTCTCCATCTTATGAACTTAGTAAGTATGTAACACATGTTTTAAAAAATATGACTAAACATTCAATATATAATATAAAATACTCATTAGAATTCAGGAAAAAGATGGAAAGTATTAAAATAAATAGTAATGAAATATTGGTGTCATTTGATGTTGTTTCATTGTTTCCTAGTATACCTAATGAATTGGCAATTAGTATTATAGATAATAATTTTGTTAATATTGAAGGATTTACTAGTTTAGATAAAGATTTATTTTTAAAAATAGTTAAATTTTGCATAATAGATAATAGATATTTTAAATATTATAACAAAATTTATATGCAAAATAAAGGTCTTCCAATGGGATCGCCAGCATCTCCAGTAGTAGCTGATATTGTTATGGAAGAATTATTGAAAAATTTTTTAGGTAGATTATCTGTTAAGCCTAAAATTATAACAAAATATGTTGATGATATATTTTATATAATTTTAGAATCAGAATTAAATAATATTCTAGCATCACTTAATTCATTCCACTCAGATATTAAATTTACTGCGGAAATAGAAAAGAACAATAAACTCTCATACTTAGATACAATGATCATACGTAATAACAATAAGTTATCTATAGATTGGTATCAGAAACCAACATCATCAGGTAGAATTATTAATTATTATTCTAAACACCCAAAGAGAATAGTCATTAACACAGCAAAGAATTTAATAGATAGGGTACTAGGTGTAAGTGATGCAAGATTTCATAATAAGAATAAAAATATTATTAAAGAAATTTTAGTTAATAATGATGAATATAACAGAAGAATAAATACAAATAACAGAAACAATAATATTGAACCAAAGATTTATAAATCTATGACATATATTCCAATAGTTTCAGAAAGAGTAGAAAAATCAGATATTTATAATAAAAACAAATATAGAATGGCACATAAATCATTTAATGCATTAGGTAAATTATTTAGTAAGACAAAAGACAAAATAGATAAATTAGAAAAGTCTAATGTTGTTTATAAAATTCCATGTAAGGGAAAAGATAATGAAATCTGTAATAAAGTATATATAGGTACAACACAAAATAAAATTAAGACAAGATTAACTGGACATAAGTCAAACTTAAAATATAGAAATTATAATTCTACACAAAAAACAGCATTATCTTTACATTGTCGTGATTCAAATCACTATCCAGATTTTGAAAATGTATCTATTTTAAATTCTGAAAGTAGATATAGGCATCGCTATATGTTAGAAATGTTACAAATAATAAATGTACCATTAGGTAAAAGAATTAATTTTAAAGCTGATACTGATAGTGTAGCACAGAATTATAGACATTTGATTTACAAGAATAGATTATTAAAAAGATCATAGTACAATCAAGAATGTGTTCAAATTTCATTAATTGTTATACTTATTTTCTCATTTTTCAAAAAAAAAAATAATAATGTAGGCATGAAGGAAAAAATGTTTTCAATATTTTGAAATGTTTTTAATAGGTATAGAAAATATAAAAAATTTTGTCATTCATTTTCAATATTTAAAAAAACAAAACAACAAAAATATTCAAATTTAAACATTTAAAAAATTGTTATTATTAATTGTTAATATTGTTTATTATCCTGAAGAAGATATCCAGAGGATATCGAAATATTGATATCAATAAATGCATAATTATTATTTTTATAAAAAAACAAGCCTAAAGCTCGATATTATTATCTTAAATACAAAATAATTAAAGGCTAAAAAAAACTAAAATAATATATTCAAAAAAAGAAGAGCACGAGTAAGTCAGAAGAATTCTAGAAATAAATATTCAAGATTATTGAAGAAGCATCAAGATTGGGAAATTAGAAATACATTGGAAAAGAAGAACAATATTAGAGGGAGAATTTCAAAAAGAAAGAAAATAAGTCTAGAATTAAGTTTCAAGCAAAATGAACTACTCTTGGTTTAAGAAAAATGAAGAAGTAAGAAGAGTTATTAACAGGTATAAGAAGGTTAGAGATAAAATTATAAAGCTTAAAGCGAATATAACATTCCTTATTCGTTGCCGTAA
This sequence comes from Linnaemya vulpina, assembly GCA_963675445.1. NCBI lineage: Eukaryota > Metazoa > Arthropoda > Insecta > Diptera > Tachinidae > Linnaemya > Linnaemya vulpina. Next base: position 10,967,835 of record OY776281.1, read on the forward strand.
TGCAGGTATCGTTCCAAATTTTATAAAGAATTCTATTAATAATATTTTTCATGTAAATGGACAACGGATGATACAAAATCCCATTAGAAAGTATTTGGAACTTGTTCAAAATACAGTTTTGAATTTTTCAATTAAAGAAAGACATCAATTACTTAAGGATAACCAAAGGGAAATATTAATAATAAAGCATAAATTAAGAACATATTTGAATTATGAGGAAATGGGAAGATTTTTGGAATTTGAAGACCATATAGCAGATTCTTTAAATAATAAAATTAAACAGGTACATAAAAATAAATTTGATAGATTAAGTTATTTACAAAGAGAACAATTAGGTATAAAGTTTAATAAAAATTGGTTCATAAACAAAACGGACAAAGACATTCCAATTGATATTCAGATATCTCTTTCTTTAGGAAAGAAATTTTCTCTACCAATAAGGAAAAATCAAATTCCTCTATTAAAAATTATATCAGATGGTGAAGACTTAGTACAGACAATAGAAGGAAAAGAAGAAAAAGAAGTAGCAAGAACAAGATTTACGACTATAATAGATGACCAAATGAATAAGATAAAATTAAATAATAGGGATAAATTTATTCTTAATAATGTAAGGGACACAGAAAAATTTTTGAATAATAATAGGGACATACTTGTTTTGGATGCTGATAAAGGTAATACAACAGTTGCAATGAATAGAATAGATTATATATCAAGAATGAAAGATATTGTAGAAAATACTTCAGCATACAAAGTTTTAGAGAATGATCCAACAAATAGGTTGCAAAAAATAAATAATGAAATTGTTGAAAGACTCTTTAAGTTAAAAATAATTACTTTGCATGAAAAGAATCATTTAAAAACAAACACATCAATTGCACCAAGATTATATGGATTACCGAAAATTCATAAAGATAATTTCCCACTTAGACCAATTTGTTCATTTGTTAATTCTCCATCTTATGAACTTAGTAAGTATGTAACACATATTTAAAAAAATATGACTAAACATTCAATATATAATATATAATACTCATTAGAATTCAGGAAAAAGATGGAAAGTATTAAAATAAATAGTAATGAAATATTGGTGTCATTTGATGTTGTTTCATTGTTTCCTAGTATACCTAATGAATTGGCAATTAGTATTATAGATAATAATTTTGTTAATATTGAAGGATTTACTAGTTTAGATAAAGATTTATTTTTAAAAATAGTTAAATTTTGCATAATAGATAATAGATATTTTAAATATTATAACAAAATTTATATGCAAAATAAAGGTCTTCCAATGGGATCGCCAGCATCTCCAGTAGTAGCTGATATTGTTATGGAAGAATTATTGAAAAATTGTTTAGGTAGATTATCTGTTAAGCCTAAAATTATAACAAAATATGTTGATGATATATTTTATATAATTTTAGAATCAGAATTAAATAATATTCTAGCATCACTTAATTCATTCCACTCAGATATTAAATTTACTGCGGAAATAGAAAAGAACAATAAACTCTCATACTTAGATACAATGATCATACGTAATAACAATAAGTTATCTATAGATTGGTATCAGAAACCAACATCATCAGGTAGAATTATTAATTATTATTCTAAACACCCAAAGAGAATAGTCATTAACACAGCAAAGAATTTAATAGATAGGGTACTAGGTGTAAGTGATGCAAGATTTCATAATAAGAATAAAAATATTATTAAAGAAATTTTAGTTAATAATGATGAATATAACAGAAGAATAAATACAAATAACAGAAACAATAATATTGAACCAAAGATTTATAAATCTATGACATATATTCCAATAGTTTCAGAAAGAGTAGAAAAATCAGATATTTATAATAAAAACAAATATAGAATGGCACATAAATCATTTAATACATTAGGTAAATTATTTAGTAAGACCAAAGACAAAATAGATAAATTAGAAAAGTCTAATGTTGTTTATAAAATTCCATGTAAGGGAAAAGATAATGAAATCTGTAATAAAGTATATATAGGTACAACACAAAATAAAATTAAGACAAGATTAACTGGACATAAGTCAAACTTAAAATATAGAAATTATAATTCTACACAAAAAACAGCATTATCTTTACATTGTCGTGATTCAAATCACTATCCAGATTTTGAAAATGTATCTATTTTAAATTCTGAAAGTAGATATAGGCATCGCTATATGTTAGAAATGTTACAAATAATAAATGTACCATTAGGTAAAAGAATTAATTTTAAAGCTGATACTGATAGTGTAGCACAGAATTATAGACATTTGATTTACAAGAATAGATTATTAAAAAGATCATAGTACAATCAAGAATGTGTTCAAATTTCATTAATTGTTATACTCATTTTCTCATTTTTCAAAAAAAAAAAATAATAATGTAGGCATGAAGGAAAAAATGTTTTCAATATTTTGAAATGTTTTTAATAGGTATAGAAAATATAAAAAATTTTGTCATTCATTTTCAATATTTAAAAAAACAAAACAACAAAAATATTCAAATTTAAACATTTAAAAAATTGTTATTATTAATTGTTAATATTGTTTATTATCCTGAAGAAGATATCCAGAGGATATCGAAATATTGATATCAATAAATACATAATTATTATTTTTATAAAAAACAAGCCTAAAGCTCTATATTATTATCTTAAATATAAAATAATTAAAGGCTAAAAAAACTAAAATAATATATTCAAAAAAAGAAGAGCACGAGTAAGAGTCAGAAGAATTCTAGAAATAAATATTCAAGATTATTGAAGAAGCATCAAGATTGGGAAATTAGAAATACATTGGAAAAGAAGAACAATATTAGAGGGAGAATTTCAAAAAGAAAGAAAATAAGTCTAGAATTAAGTTTCAAGCAAAATGAACTACTCTTGGTTTAAGAAAAATGAAGAAGTAAGAAGAGTTATTAACAGGTATAAGAAGGTTAGAGATAAAATTATAAAGCTTAAAGCGAATATAACATTCCTTATTCGTTGCCGTAATGCAGGTATCGTTCCAAATTTTATAAAGAATTCTATTAATAATATTTTTCATGTAAATGGACAACGGATGATACAAAATCCCATTAGAAAGTATTTGGAACTTGTTCAAAATACAGTTTTGAATTTTTCAATTAAAGAAAGACATCAATTACTTAAGGATAACCAAAGGGAAATATTAATAATAAAGCATAAATTAAGAACATATTTGAATTATGAGGAAATGGGAAGATTTTTGGAATTTGAAGACCATATAGCAGATTCTTTAAATAATAAAATTAAACAGGTACATAAAAATAAATTTGATAGATTAAGTTATTTACAAAGAGAACAATTAGGTATAAAGTTTAATAAAAATTGGTTCATAAACAAAACGGACTAAGACATTCCAACTGATATTCAGAGATCTCTTTCTTTAGGAAAGAAATTTTCTCTACCAATAAGGAAAAATCAAATTCCTCTATTAAAAATTATATCAGATGGTGAAGACTTAGTACAGACAATAGAAGGAAAAGAAGAAAAAGAAGTAGCAAGAACAAGATTTACGACTATAATAGATGACCAAATGAATAAGATAAAATTAAATAATAGGGATAAATTTATTCTTAATAATGTAAGGGACACAGAAAAATTTTTGAATAATAATAGGGACATACTTGTTTTGGATGCTGATAAAGGTAATACAACAGTTGCAATGAATAGAATAGATTATATATCAAGAATGAAAGATATTGTAGAAAATACTTCAGCATACAAAGTTTTAGAGAATGATCCAACAAATAGGTTGCAAAAAATAAATAATGAAATTGTTGAAAGACTCTTTAAGTTAAAAATAATTACTTTGCATGAAAAGAATCATTTAAAAACAAACACATCAATTGCATTGGATTACCGAAAATTCATAAAGATAATTTCTCACTTAGACCAATTTGTTCATTTGTTAATTCTCCATCTTATGAACTTAGTAAGTATGTAACACATATTTTAAAAAATATGACTAAACATTCAATATATAATATAAAATACTCATTAGAATTCAGGAAAAAGATGGAAAGTATTAAAATAAATAGTAATGAAATATTGGTGTCATTTGATGTTGTTTCATTGTTTCCTAGTATACCTAATGAATTGGCAATTAGTATTATAGATAATAATTTTGGTAATATTGAAGGATTTACTAGTTTAGATAAAGATTTATTTTTAAAAATAGTTAAATATTGCATAATAGATAATAGATATTTTAAATATTATAACAAAATTTATATGCAAAATAAAGGTCTTCCAATGGGATCGCCAGCATCTCCAGTAGTAGCTGATATTGTTATGGAAGAATTATTGAAAAATTGTTTAGGTAGATTATCTGTTAAGCCTAAAATTATAACAAAATATGTTGATGATATATTTTGTATAATTTTAGAATCAGAATTAAATACTATTCTAGCATCACTTAATTCATTCCACTCAGATATTAAATTTACTGCGGAAATAGAAAAGAACAATAAACTCTCATACTTAGATACAATGATCATACGTAATAACAATAAGTTATCTACAGATTGGTATCAGAAACCAACATCATCAGGTAGAATTATTAATTATTATTCTAAATACCCAAAGAGAATAGTCATTAACACAGCAAAGAATTTAATAGATAGGGAACTAGGTGTAAGTGATGCAAGATTTCATAATAAGAATAAAAATATTATTAAAGAAATTTTAGTTAATAATGATTTTCCTGTAGGATTAGCATGCAATTTAATAGATGAATATAACAGAAGAATAAATACAAATAACAGAAACAATAATATTGAACCAAAGATTTATAAATCTATGACATATATTCCAATAGTTTCAGAAAGAGTAGAAAAATCTGATATTTATAATAAAAACAAATATAAAATGGCACATAAATCATTTAATACATTAGGTAAATTATTTAGTAAGACCAAAGATAAAATAGATAAATTAGAAAAGTCTAATGTTGTTTATAAAATTCCATGTAAGGGAAAAGATAATGAAATCTGTAATAAAGTATATATAGGTACAACACAAAATAAAATTAAGACAAGATTAACTGGACATAAGTCAAACTTAAAATATAGAAATTATAATTCTACACAAAAAACAGCATTATCTTTACATTGTCGTGATTCAAATCACTATTCAGATTTTGAAAATGTATCTATTTTAAATTCTGAAAGTAGGTATAGACATCGCTATATGTTAGAAATGTGACAGATAATAAATGTACCATTAGGTAAAAGAATTAATTATAAAGCTGATACTGATAGTGTAGCACAGAATTATAGATATTTGATTTACAAGAATAGATTATTAAAAAGATCATAGTACAATCAAGAATGTGTTCAAATTTCATTAATTGTTATACTCATTTTCTCATTTTTCAAAAAATTTTTTATAATGTAGGCATGAAGGAAAAAATGTTTTCAATATTTTGAAATGTTTTCAATATTTTGAAATGTTTTTAATAGGTATAGAAAATAAAAAAAATTTTGTCATTCATTTTCAATATTTAAAAAAACAAAACAACAAAAATATTCAAATTTAAACATTTAAAAAATTGTTATTATTAATTGTTAATATTGTTTATTATCCTGAAGAAGATATCCAGAGGATATCGAAATATTGATATCAATAAATACATAATTATTATTTTTATAAAAAACAAGCCTAAAGCTCGATATTATTATCTTAAATATACATACTTTTTGTTTGTTTGCTTATTTGTCTTAAAAAAACAATTATATATAAACTATAAAAACATTAGTTAACAATATAAATAATTTTTTACATATGTAATATATGCATTTTTAATATGATCCTAGTTGATTTCTACAACATTTGATGTAGGCTTTAGTTATTTACATGAAAATTGTATATATACAGGCATGTTCCAAAAAAGTAGTAGAATGAAAGTAAAATACGATTTGAAAAGTCAACTTTTTATTTCTGATGTTCTGCAAACGTATCGGTTTGATCTTACATTTTCTCATATGAAATGAACTTCGAAAACAAAATTTGGAAACAGCTGATACATTCATATAAAATTAAAAATACAATTTTGCTTTGTATTTCATAAAATTACTAATTGTGTTTTGTTTTTCACATAAAAATTGAACAAGTCTTGTAAAAATATATTAAAAAATAGATAATAAAATACACCATAAATAATATATGTAGTGTTAGTGTCCATGGTGCATCAAAACAATGGATTCGCGAAAGCAAAATTACAGAGGTGAATTTTGCGAGATCACTCAAATCCTTTGGATATCAATGACGCCATGTAAGTACATATTTAAATACAACATAAATATATAAGTATATACTTTTAATGAACATTTTATATGCTAAACTTATTTAGGTTTCTACAGTATTACCGCATTAACAAGGATGCATTTCGTAACCTTTTAAATTGTGTAAAGTTAAGGATTCCCGAGTCTTCTATCCCGGCACAAATACAGCTTGCTGCCACATTGAGATTTTTAGCAGAAGGCGGATTTCAACGAGGGGTTGGAAAAGACAGCGATGTGGCCTTGGCCCGGAGCACCACATGCAAAATTTTAAATCGTGTGCTTTTTATTTTAGAAAAATATATTTGCCCTAGGTGGATTAAATTATCCATGACAGACGATGAGCGTAATTTGTCTATGCGTAATTTTATGCAAAAATTTGGTATACCCGGTGTAATAGGATGCGTTGACGGTACTCACGTGGAAATTACTAAGCCGCACAATTATGGAAACCTGTTCTATAACAGAAAAGGTTACTACAGCGTAAATGCTATGATTGTGAGTATTTCCAAATTACTATAGAATAAAGCGTTATATTTATTTGCTATTTTTTTTATAGATTTGTGATTATAACATGGTTATAAAAGCTATTGATGCCTGTCGGCCCGGGTCTAGTCACGATGGAGCGTCAGTAAAGCTCGTAGTTATTTTTCCCGTTGCTACGACAATGGAGAAAGAGGCAAGTGGTTGTTGGGTGACGCGGGCTATGCTCTTCAACCATTTTTACTAACTCCTTATAGGGATCCTCAGGCTGGTACACGTCAACACAAATTTAATGAAAGACATGCATCAGCACGGAATGTAGTTGAAAGAACTATTGGTGTGCTGAAAAGCCGCTTTCGATGCCTTGCTCACATCCTTCCGTATCAGCCCTTAAAGGTAATTCGAATTATAAACGTGTGCTGTGCGCTGCATAATATTTGCAGACATTTAAATGTACAAGATATGGAAGAAATAAACTTAGGAAATGAAAATGATAAAGATGATTTTGATGAATTAATAACAGATTCCGTAGCCGCCTCAATAAGAGATGATATCGCAAATCGACTTTAGTTATTAAAATATCAAATATCGATTTTTTATTTGATTTTATTATTTAATAAAACTTAAAATTCATTTTTTATAAATCAGTTGACATTTTTATCTAATTAAAAAAAACAAAAAGAAATCAACAGGACATTCTGTGTACTTAAACTTTAACTATAGCGAGATCAATGAAAATTAATTATTAAAAAATAAAATAAAAAAGGAATAACTTCAATTTTACATATGTATGTATAGGTTTTTAGCTAAAAAATTCGGGCTTTTCCAAATCAAATTCAGATACTTAAAAAACAAATTAAAAAGTTTCCAAATCAAATTAAGTGTTTTACAAATCAAATTCAGCATTTTTCAATCCCAATTCTGCATTTTAAAAATTAGGACTTCAAAGGAATTTGATTCAAAAAAGGCTGATTTTGATTTTCAAATTGACGAATTTGGTTTTAAAAATGCTGAATTTGATTTGTAAGATACCCAATTTGATTTGGAAAATTCTGAATTTGTTTTTTTAAAAACCGGAATTTGATTGGGAAATGTGCAAATTAGAAGTTAAGAACCTATATAAAAATAAGGCACACAACTAGAAATCACATATTTTCTCTATGGTAACTGAACTTTAATTCCTCTAGCTCTAATTTTCTTTTTTTTATTTTAATTTCTTCCTCTCTCAGGTGTTCCATTCGAACATAATGTTTCCCTTTTTCTTCGATGTGGTTTTGAATGCTTTTTCTTATTGCCTTGAGTTCACGATTAGTGTCCTTAACCTCTCGTTTTAAATCTCTTGTGCACTTTATATGGTCTTTATCATTACAAAATTCTTTGAGCTGTTGCGCAATTGACACCATAGCATCAGTCTGACCTTTCATACACTCTTTCATAATGTCATTCCAACTCGTGTCTTTCTGACGTTTTGGAGTCGGAGTAGCAGCGTTGCTGGTGGAAGCTGCCTTTCTGGTGGAAGCTGCCTTGCTGGTGGAAGCATCCTTACTGGTGGAAGCAATATCTTCTAGCAGATAATTGCAGTCTACTATAATTTCTTCTTCTGTGTGTGCATCACCAAAATCCAGTGCGTTTTCAACGCCTTCGATGACTGTGAATATCCCACACAACTGACCAACAGCTTCCTCCATTTTTGTAAGCACAAATTTATTAAATGGCCCTCCACCAGTCGCTCTGACCTCCGAACTATTATGCGCGATTTTTCGTCTCACTAATGCCTTCCAATCCATCCAAACCTGTAAAGAAACTGTCAGTTACTAAAAAGTAATTCATTTTATTTGAACAATGTAGCTTACCTTTTTCCAACCAGATGTGTCCTTTGTTGGAGGACCATTACTATTTAATTCAACGGTAAGTTCTTTCCACAACTCTTCTAACTTTACACGGTCTCCTTTTGCAAATCGGAGACAATATTGCATAAATAATATCGTAACAATATTGCATCCTGTGTGGTATTCTTATGTTTCCCCCTACAATTATGCAAAATATTCATTCAAACAAAAATATCTTAACCTGAGCGTTTTATTTAATTGCATTGTAATTATACTTACATATTTCCGCAAAAAATTTTCAGTTTCACGATAAAATTTAAAAGTATTTTCAAACTACTTCTTTTTGTGTTAAAGTAGTTTCTAGAACAGTGCAATTCACTACGAATTGATGTTCGAAAGCAAAACGGAAATGAAAAGTAAAAAGTAAAATGCAGAACACCAAAGCGTCAAATTGAAGTGGTTACAAATTACTTTTACCTCAAAGTAGAATCCAGAACATACCTGATAATGAAACTCATCTCATCACATATCCGCTAATTTTGTTTCAAAGCGCATGTGTACAGCGAACGAAAAATAACACCAAATGAACAAAGAAATACTAACCCAATCAAAGCTGTGTATACGTATACAATTTTATGCCAGATGAATTCATCCCGTGTATTTTGAAAATAACAAAAAATGTGCGTACTAAAAAGTATGCTCGTGTATAGATGCGTACTAACAACATTTATATTAATTTCTTTCATGGCAATTGTATTTGCATTTAAAAAGGCGTATAAATTTTGTAACTTCACGGCAAATGATCTTATTTTGACGAAATACGTAAATAAGAACTAAACACTTAATTTAAACACAAATATGTATTTTTAGATTAACTAAAAAAAAGAAGGAACAATAACAAACGCGAAGAAGCAAAATTTAAATGAGTATCAGCTCCAGCTGATTGACAGTATAACAGCCCTGTTTTAGTAAACATTATTTACTTTTAAGTATTAACGATAGAAGACAGAACTTCTTTTCTTTCAATTCAGTGTTGCCATAAACAACAAATATTATTATATTTTATTGTTTTTTTAGAATAAGATTTATTTTTATATATTTCATGTAAATCATTTATGGATAAAATAGAGCAATATTATATTGAATTAGAAAAACTAGAGAAAAACTTTAAGAAAAGAAGGGACAGAGTTTATTCCGCAGAATATAATGAAAAGATATTAACGCGATTGTTAAAAATAGAAAAAGTCGATAAAAATAAAACTTTAATTATTAAACTAACGACGATTATTAAATTTGATAGAAAATGTATGCACTAAAACAGTGAAAACCTCAGGCACATATAATAAAACTGAAGAAATGGCACAATTCGATATATCGGTAGTTGGGAAAAATATACAAACATTTAAGGGTTCGTACGACCACTTGGAGGACTTCCTATTTCAGACTGAATTGTTACACGATTTAATAAGAAATGAAGATAGGGAAGATTATATATTATAAACTAATTAGACATGACAACTGTGTATGCAGTGGTAATGTTTTCGACCAATGTTGCGAGAGGGACAGCAAATTTCTTTGTTTGCTGTCTCTTTTCTTTTTCTTGTCGATAGAAAATGACATATTTTTGTTTACAAAAAGTTAAAATTTCTTGGCAGGATTATTGGCGCAAAATGGAAAATAGATGATTTTGCGCCAAGTTGTTGCTCTAAGTTGGTAATTAATGGATGAAATATCATCTATAGATTCATCCTTTGATTACCAACACTGTGCGAAGATAAACTAAAGCACAGAAGAGCAAAATTCAGTTAGTGGTCTTTGCTTAAAAGGTTGGTTTATATTGTGATCAGTTTTTTCTGTGGTGATGAGTTTCATCACAAAATTATAAATAAATATTAAAGAATATTTTAATAAAAATTTAAAGGTGACGATTCCACAAAGGAGAGTGTTCTAAGAGTGTGTATTTTAAAGGCGACGATAGTGGTAGCAGCTACAACATGTAAGTATATATTGTGATATATAAAGTGTGAAAAATTATTTATGTAAATGTATTCCAGGAGCCGCAAGTGCATAATGGGATGTCAAGAAAGCCAGAAGTTACACTTGTTCCCGAAAGATCCGATCAGGTGAGTCAATAGTACTTATATTCTATAGAAAAGTGCATTAGCATGAACTTATTAGAAAATAATGTTCATATACTATATTTCCATTTACTGGTAATTTGGTTTTCAATTTTATTGTAGTTTATCAAATGCATTTAAAGTTATCTGCTTATACTATGTTTCCATTATTACTGTATCTATACTGTTTCAGTAATAATGGAAACATAGTATATGCAGATAACTTTAAATACATTTGCTAAACTACAATAAAATTGAAAACCAAATTACCAGTAAATGGAAATATGCCAAAACATAATACTGTACCAGTAAATTTACGTCGTTTATTACCAGAAAATGGAAATATAGAAAACGCAGTATTATATAGAAGTACAGTATTATAGTTTATTAAATGTATTCAAAATGATTTCCATAAACTATATTTCCATTTACTGGTAATTTGGTTTTCAATTTTATTGTAGTTTATCAAATGCATTTAAAGTTATCTGCATATACTGTGTTTCCATTATTACTGATACAGTATAGATACAGCGGGTAGGTATCTACTACCGTTTTTATATTATATGTACATGTTTTTGAAATAGTAATTTGAAAATAATAATAGAAAATAATTTTAAAGAAGCATGTCATTTATATAGTAAAATAAATAAATAAATATTTATTGGTAGAAGTACATAAAAATCTATATTTGGAAAAATTAATTTTTATGAAAGAAACGCTATTGGGAAATGTACTTTCTTAAAAAATTTATTTTTGGAAAGAGTATTTTTCCCAAAAAGTAATTGCTTGAAAAAGTTAATTTTCTCAAGAAGTATATTTTGCTTACAATATTTTTTGCTTATTTATTTTAGGCGTTCGGAATGGCTTCGCATTTTAGGTGTGAAGTCGTCGTTGAAACGGCCGTTTGTCTGTAGTCGGCATTTTTCGGTGGAATATATATTTGGAAATAAACTTTCTAAATTTGCTATTCCTAAAAATTGAAATGTTGAACTAAAGACAAGGTTTGAAAAAACTAGTTCATATATTAAAGCATCTCAAGTTCCAATACAAGAATGTGCGCAAGAGGGAATTGAATTTTTCTACAGACGACATTTCAGAAGACTTTCCAGTAGGTAAAGACCCGACGAAAACTAACAGCGAAAGTTTTCATAACGCACAGGAGACAATGGACGTAGGATACTTAAATTAAACACAAATATGTATTTTTAGATTAACTAAAAAAAAAAGAAGGAACAATAACAAAAGCGAAGAAGCAAAATTTAAATGAGTATCAGCTGCAGCTGATTGACAGTATAACAGCCTTGTTTTAGTAAACATTATTTACTTTTAAGTATTAACGATAGAAGGCAGAACTTCTTTTCTTTCAATTCAGTGTTGCCATAAATAACAAATATTATTATATTTTATTGTTTTTTTTAGAATAAGATTTATTTTTATATATTTCATATAAATCATTAATGGATAAAATAGAGCAATATTATATTGAATTAGAAAAATTAGAGAAAAACTTTAAGAAAAGAAGGGACAGAGTTTATTCCGCAGAATATAATGAAAAGATATTAACGCGATTGTTAAAAATAAAAAAAGAAGTCGATAAAAAATAAAACTTTAATTATTAAATTAACGACGATTATTAAATTTGATAGAAAATGTATGCACTAAGACAGTAAGAACCTCAGGCACAAATAAGAAAACTGAAGAAATGGCACAATTCGATATATCGGTAGTTGGCAAATATATACAAACATTTAAGGGTTCGTACGACCACTTGGAGGACTTCCTATTTCAGACTGAATTGTTACACGATTTAATAAGAAATGAAGATAGGGAAGATTATATATCTATACAATTTCAAACTAACAGCACATGTTCGCAGGTGTGTTACGACATGCAAATAGACCGACATCTCTTACAGACTTAAAAAGGATATTGATTGAGGCGTACAAACAGTAGATCTAATAAAAGAAACTCATAAATGTTTTTGCAGTAATTTTTAGTAACTAGTAAAAGAAAAAATTTTTTAAATCTTTGGTTACAGAAAATTTTACTGAAATTACTTAAATAAAATTTAATGGTCGCATGAATAAGCAAAAACTTCTATTGGTTTTTGAATAGTCTTTTTAATTATGTATGAGAAAATAATCTTATATGAATGTACCTTTAAAAATTCACTTTTCATGTTTCTGCAAATTGCACTACATACATACTTTTTTTTTGTTTGCTTATTTGTTTTGAAAAAACAATTATAAACTATAAAAACAGTAGTTAACAATATAAATAATTTTTTACATATGTAATATATGCATTTTTAATATGATCCTAGTTGATTTCTACAACATTTGATTTAGGCTTTAGTTATTTACATGAAAATTTTATATTTATAATGAAACTCATCTCATCACTTATCCGCTAATTTTGTTTCAAAACGCATGTGTACAGCGAACGAAAAATAACACCAAATGAACAAAGAAATACTAACACACTCAAAGCTTTGTATACGTATACAATTTTATGCCAGATGAATTCATCCCGTGGCTTTTGAAAAGAACTAAAAATGTGCGGACTAAAAAATATGCTCGTGTACAGATGCGTATTTCAAACAAAAAGCCAACACAGCTGCTTGAAACAGTGATGGCACTTTCCTTTTTGCGTTTCTACAGAAAACGTACGAAATTGTATAAATACTACAATATTTTATTTTAAATTTGTGATCGATGTAATATCTTTATTATATGTATAGCTAAATTATAATTTTACTAACACAAGACTACGATGCCTTAGATCCCGAGACTGACGTCGCCCTCAGTCATGAATATGATTTCGAATTTTTCTGACATGCATTAAGCGGCTATTACATGGTACGACTTCGTCTGATGAGAGAGAGAGTTTTGCTATTAGACTATCATACCAAGTCGTCAAACATCAGTATAAAAGCAAACACTGTTTATGTTTATTGTGGCGCGTGAGTTAGTTGCTGCTTTGGTAATTGACGAATTGTTAGATGAGAAAAAGGAAAAAAGAAAAAAAAAACCAATTTGTTCAAAACAATGGTTGAATAAAAGACGAAAACGATCCCATACAAATTTATTAAGAGAACTGCAAACAACGGCACCTGACGATTATAAAAATTTTTTAAGAATGGATTCCGCAGCTTATAATGAATTATATGAAAATGTTAAGCCGTTCATCGAAAAACAGAATACGAATATGTTAGATTCTATTTCTGCAAATGAACGTCTCTCGGCAACACTACATTTCCTAGCAACAGGCCAGAGTTATGCTGCATTAAAATACTCAACTTATATAAGTCAGCCATCTTTAACCCACATTGTGGTTGAAATATGTGCAAGAATAATACAAGTTCTACGAGAATATATTCATGTACGAAAAATTTTATTTACATTAGTATAAAATATGTTTTATTATTATTCATAGTCGAAATTGTTGAAGAAGTCCTGTATAGGATTGCTACTGGTATCCGTATTAGAAAACACAGTAGGAGGATCCTAAAGATTTAAGTTTGAAATACTTTTGTAAAATACTGTATTAAAAATAATAAAATATATAAGAAAAATCTTATTTATTTTGATACATAGTTTTATTTAGTTTGCCTTTATTATTTTTTTGGGTGGAATTTACAAATTTAATTTTAATTACAAACTAACCTCATAAAGCGATTCCTCTTCTTCTAACTCCAGTGAGGAAACTCTCTCCTTCTGCGTCTCTTGGTCTCTTAAAAAGTGTAACTCGTCAAAATACCATAAAGAGCTCACATATACATCTTCCCACTTTGTTTAATTTTTTTCAACTCACGTCTATAAGAGGTACGCAAATTATTAATTTTCTTTTTAACACCTTCAATTGTTGCTTCGGGTTCAATTGTTTTTAATTTTTCAAGAAGTTTGCCATAACCCTTCTGCTTAAGAAGTTTATTGTGGTATACTTCACTTTTTACCTGCCACAATTCTGACAAACTTTCATGTATTTCAATGAACTCTTTTAAAAATGCGCGCTCTAAGAATGCCATGTTTACTATTCGCTTACGAAAACAACAATGAAATTTACGCTGAGTTTGACAGAATTGCTATTAAACGAGTATGATGGTTAGATGACAAACACAAAATATCAAAATTTCTTGAAAACCATCCAACCAAGTTGACAGACACACATTTTGCACTATTACACGAGTCTGATGGTACGCCATCAGACCATGTTGGCAGACCAAGTCGTACCATGTAATAGCCGCTTTAGTGCGAGATGGTGATTGTTGTTATCGGCTTGTCTCAATGGCATAGCACTGGTCGCTAAACATTACCGATACAATTGCCTGCATGTACATACATAAATTACATTTTTAGTAATATTGGTAGCACATAAATTTATGCCCATGCGTTCATATATCTGAATATACATCAGAGAACGAAATAGTGTACTTTTTTAGCTTTTGTGTACACAAGTTTACATCAACGACATCGAAAAAAAAGACATTGAAAAATGTATACATGCCACACCTTATACACAATTACATCTTGAGTGTCCAGGCCTGTGCATTGAAAACATTGAAGACATTGAAAACATTGAATTCACTTTATGTCCGTATACACATTGCGGTGATGATAACATTATATTTGTTTTCGTATCTTTATAAAATTAATGTGTGGGACTATGAGCCGCCAAGAGTTTTTAAATAGACGCACACATAACAACAACACCAAAAACAACAGATATACTCATAATAAAAAGGGTCAAATAAAATATATTCATTTTTCGGGCAAGCAATAACATAAAACAACAGATACGCGGCTATTTTCCACGAATTTGCTGCATTTTGCATATTTTGCAAATGAAATTTAATGTGAAAGACGTAAGTACACTTTCATAAATAAAACGATCCTTATGAAATTGCGAGGAAGACGAATTTCAAAAGATATTATTATTATTTGCATCACTATAGAGGCTTGCCACTGTGAAATATGGCATCTCCATATACACGGAGATGTACGCAAGTACAGGCCGAAGGTGTACACAAAAAAGTGTACACAACGAAAGAAAGGCAATGTCTTCAATGTATTGAGGGTGTACATTAAATTTTCTTGTACACAATTTCGTTCTCTGATATACATATGTATTTATAACATTAACCTATTATTGTACAAAATATATTTACAGTCTTTTGTGATTTTGTAAAGTAAAACAATTTATATAGCAAATTAATTTATTGAATATGCTATGTATATCTACAAATGTATCAACTAAATGTTCAAATATCAAACCAAACGAGAAGTACAAAAAAACGCTTTTGTGGCGCACTCTTATTCAACATACATACATGCCATCACTCTTGCGTATTTCTGCGTAAAATTCTATTTTCTGTACATTGGCTGCGCTGCGTTGCGTTTTTCAGCGCTCAATTAAGCATTTTCATAATTTTCCGTGTAACAGATTGGATCAGCTGACACGTTTGCGTAGCGTTGCGCAGCGTGGCGTCTCGCTAATTGGGCTTTAATGAATCAACTGAGCTAAAAACGCTCAATTGAATGAAAGATTCACCTCACTCAATTGACTGAATGATTCAATTGAATTAATTCATTCAGGAGCTGTACAGCTCTACGATACAACGGAATGGTTTAAGTCAAATAACTTAAATTGTTCCACTTCGTCTCTATATATTTCACTGCAACCTGATAAAGATCTAAATGGCTCTATTTCCGATATTGGGCCAATCGATGAACTTGACGATCTAAGTGATAGCAATTTGAATGACATGGATATACTACAAATGGATGGTTTAGAATACATAGGTGGATATATTTTTAGAAAGCTGAAGCTTCAAGGATATGAATGTCGTGAAAGTTCTTTCACGTGGTTCGACCAAGTATCGAAGGGTTCACTGAAAAAAACGGATGGAAGTTTTGTAGAAGAACTAAAAACACTGGAGCAAGTATTTTAAAAAATAAAAGGGACAGAAGTTTTCAGCTCTTCTAGACGAAGTCAAAACCTTCTTTTTTAAATGCCGGATTTATTTTAGAGTCCGAGATCTCATTAATAGGCTCAAAATTCAAAAATCTAAATAAAGGCGAATGGGTTACAACAAGTTGCTGATATTCAAATTTTAAATAAGTACATCAAATGTATGAACATATATAAATTGCAGTTAATTATATTATTATATGTATTTTTTGGCCGTCGCAAGCGAAGCATAGACTCCAGTCGGTGCGAAAACTTTTGGTATGTTAAAGTGTTTTCAGATGAATTTCTAAATATAATCTATGTCTTCGTTTTTTATAGCAACAAAAAGATGTCGTGAAGGCTTAAAATCAATACCAGTTAATGTCAACATTTTAAAGGTATAATCATACGCTTTCTGGGAGAAGCGAACACAGAATTTTTATGTTAATTTGTTTTCAGATCAATTTTGAGATATAATCTATGTCTTCTTTTTTTATAGCAAAAAAAGATGGCAAATAGCGGGGGCCAAGATGAAGATGCGAATACCACATTAAAGGTCGTGATATTTTTATATTCAATATTTAATAATAATGTATTAAAATTGCCATTTTCAAAACAAACGAAACTTTTTTATGTTAAGTTTAAGAAAACTGAATAAAGCATGTAGTTTAGAATTAAAATTAAAAAAAGCTTAAGACATATTTTCTATAAAATAATTCCAATTATCAAAGAAAGGAAAAAAACTAAATCGTAATTTTATAATATATTCTTTTTATTAGTTAATTGCATTTTTTATATATTAAAAAATACATACATACACATATATATATATATAATGATGCTGAAGAATCGGAATTAATAAAAAGTTTATATTTTGTACTAAAAAATTTTCTTTGTAAAGGATTCATATGGAAATATCTTTTTTAGTATTTACGGTTGTCTTATCTTACCACTATCACCTGTTGCAAAATCACTGTCGTCACTTTCCGCTTCATCACGTTCACTATCTTCGTCACCAACAGCACGAATTTCTGCTAAAACATTGGCGTTATCTCGTTTCGAGAGAGGCGTAATGGTCGAATTATCAATCTGCAATGAGATCTTTTTGCCTCCTATTTTATTTTTTATTTAGTATAAATAAAATCTCTTACTTACTGCTTTCTTTAATTGGTTGTAATTCCACAGGGGTGTTTGTATCAAAGGTAACCGGACCCTTAAGACGTTGAA